>BSBK01001943.1:0-427500 GCA_027943335.1 Chamaecyparis obtusa
AATACATATATAATGGTTCAAGTTATTGTGAATACGATCTAAATAATGATTAATATTATTGTTAGAAATAATCCATATAATATAACTAATTAACAAAACATTTAATAAAATTATCAATATATAATTAATATAAATATTAAAATATATTAATATTAATATAATCAATATAATATGATCAATAAAGTTTATTAATCAATATACGATTAATATCAATTCATATTAATGTTAATATTTAACAATATCTATCAATATATATTTAAGTGACCAATTAATAATATTAACTATCTAATATTATGAACATTATTAATAAATATCCATATACTAACGAAACAATAATACTCACGATAGCCATAGTAATCGTTATTGATTACTAATTGATAGCTCCATGAACCGTCGTCTATACTGGAGTCGCAACCTGTGACCATAACCGTTGGGCATTATAAAATGGTAAAAGGGAAGGAATATAATAGGAATCTAAGGAGGAAAGCTCGGACTCAGATGGTTACAAACAACAAGGAAAAGACATCATAGTAAGACCAGTCAGACAGTGCAGGAAAGCAGCGATAAGACATCAAGATCTAGTTCAGACAGTCACCACAGGCTAGAAGGAAAGGCATCATTCAATATACAATTCATTACAAAATGTTATTAAATTTTATAGTTGGAAATGCTTTCGTATACATGTATCGATGGATAGAAGGCAATGTATTTTTACAGTATGGGAAATAATACAAACAGTAGTAAGACTAGTCTTCCGCAATGAGTCACAACCATTGAAGACTCTTCTACTATGTTGCGTCAACAAACTAAGTGCTGGTGCAACGACCATATTATACAGTAGTAAATAAGATGAAAGAAAGTCTTGGACTAAGACTTAGAGAATATAAATATTTACTATGTTGCAAATAATGGTATTTTATATATATGATTAAATATATATTTATATATATACAGATATGTACATATCTGTATATTAATAATAATATGACAAAGATTAATACTATAAACATATACATACATATATATACATATATACATATATATATATACACATATATATACATATACATATATACATATATACATATACATATACATATACATATACATATACATATACATATACATACATATATATATATATGTATATGTATATATGTATATGTGTATATGTATATATATATATAGATATATCTATATATATCTATATATCTATATATATATATATATATACACATATACATATATACATATACATATACACACACATATATATATATGTATGTATATATATATATATATATATGTATATATATATATATATATGTATATATATATAATGTGTATATATATATATATGTGTATATATATATATATATATATATAAGGAAATATCCTAAGAAAATATATTCAAATATTGGAATGATCTAATATATGTCAAAGTTACAATTACATGTCAAACATAATCCAAACTTTACTTGGGAGTTTCTGAGAAAAATAAGGTCCCAAAAGGGATCATTACAAGTGTTATCAGAGCATGATATTGCCATCCTGCAGGGTAGAGGAAGATATACAAATACCGTTCACAATGAAAGCTTAATGTGTAGGATAGAAGCTATGGAGAAATGAACAATTTGTCACAATCCTACTACTGAACATCGCACCCATAAGAAAGATAAGTCATTATGATATTGTTTTAGTAATGAACAAAAGTTTCCTTTCAGAATTATGCATATGATTATTATGTTGAGTGTTAAAATAATTATTTTTAGATAAATTTATATTTATGATGGTGCAGGCATTACCCAACTTAATAAATAACATGTCAAAGAACATAGGATAGGGGGGTTTTGTGGAGGGAATGGCAGAGTAATCCGGTCACATTGAGGTGGAGAGTCCCAAAATGGGTTTAAACCATGAGGGAGCCTCTTGTAGACTATTTTACGCGCCCTTTGGCACAATATTGCCACCATCATACATTGTAGCTTTCCTATGGAGTCTGCAATCAAGGGAGAACTTTTAGGACACCCTATTGCAGTACTAGTTAAAAGAAAGGCTATCAAGACATCTTGTCATAAGTATCTTTCCTACGGAGTCTGCAATCAAGGGAGAACTGTTAGGACACCATATTGTAAGTACTAGTTAAGGGAAAGATGGTAAGGGTACCCCATTATAAGTAGCTTTCCTATGGAGTCAGCAATCAAGGGAGAACTGCTAGGACACCCTATTGCAGTACTAGTTAAGGGAAAGATAGTAAGGGCACCCTACCGCAAGTAACTTTCCTATGGAGTCTACAATCAAGGGAGAATTGCTAGGACACCCTATTGTAGTACTAGTTAAGGGAAAGATAGTAAGGGCACCCTACTGAAAATAGCTTTCCTATGGAGTCTGTAATCAAGGGAGGGCTTCTAGGGTACCCTATTATAGTGCTAGTTAAGGGAAAGACAGTAAGGGCCCCCTTTTCAGAAGAAACTCTCTGATTTTTTAGACAAAGGAGATGAAGTATAAAGAGATAAGCAAAACAAGCAATTGTCTAAGTAGACCACCTTGTGTGGATGCCTAACACTTGTCACCGAGGCCAAGGGGGCCAAAGTTTCGCTCTTGGGCTTAGTATGAGATTGGCTTGAATTAACTTATCATGAATCATATTTTCTTTGAAGCTCATATATACATATATATGTACTTATGCTCATTTTGTGGTTGCAGGGTTTATAATCAAAAGCATAATGAAGAAGTAAATTTTGTAAACCATTTCCCTAACCCTAGCTCATTGAAAATTGTAAATTGTAGGATTTAATCAAGAATGTGTGTTTTATGTGTCTTCATCGTGTATGCTTCGTGTCTTCATGCATTAATCTGTATACTTCGTGTATGCTTTGCGTCTTCATGCATTTGAGTATATGCTTCTAGTATATTTTATCATACACTCACGTGCATGCTTTGTATTTCCAAATGTATGTCCATGTGCAGGAATACTAGAAGAAGAGAATAACTAGAGTGAACCTTGTATGAATTTGTTGATCAGTATCAAACAAAAGCCACTCACATCAATTTGGCATTGCTTGAGGACAAGCAATATGAGGAAGGGTGGACTGTCATGTCCCCATTCCAAATAGAATTCTAATAATAATTAAATAATAAAATATCAGTAAATAAAGAATGATAATAAAGTTAAGATATTGAAATTGATAATAATATCAAATAAATTAATAATGATATATTATTAAATTAATATTAATGTAATATCAATCAATGTAATATTATATTAATGAATATGATAAAATAATAATAATAATTAATAATAGAATTATATATATATATATATATATATATATATATATATATATATATATATATATATATATATATATATTATATTATCATTATCATAATATTAATTTCTATTAATTTGTAGCTTAATATAAATAAAATACATATATATTGGTTCAAGTTATTGTGAATACAATCTAAACAAGTGTCATGTAGTGGCCAAGTACTTGCCTTTAGTTTTATAAATAAATTTTATTTTAATTTTGATTTATATGTAAAGTGAATTTTTAATTATAATAATTTATAACTAATTTTAATTTTAATTTTAATTTATATGTAAAGTAATTATTTAATTATAAAAAATTATAAAATTACTATAATTATAATTCTAATAATATTTTTAATTTTATAAATAATTATAAAATATCATTTATAATTAATTTAAATTTTAAAATAGTTCTACTTATAATTAATTTCAATATTAATTATTTAGTCCAAATAACTCTTTTTCAACAATATTATAATGTTATTCTATTAAATCTAAATTTATATAATATATATTAAAATAAATCCAAAAAATTCAATATTTTATAATACAACAAAAATAGAAATATTATTTTAATATAAGGAAAAACTTATCAATCTCTTAATAGGTATTTAAAAAGTTGTAAACCATAAACCAAATTTTATAAATAATTATAAAATATCATTTATAATTAATTTAAATTGTAAAATAGTTTTACTTATAATTAATTTTAATATTAATTATTTAGTCCAAATAACTCTTTTTCAACAATATTATAATGTTATTCTATTAAATCTAAATTTATTTAATATATATTAAAATAAATCTAAAAAATTCAATATTTTATAATACAACAAAAATAGAAATATTATTTTAATATAAGGAAAAACTTATCAATCTCTTAATAGGTATCTAAAAAGTTGTAAACCATAAACCAAATAAAATCAGATGATATATAAATTAGATTGTATTATTTGAATGCACGATTTTCATGTACAATAAATAACAAACGTGGTACATTTTAATTGGTTCACTCTAGTAATAAGAGCTCAAATGTATTAACCAATCATATCATCAAAAAATATTTTTTACAAATTATAAACTTAAAAAATTAACATTTAAACTATAGAATATGTGTTATTTTTAACAAAATAAGAAAATACTAAATTATAATTGGTGCAAAGAATTGGTTTTAATCGCTATGGAAGAAATGCAAAAAGTGATGCAATAGTACTTGCTAGCCTATCGGCAAATACTAATAACGATTAATATTATTGTTAGAAATAATCCATATAATATAACTAATTAAAAAAACATTTAATAAAATTATCAATATATAATTAATATTAATATTAAAATATATTAATATTAATATAATCAACATAATATGATCAATAAAATTTATTAATCAATATACGATTAATATCAATTCATATTAATGTTAATAATTAACAATATCTATCAATATATATTTAAGTGACCAATTAATAATATTAACTATCTAATATTATGAACATTATTAATAAATATCCATATACTAACAAAACATTAATACTCACGATAGCCATAGTAATCGTTATTGATTACTAATTGATAGCTCCATGAACCGTCGTCTATACTGGAGTCGCAACCTGCGACCATAACCGTTGGGCATTATAAAACGGTAAAAGGGAAGGAATATAATAGGAATCTAAGGAGGAAAGCTCGAACTTAGATGGTTACAAACAACAAGGAAAAGACATCGTAGTAAGACCAGTCAGACAGTGCAGGAAAGCAACGATAAGACATCAAGATCTAGTTCAGACAGTCACCACAGGCTAGAAGGAAAGGCATCATTCAATATACAATTCATTACAGAACGTTATTAAATTTTATAGTTGGAAATGCTTTCGTATACATGTATCGATGGATAGAAGGCAATGTATTTTTACAGTATGGGAAATAATACAAACAGTAGCAAGACTAGTCTTCCCGCAATGAGTCACAACCATTGAAGACTCTTCTACTATGCTGCGTCAACAAACTAAGTGCTGGTGCAACGACCATATTATACAGTAGTAAATAAGATGAAAGAAAGTCTTGGACTAAGACTTAGAGAATATAAATATTTACTATGTTGCAAATAATGGTATTTTATATATATGATTATATATATATATGATTATATATATATATATATATATATATATATGTATGTATACATATATATATACATACACACACACATACACATACATATATATATATATATATATATATATATGAGCTAATGCGTATAAGGAAATATTCTAAGAAAATATATTCAAATATTGGAATGATCTAATATATGTCAAAGTTACAATTACATGTTAAACATAATCCAAACCTTACTTGGGAGTTTCTGAGAAAAATAAGTAAGGTCCTAGAAGGGATCATTACAAACAATGGCAACCAAAATTACATAAAGTAGATTGCTAGAAGCTGTAGGGTTCTCTAAGGTTACACCTTACCCGAAGTTAGTAAATGAGTGTTGTAATAGATACAATAAAGTTGATAGATGCATTCAAAACTCTTTTGGTGAGGCATCGGTATACATTAACAAGTAGGTAGTTTTGGCCGCCTTAAGAATTCCCGCTGCTGAGACCTATGGGGATTAGACTATTAGAAAAACTCAGGCCGAGTTTAACTAGAATAGGAAAGATTATATTATTATAATAGCCCATAATTATTTGTGGAAAAAGGGAGGTTCCCACCTACCTAGGCCACTAAAGAAAGACCACTTAATCAAGGATGTGGGGAATATGGTTAGTTTTCTAAATAGAGTTAAGGGAAATCCATTGGATATTCTTTGGGATGATTGGATGTATAGTTTCATCCAGGATATTCTTGATGATGAAAAGTATGTTGACTAGGCTAAAGTCATAGCTAAAAGGCTTCATGAAGAATTGTCCTAGTCTTTAAAAACTACTAGATTTTACATGTTTTCATATATATTTTTTATATTTGGGCTTGTTACAGAGATTGGGAGGGTTTACCCCATGAACAATGGACAAAAGATATGAAAATATTTTAATACTACCTTGTGTTGCAAAAGAAAAGGAATTCTAAGAACTTCAAGAGAGTTCAAGAGGTGTTTTTGGCCAAACTTGTTTTTGAGTTAAGAGGGAAAGAAAACCACAGGATGTCTGAAGAAGTCATGGAGTTAATTAAGGTTTATGGAAGTTTCTATATTTAGTTTCTGAGATTAACTTATTGTTAGGAATAAGTAATACTGAGAGGGGGGGTGAATCACTATTAATGCACTTTAATTTAAACTTCAACGAATTGAAAATAAACCATAATAATGCTGAAATGAAAAGAACATAAATGCACAACACATAACTCATGACACCATGATTTGATTTTGAGGAAAGCCTCGCTAAAGGAAAATCTCAGTGGGGATGGTATCCAAAACTATGCATTAAAATATTATATCCCTGTTAGGAGATCTAGCCATGTTAGGAGCTGATTATTACATAGTACATTTCCTTGTTAGAGGAATACAAAACCCTGTTGGGGGTTTACAAAAACCCTATTAAAGGTGGCGAGCTTACAAATTTTACAATTAGAATACTTTCACATAGTGTACTACAAAAGGGTGAACAATACAAGCATCTTCTATGCTTAGATAGTTACATTTATAGCTCTGTCATATATTGATCTTGCATCTACTCTTTGCTCTTAGATTTTCATCCATCACATCATCATCACAATCACACTTATCACTTCCATAAAATAATCTATACTTATACAAACTCTGTCATCCAGTCGGCTCTCCAAAATGCATTACAAAACATAATAATTACTAATGCAAATGATAAACATAGAGTCGACGATCATATATTACCAAAGTGTCAAAAATATACAATATCCATCTAACTTAGCATGTTTCCATATCAAATAACTTTGCCTAAATCATTGCAACTGCTCATGTGCCCTGTTTCACTGATTCTCAGTCTTCACATACCTTCATATCATTGTATCTTCATGATCTATTCACCAAAACATGTGCGACCTTAACTGAAGCATATACATATCCAAAAATGTCTTCTACTAACTTCACAAGACATAATACATCATATGTTGTCTTCGTTGACCAAAACTGTAACACAATATATTGTTATCCTGATTCTATACTTAGTCATTTTAATGACTGTGACTCCAGTACCAAAAATCTTTGCATGCAATCACTCTAGCATAAGTGCTTTCATAAATGAAAACCCTCAAGGGATCCCTAATGCTCCCAAAACATCACTTTCCAACAATCTCTCCCTTTGGCATTGATGGCAATACTTAGTGAAAAATTACTAAGTTTCTAAGCACTATCTCGCTTCTTCATATATACATATCTTTTTTTTTTTCTCTTTTTTTAAAATTCTTTTTCCTTCTTATTTACTCTTCTCTTCTCTTCCTGTCATATTTTTCTCTTCTCTTCCTCTCCCTTTGACATCAATGGAAAAGGTACTTACAAAATTTTCAACATTCTAAACATATAAGAATTCAATGCTTACTCACTAGTCTCAGAATGTCTTGGAAGGAGTCTTCTAAGGTCTTCACTTCCTCAGCCCATGACTTAATCAAAAGCTCACTGACATGGATCTGTCCATTTAGTGCATAAGATGTTGTTTATGCTGCCCTCATCTCAAAGGGTATAGACATAGATCCTTCTATTTTCTCCATCTCCGTGAGATGAGCTTCAAGCATTGTTAGCTTAAGAGTTATTAAACTCTTCAGCAAACCAAATCTGTCTACTACTCTCCCTTTCTCCGCATTTAAAGCACTAACTTTATCCAATATCTTGGATGCCTTCTGTGTGTGTGAAAATTATACCTGATCTGTAGACACAACACTCAGTAAAACATTAGAGGTTAGCTATAATCAAAATCGTGCAAAATTGAAAGCTATCTAACCAAGCGATTTACTGCCTTCTAATAGGTGCGAGATTAATGTTCTCAGATTGTAATCGAGATCAGTGACCTAGACGACACCTAAATGAAGGATTTGAATGCAAAAGATGGATATGAAATTGAATGCAATTAATCTATATTTTTGATATTTTCTATGCAATAAGAATGAAAACTTGATATGAATCTATGCTAATATGAAAAACTTGATATGAAATGAATGCTAAATGATCTAACAATGAAGATTCTAACAATGATATGAAAACTATGAATGCAAAAATAAGATTGATCTCACAAAGATGTCGATTCACAAGAGTTGATTCTTCAATTCCAATTCTCCAGCGTGATTGTGCAAAATATGAGATGATTTGTGAAGAGCTAAAGCCTTAATTTATAGAAATCGAGGGCTTTGGAGGTGCATGGGAAAAAGCCATAAATCACTCAAATAACTCAACTTGATTTTTGAGTTATTTTTAAATAAAAGATAATTAACTCACAAAAACATGAAAAAGCTAAGTTTTAACTCAAAATAGAGTTTAGCTTTAATTGATAATTGATAGTTGTTTGCTTTTATGATTGTGCATGTTTTATTTATGAATTAATTTAATAATAAAGTGATTTATTTCCAACTTAACTGCTTTTTTAAAAATAAAACAATTGATTTATGGGTTAATCAATTATTTAATCAAACTTTTATTAAAAATTATATTATTAAATAATGACAACATGCTTTAATTAATTAAATAAGAATTTAATCAATTAAAGATAGGAATTTTGATTTATTGTCAAAATTAAATAATACAATTAATAATAGATAGAATTAAATTTAATTACATAATTAAGTGGCAAATATTAAATCTAATTAATTAAATATGAAAATATTCAATTAATCAAACTTTAGGATAAATGTGATTTATTGCCAAATAATTATAAAATTAAAGATAATTAAGATAATTAAGAATATTACTAGGAATATTCCCCGATGCAAAATTTAAGATAATTAATTAGATTTGATGATGTTTAGATGTGCCTTAGATTAGGACTTTGATGTCGATTTCATATGATTTGATGATATAGGAGGTTAATGAACTTATAGCCCATTTTTGGGGTATTACATTTTGCCCCTCTTTGAATTACTGTGTGAAGCGCAGTGGTTCAAAGATAGTCTGTGTTTGATAAAGATATGAAACTGATTCAAAAGATAAACCGATCTCAAGATATAAACCGATTGAAAGATATTGAGATAGGAGTTGATTGATATTGAATTAAGATGGAGATAATAGGTCTTGAATGACCAAAGATAATGTTCACTGTAGCAGCAAATGAACCTATGATTGCGAAAAAGTGTCAAAATGCCTGATTCTGAACCTTAGGATTGATAAGAAGTGAGTGATCCGTTCTAGACTCGATTGTCTTAGCAGAACTAGCAGGTATCACATCCGAATCCTTTAGTTGCCGAAGAACCAAGGAAAGAACACTATGATCCGATGGTTGCAAAAATTGATACAGTTTACAAGATTAAGGAAATATCAGATTGATATGGATCTTGATGAATCTGATATGCCCCAAGTGATGATAGATTTGCCCCGAGCGATGAGGACTTTTGATGAATCAGTAACTAGACGTGATTGTTTGTCTTGATCACTGATGAAAGATATTGATAGATTTGATCAATAGAATTTGATTTACAGACTTTGAATGATGTGCAATACCATGCCCCCTTCGGGATTAAAATTGAAATCTGACAAGAAAAGTCAGCGTTGATAGTTTAGAAGCATGTTAATTGATCTGAGAAGTGGTTATTTACATCTGAGAACGCATTCTGCATCGTTGGAAGGTCCCAAAAGACCAAGTTTGACTAGGTTTGACCACAAGTTGACCATGGTTGACCAAGTTGAAATTTTGATAGTTTGATGTAAGATAATCAGTTAAGTTGAATACTAGATTTCTGTGATGATTGAAGGTCGAATATGCAAGTAGTTAATAATATGAATGATCTCAGATTTGAATTTTGATCCCGAAAAAGGATTCTACTTGCTATTTCATTGGAGGAACCTTCATGTGAGATTCAGCTCTTGTTAGACTGGAAGATGCGATTTGAAGAATCGTTTAAGCATTGGAGTTCGTTTAATCATTGTGAGATCATGCAACATGCAAAATGAAATGAGACATGCAAAATGAAATGCAACCTAAGACCGAGGACCTAGTCACTGATCATATGTCGATTTGTTATCATCATTGAACTTTTAGGTAACCGGATAAATCAATACAATGCCCACTAGCCATGAAACCATAGACATATGAATATCGATTTGTATGTGCAAGAATCAATACAACACCCACTGGTCAAACAACCATGGACATGAATATTGATTTTAGTTGTTGAATGTCGGATTAGATATAAGCATCAAGGCACAAACGCCAGGATGACCTGAATATCATGTCCATTTTGATATAGCAATTTGTACAAGCATCAAAATATAAACGTTGTGATGACCTGAGTACGCCTTGCATTGCAAACACATCAAACAGTCAAGAGATCATTCTAAATCCAATGTGAATTACCTGTAGTGACCCTTTATCGTTCACATCCTTAGGCAAGATTGCGTTCCACAGTAGGAGAAAGAACTTACTCAAAAAGACAATAGTTAGATCAAACTTCCTTGAATTTTTTGGGTATCAATGGTCGAGGTACGCATGGCCATCCAATTCGAGATAGAGGCTCTTACAGTCGGACACCATTTCAATCCAGAATTTTCAAAACTGTTAGATTTTCACATACAAGCAGAAGACAGAAAAGATTATGCCCCCAGTCATCACTCTCTAAATCCTATAAAAGACATCATCGAAGAGCTCGAAGGGACACAATATGCAAAAATCTCAATGCGAATCAGTAAGCCTACAAGGAGATAAAAGCATGAAAAGCACAGATTGTTTTCAGTTGAGTTTTGATGTTTGATTGTTGTTGATGCAAAATCCTTTCTGGAGACGAGACTGACTGACTGACTCAACTTGAAGCTTCAAAGGACTCTAAGTGGATATGACACGTCTAAGATACATGGGAGACCATAGGATATGACATTGATTGCCCCCAAGTGTGAACATTGATAGGATGCAAACGCTTGAGCTGGTTGGTGTACAGGCCGACTTATTGAAAACTGGAAATGCAGGAACAAACCGGGAGATATGTACAAACTAAAGCAAGACTGAAAGCTGGGAAAGACCAAGATTGTGCTGATAGATGGAGCATTTTGGAACAAGTGGTGCCCGTTTGCCGAGTTTTCACCATCTTGGTAGAGATTCTATTTTTGCTACCGAGGTGCCTGTTTCCAGGTTTTCACCAAGGCACTTTTTTTTTCTTTTTTCTTTTTTTCATTTTTTTGTATTTTTCATTTTTTCAATTTTTTTGTACTTTTGATATTTTTTGATTTTTTTGTACTTTTGATATTTTTTAAATTTTTTTGTACTTTTGATATTTTTTGATTTTTTTGTGAATCATCAAGGCGCCTATTGCTAGGTTTTCACCAAGATGTTCATTTTTTCAGGACTTTTTCTGATTTTTAAAATTTTTTTCAGGACATTTTAACCAAGCACTGAATGCCTTAGGCATAGAATTTCTTCAGATGGAGAACGTTGATTGGTTCTCGGAGCTGTTCTCCTTCAGTTGTTGAGAGTTGATAGGCACCAGAGCCAAAAGTAGCAGTGATTACAAAGGGACCCAACCAATTGGGTTCGAACTTCCCCTTGCGTTCTCGATGTGATTGATTTTTAGGATTTTCTCTCAACACTAGATTGCCAACCTGAAATTCTCTATGTCTGACTTTCTTGTTGTAGCCTCTAGACATTCTTTTCTGATACACTCTGAGATGATCATATGCTGCTTGTCTGCGCTCATCTAGTAGTTCAAGTTCTTGTAACCTCGACACTCTGTAGTCTTCATCAGTGACAAGTCCATGCATTCTGATTCTGAGTGATGGGATTTCAACCTCAATAGGCAGTACCGCTTCAGACCCATAAACTAAAGCGAAAGGTGTAGCCCCAATAGGTGTTCTGATACTTGTTTGTAGGCCCATTCTGATACTTGTTCTGATACTATTTCTGATACTAATTCTGATACTGATTCTGAGAATTGTTCTGATACTGGTTCTGATACTGATTCTGATGCTTATTCTGATAATTGTTCTGATACTGGTACTGATATTGATTTTGATAATTGTTCTGATACTAGTTCTGATACTGATTCTGATACTTGTTCTGATACTTGTTCTAATAGTTATTCTAATACTTGGTATACTTGATAGCATCTTTTTCCATTGCAAACTCCCAAGTAAGATTATATCGTGTAGTCCCAATGTCTAGCAAGGTGGAGAACAAGAGGGATTAGCAAGCTGGTGGAAGAGATGGAAGATAAGAGAATGAAGGAAAATGAAGGGAAGAAATTTTCAAGGGAAAACTCCTCAAGAATACCCAAGCTAGGGAAAAATAGTCATGTAAAGCACATTTGGTCAAGCAATAAAAGGCTAGCATAGGATAAGTCATAAAAGTCTAATGTCAGAGCAGGAAAGAATGCAATCCAAAGGAGTAGACATGTCAAGAGGCTTCATAGCACCGTGTTTTACTCTTTTTTTTTTTTTTTATTAGATCAAGACCAAAGGGGAAAAGGATAGTGATAGGTGAAAATGAATGGAGGAAGATGGATATGAAGGCTAAACATGGAAGGAATGAAAGCAAGATCATCGTAAGATAGCTCACAAAATAGCCAAATGTTCGTGTATAGATCAACATTGTCAAGATCAAAGAGAGAAGACGAAATGGATGAAATATGTAGAAGAACTACGCATGACGCCTGATTGCCAGGTTTTCATCATGGTACTTATCCAAGGTGCCACAAGGGAGTGGTTTTCACCATAGGATGAATTTATTTCTCTTTACTTTTGCTACCAAGGTGCCTGTTTCCAGGTTTTGACCAAGGCACATTTTTAATTTTTTGTTATTTTTTTTTTTATTTTTTTTTTAGAAGAAGGCAAGCTTTTTAGATAATGCTCCTTGAAAGGATAAACCATGATATGCCAAGGATTCAAAATGACACGCTCAAAGATGTTGATAGGGAAAGGGAGATGAAAAAGAAAAATGGAGGATAGGGTTCTATGTAAAGCGAGTGAGGTTGGAAGATAGGAGGAATAGGCAAATGAGGAAAAAGGATAGAAGGTAGAAGGTTAATGCATGGAAGGATTGTGAAAGGGTAGATGGAAAAGAAGGCAAGATCAACGTAAACACACACCTTGAAGAGTGGCGAGAGGGTGGAGGAAATGTGAATGAAGGAATACGTGAAGGAATATGGCGAATAGATAGCAGAGGTTGAGGTTTGGGCGCATGAAATGGAGGAATATTTTTGGAAGGAGATGAAGTGGAAGCCTTTGGAAGCTTGAATGTCAATTTCACTTTTTGCTCAACACCAGACTCTTTCAAGAGAGACTTTGGAATCCATATAGCCTTAGGATTTTTATTTCCTTTTGATGATCTAGAGAGAATATCTTGAATGATGGATTTTGGAACCCATACTTGTCTTGTAGTTTTTTTCTTAGATATTTCTTTTGACTTTATGCTTCCATGTCTATGAGAGGAGACATGGTGATATTCTTTTTTTGATGGATTCTTGTATTGCTTCTTTTTCTTGTATTGAACATTCAAGTTACTTCCAAAGGACTTGGGACTTGTGGAAGGAGGAGGATATGACTGGTTTAGATGGGTGGGTGGATGAAAAGGATTCAAGGGTATGCATCTATGTTGATCTTGAGGAAAGATAGGAGATGGAGGTATGTAAGGACCTAAGATGGATGGCAAATCAGGAGATCTAGGAGGGGAAAGTGAAGGGACATAAGGACCCAAGATGGAAGGAAGGCATGAAGATCTTTGTAGTGGTGGAAGAGGTCCAAGGATGGAAGTGGAAGACACAAAAGGATAATCAATAAGTTCATCAGCATCTATATGACAACCAAGGATATCAGCATCTTTAGAGTGAGCATTAGGATCTTCAATAGAATCATGGACATCTTGAATATGAGCACCTTCTTTGATAGGATTGTTCAAAGCTTGCAAAGACTTAGGAAGAGTAGAAAGTGAAAGTGAACATGGAGTGGTAGAACAAGAAGATGGAAGACTTTGATCTTGACAAGGATCTTTGGATAGCACAAGTGCATAATTTTTCTTTTGATTTTCAATAGGCTTGACATTGGAAGGAACACCATTTTTACCAACCTTAATGGAAGTATCATCTTTGGAAAGCGCAAGCGTAGTAAGGTTATTTTGATTGTCAATAAGCTCAATAGTGTAAGTAGTAGCTTGATCTTGCTTAGGCGAAGACTGAAGACATGGTGGAATGCATGAAAAAGGGGGTACAAGATCAAAAGAACCCTGAGGTGGATAAGAGACATCAGAAAAAGGAGTGGATGACATGGAGGCTTCTTGATCTTGATCTTTCTTTATGTTCTTCTCTTTATCATTTTTAGAGTCCTCTTGACACGGAGCCACTTCTAAGGACAAGGAAGCATGTTGGGATTGTATGGATGATTTTGGAAGAGATGGTGGAGGACTAGTTGAAGTAGGGATTATAGCATATGAAGGCTTAGGCTCTTTAGGTTTATCATTATTGAAAGTCTTTGCAGCCAAGTGAAGGTTAGCTTGAGTTTCTTTAAGAGGTAGCCCTGGAGGATAACTATAGGGAACCACATGAAAAATATCAGAGCTTGTGTCAGATGAAGGTTCTGTGAAAGATTTGAAAGACTCGGAAGCTTTAGGAAATGTATGGGTATTGGAGGAAGTAGGGGATGGAAGGGAACCATCACAAGACAAAGGTCCAACATTAACATGATCTTGCTTGAGAGTGTAATCTTTATTTTCAGTCTGAGAGTTCTTAGAGGAGAGATCCTTATAATATTGACGTTTCAAGCTAGCACGATGTATTTTATAGTCCTCAGCAGTAGTAGATGGATCATCATCAAGGTATTGTCCACAAAAGCCATCAAAATCTCTTTCAAAATCAGAATCATATGGATCACCATCACGATCTATCCAACGTGACGGCCCATTTGTAGTAAGCAGGAATGAACGATGAGGAGGACTCTTAGGAACAGAGGTGTCATAGGTATCATTACATTTTCTGTCATCATAGTCTTCAAAGCTAGATGTGTCACTCTCCGTGGAAGAGGTATCATATTGCTCAATTTTTTTCCGGGGGCATGGTGACATGTACAAGTCTTTATCAAATGGAAAAGAGTATAGAGGTTCCTTTTCTTTCCCAAGTTTGTCAAGCTGGACTTGCATAGCATGTATTTGTTTCATTATAGTGGCGATCAGAGCTTCTTCCTCTTGTTTACTGATTCTTTGAGACATGTGTACTGATTCTCAATAGCTATTGCTCTATTCCTGACACAATGATATTTTTGACAAATTCTGGAACTAGGCTAGAAACATTGGATATCTTGCAATTTGACAATTTCTCACAACTCTCTCAAATTTTTCCAAACGACACTCTGCAGACTCATACGACACTGGGTAGTCTATGAAATGACAGTTGTTAAACTCATACGATAGTTGGGTAATACTGAAATGACACTTGACAAAACTTGTACGACTTTTGACTTCCTGAAATGACTTTTGACTCCAGAAAAGATTTTACGTCTTCAATTTTGCAAAATTTAAGGTTTTCAGTTTTGGATTGTTTGCAAATTATACTATCCAGATTTTGAAGGTTATACCAGATTTGATCGTTTTTTAATAGCCAAGTAGATAAATAAGCATGCAGAACAGCAAGCAAGTGATTTCAAGCACGTCTGAAAATAATGAACAAGGGCAAAAGCAACCTTGCGCATGAACAATCAAGTGACCAAATTTTGCTAATCCCTGAGAGTACTAATTGTGTATGTTCTGAAAAGTTTTGCAATAACACACATATACCTGAGAATGAAAAAAATTGGCCTCTCTAGGGTTTTTAGTAATGGTTTGACTCTGCAACTTTTATGATTCAAAGGGGTGAACTCCAATCCCGGCGCACCAGAGTTTTGACACAGTCCGAGAACTTAATCTTCAAGAGCTGCTAGGGAGATCTGACAACCCAACAATGAACCATACCCGTGGAGATTTCTTCCACAAGGACATTTATATAGCGGCTGTCACTACCATGGCGAAAATGGCTATTACCGCTTGAGGTTCCGTCAATGCAGTTTTCCCTGTGAAGGGATTGTCTGCTACGGTTAACCCTCTCTAAAGATGACTCACAATAGTATACCACAAGGGGACTTGGCTCCAGATTCAAGGTTTTGACACCTCTTCACTTTTAACCCAAACAAAGCAAGCAGATTAATCCGACACGCTAAGACAAAGTTTTGTTCCACCAAGGTCTGTGATATCAACTCCACGTGATCTATCAACCTCTCCGGGGAGAGAATGTATCAATCAATAAGAGAAGATGCACTAACCAATTTTGATTCACCAAAGCTCGTGATATCAACCCCACGTGATCTATCAACCTCTCCGGAGAGAGAATGTGTCGATCAATAAGAGAAGACTCACTAACTAAGTTGAATGTGAAACGCACTAAGTATCCTCCCTACCTACAAGGATTCTATCGTCAAGAAGGATTTCGCTAAGAATCCAATCTCTCAAGAATCACAAATAGTGTTCATAGGGCCTAATTACTATGTGAGCACAGATGTATGTTCCGAAAGCAAATCTACCAAAAGTACCCAAAAAGTAGAAAGAGGAACACTTAACATTTAAAGTGAATATGAGATGAGTCCACAAGGTGGAACACTTAACACCTCACACAAGCTAAAAATGAGTCCCCAACTTAGAAAACAAGTGAGTTCCTAAAAGCACAAAAGGGTTGCCAAGTGGAACATTTAACGCTTCTGTCCTGTTGACCCCTCCCCTTTATGGCGCTGAAATTGCAACCACGGGGCGGAAATGAGGGGCCGGCGGATTAGCGAGTCCAATAACCTAAGATAGCAATCAAGATCAATCACAAGTATTCTAAGACTACTTAATGAATCCTTAAGGGTTCACAACCTAGTATCAATTATGCAAGTGTGTAGAAATAGATCAAAAGCATGAAAAGATGCACACAAGCTTGACACATAAGAGATTTATTTTAAGTCCCAAATCAAAATATTATTAGATGAAGGAGAATACCTGGGATCCTTGCAACGCGCTTAGTAGATTTTACTTGATTTTTAGCAATTTTTGTTGAGCTTTTCCATGCAAGCAAGTGACGAACTCTCCAACTAGCAAACAAGCAAACAAGATATGCAAAATATATTCAACTTATGAAAACCATAGAGTTAGCTCTAAAAATCAATTATTATCAGTAATAATAACCAGAAATCAACCCAAATGACAACTCATATCATTCATTGAACCATGTAAAAAAAATAAGTGCATACCCATCACAAAACTTTTTTTTTTTTTTTTGCATTTGACCTAGTCAACAAGATCTAATTTTTTTGATATGATTTTGGCCACAAAAATAGAAATTCAAAATAAAGACCCCTACTAAAAATCAGAGAGCTTTCCAAAAATGCAAAAATTTTAGAAAAAAATCTTCATTTGTGCCCTAGAGACCCATTTTATCAAAACAGACCAGTTTTTGTAAATTGACTATTTGAGCTATGATATCATGTCCAAATTTAAAACACAAAGAATGGACCCCATATATAATTTAAAGAGATTTCTGAAAATATAAAAATTTTCGAAAAATATGCTGATTTGCGTCAGATATTAATTTTTTCCGGAATTTCAAGAAAAAATTATTAAAAATTCAAAACATCTCAGAAAATTTTAAATTTTTTATTGTAGCTTCCATGACATGTCACCAATCTGTAAAAAAAATTTCAGACCAAAATTCCAAGCCGTTTGAGAGATAAAATTAAATCTTTGAAACTTTGGGGTTTTAGCTCCCAAAAAAATCAAAACCAGCATGCAAAGGTGGGTTGCCCCACGGTGGGCGCCAGAAATGTGTGTGTGAAAATTGTACCTGATCTGTAGACACAACACTCAGTAAAACATTAGAGGTTAGCTATAATCAAAATTGTGCAAAATATGAAAGCTATCTAACCAAGCGATTTACTGCTTTCTAATAGGTGCGAGATTAATGTTCTCAGATTGTAATCGAGATCAGTGACCTAGACGACACCTAAATGAAAGATTTGAATGCAAAAGATGGATATGAAATTGAATGCAATTAATCTATATTTTTGATATTTTCTATGCAATAAGAATGAAAACTTGATATGAATCTATGCTAATATGAAAAACTTGATATGAAATGAATGCTAAATGATCTAACAATGAAGATTCTAACAATGATATGAAAACTATGAATGCAAAAATAAGATTGATCTCACAAAGATGTCGATTCACAAGAGTTGATTCTTCAATTCCAATTCTCCAGCGTGATTGTGCAAAATATGAGATGATTTGTGAAGAGCTAAAGCCTTAATTTATAGAAATCGAGGGCTTTGGAGGTGCATGGGAAAAAGCCATAAATCACTCAAATAACTCAACTTGATTTTTGAGTTATTTTTAAATAAAAGATAATTAACTCACAAAAACATGCAAAAGCTAAGTTTTAACTCAAAATAGAGTTTAGCTTTAATTGATAATTGATAGTTGTTTGCTTTTATGATTGTGCATGTTTTATTTATGAATTAATTTAATAATAAAGTGATTTATTTCCAACTTAACTGCTTTTTTAAAAATAAAACAATTGATTTATGGGTTAATCAATTATTTAATCAAACTTTTATTAAAAATTATATTATTAAATAATGACAACATGCTTTAATTAATTAAATAAGAATTTAATCAATTAAAGATAGGAATTTTGATTTATTGTCAAAATTAAATAATACAATTAATAATAGATAGAATTAAATTTAATTACATAATTAAGTGGCAAATATTAAATCTAATTAATTAAATATGAAAATATTCAATTAATCAAACTTTAGGATAAATGTGATTTATTGCCAAATAATTATAAAATTAAAGATAATTAAGATAATTAAGAATATTACTAGGAATATTCCCCGATGCAAAATTTAAGATAATTAATTAGATTTGATAATGTTTAGATGTGCCTTAAATTAGGACTTTGATGTCGATTTCATATGATTTGATGATATAGGAGGTTAATGAACTTATAGCCCATTTTTGGGGTATTACACCTTCTTATCCATCTCTAATACAATTTTTGAAGAGGTTTCACAACTGTCCATCAAACTGTCAAGGGTAGCCATATCCTTGGCTATAATGTCTTCAATGTTCTTCACATGTCTACAAGGATTTATGCAGTAAATGTATATTTTCCTTCCTTATGCTACAAAGATCTTAGCCTTAAGTGTAGTTGCTTTAAGAATGTCCAAGTCCCATGAGATGGACTGACAAACTTCTTTCAAATTCTTCTCCAAGAAACTCTTCTCAGCCTTATCCTCTAAGGTCTTCAACAGTAACTCAAAGTGACTATCAAAGTTTTCCAATGTGATGCAGGAGCATCCTGGGTGTAAGAGCAATCTTGCATCACCCAAAAAAATATTTCTATTTTTGTATTCAATAAGGGCTATCTTGTGCAGAGCTGCTATTTATGGAAAGTTACTATTTTTAGTAATTTTCGTATGTGCTCAGAATGATCTGATTTCTTTCTTGGAGGTTCATTTTGGTCATATAAGTCTGCTAGTAAAGTTTCATTGCTAGATCAAGTGTATGTTGAAAGATATTGAAAATTTTTGGTATTGGCAGCAGGGTACAAAAACTTTGAACTCAGTTTTGAAAGCTTTAGAGGCCCCGGATGAGGTCAAAAATTTGGGTGACGGGCGCTTGCGCAGGTCAAGCCTGTAGAGCGCTTTGTGGCATTTTCAAAATGGGGTTATAATAGTCAATCGGGTCAACTGGTGATGACTTATGGTCTCCGAAAGTCGGGTCACCTGAAATGGCGAAAAATAATTTTCCTTCAAAATTTCTGTTCAGGTTTCAAAAGTTATTTTGAGTCGGCTTTGATGTAATAAATTGAAAAATAAAATAATTCTAAGTTTGGTCGGCCCTTAGGGCTAAATTTTTGGAACCTTCTCGGGCGGTGGAAATTGCCTATATAAGGAAGGCTGTATTATTGTCTTAGGCAGTTCAGAATAGTTCTGGGTAGTAGATATGGGTATTGATTTGAGGCTTTGTCCTACAGAATATTGTAAGGGAATGCCCATGTGGCTTTGCATATTGTAATTCTGAAGGTTTGTAATTCCACATTTGTGGAGATAATAAGAAGCCAATTTTCTGTTCTTGCATATTATTGTTGTTGTTTCTCTATTTCTGTTATGTGTTTGTGGTATTAAGGGGAGCACCCTTCATCAAGTGGTATCAGAGCAGGAGTTCTTGAGTGTGTAAACAGATCACCGACTGTGAGGTAGTTTGCACCAGGACCATGGCTAGGGTTTCAGCACGCATCGCAAAAATACCTCCACGAAGGGAACGTGGCGGAAGAGATGGTGTTGTAACACCTGAGGTTAGAGAGCTGCAGAGACAAGTGCGAGCATTACAAGAAGAGATTCATAGAGGAATGAATCTTAATGTCAGAGACAAAAGCCAGGATGAAGCCGAAGAAGAATATCAAGAAGGAGAAGCTGAAATTGTGAACCAGGAGGAAGAAAGACTTTTTTGGGCGATTTCCAAGATTGGGAAAAGACCTAAGATTGAGGTTCCTACATTTTCTAGAAATCTTAACCCAGAAGAATTGATCGACTGGATCAATGAATGTGAGGAATATTTTGAGTATGAAGATGTTGAGGATCCTGATAGGGTCAAATTTGCGAAGGCCAAACTGAAAGGTCATGCGAAGATCTAGTGGCAAGAAATTCAATTGGAGCGAAATAGAAGAGGGAAAGATAAAATCACAAGATGGGATCGGATGGTGGATAAATTGAAGTGACAGTTCATTCCTGTTGATTATGAGCTTGATCTACTAAAGAAAATGCAAAGTTTGAAGCAAGCAGGAAGATCTGTTCAGGAGTATACAGAGGAGTTCTATCGACTCCTCATCAGAATAGGCCATGCAGAAGCTGATAAGGAGAAAGTTGCCCGATACCTTAATGGGTTAAGCATTCAGGAGGAGTTGAATCTAGTTCGAATGAACAGTATAGAGGAGGCATACCAATTTGCCCTAAAAGTAGAGGAAAAGATGAACAAGAATTTCGAGAGAAGACAAAATGAAAGAGGTCACGGTGGACGATTTGGTGGACGGTCATATGGTGGCCGAAATGAAGATCCAAAAAAGAAGGATGAGGCCAGTAGTAGTCAGAATCAGCGTGGAAATAATTCCAATCGCTTCCAGGATCAGAATAATAGAGATCAGAGAGGAAGAGGAAGAGGACAAGGATTTGGAAGAGGAGGCTTCCGTGGAACATGTTTTCACTATGGAGAAGAAGATCATAGGGCATTTGAATGTCCTCAGCACCAAGGCAGAACAGACAGGAGAAATGAAGGCCAGGCCAGAGTTGCACATGTAGATGAAGATGCCAGATCATCAAATTCTGAAGATGCTGAAAGAGGAGAAACGTTGATTAACAGAAGAGTCCTGTTGAGTGGTGAGAATGAACCTGAGCAAAGGAGGAGCCTGTTTCACACTAGGTGCAAGTGTGAGGGTAAATGCTATGATGTGATTATCGATAGTGGAAGCAATGACAATTTGGTGTCAGAAGAGATGGTGACAAAGTTGAAGCTCAAGAGATAGAAACACCCACATCCATATCGGATTGCCTGGGTACAGGATGACCACAAGGTCATGGTCAATGAATAATGCCTGGTGAAGTTTAAGATTGGCGGATACCAAGATGAGGTATTGTGTGATATCATATCTATGGATGCATGTCATATGTTGTTGGGTAGACCATGACAGTTTGACAGATGTGCTGTACATGATGGTCGTGCGAATACCTATTCCCTGACAAAGGATGGAGTGCGATATAAGCTAAAACCATTGAAGGAGACTGAAGAAAAGGTATGTGGTAATGCAAGGATAACTTTTGTTGATGGAAGAAATTTCCTAGATGGTATGAGGCATGAGTATGTATGTTTTGCTTTAATTCCAAAAGCTGGTAAAGAGGAAGTAGAAGATGTTCCTGTAGAAGTTGTAGATTTGTTGAATGAGTTTCAGGATATTGTATCTGATAACATGCCTAACGGATTACCACCAGTCAGGAAGATCAGTCATCAGATGGACTTGATCCTAGGAGCGAGTTTGCCGAATAAGGCAGCACACAGAATGACACCTGCAGAAAGTGAAGAGTTGAACAGACAAGTACATGAACTGTTACAGAAAGGATTGATCCATGAGAGTCTAAGTCCCTGTGCTGTACCAACGGTATTAGCACCAAAGAAGAATGGAGAATGGAGGATGTGTACAGATTCTAGGGCAATAAACAAGATCACAATCAAGTACAGGTTTCCATTGCCATGAATGGATGATATTATGGACTGTTTGAGTGGAGCTGTGTATTTCTCAAAGATAGATCTGAAGAGTGGATATCATCAGATTTGGATCAGAGAAGGAGATGAATGGAAGACTGCCTTCAAGACAAAGGAAGGACTATATGAGCGCTTAATCATGCCTTTTGGGCTAACCAATGCACCGAGCACTTTCATGCGGCTCATGAACGAGGTTCTGAAAGAATTTCTGGGTAAGTTTGTCATTGTTTACCTAGATGATATTTTGATCTTTAGTAAGACATTGGATGAGCATATGATGCATATTCGTATGGTATTTGAGAAGTTGAGAGAAGAGAAATTGTTGATTAATTTGAAGAAGTGCAATTTTGTGAAGAAAGAGTTAGTGTATTTGGGATTTGTAGTTTCAGGAGAAGGTCTAAAAATGGACCCAGAGAAGGTACAGGCTATCCTTGAATGGCCTACTCCAAGGAGTACTACTGAGGTAAGATCTTTTCATGGTCTAGCTAGCTTTTATAGAAAGTTTATTAGAAATTTTAGCAGTATTTGTGGACTCTTGACTGAAACAATGAGAGGGGATAGAAAAGAGTTTAAGTGGACTAATGGGGCAGAAAAGAGTTTTCAATTGTTGAAACAAAAAGTTACAAAACAACCTGTTTTAGCACTTCCAGATTTTAATAAGGTGTTTCAAGTAGATTGTGATGCTAGTGGTACTGCAATAGGAGTTGTTATGAGCCAAGAAGGTAAACCTGTTGCTTATTTCAGTGAGAAGTTAAATGATGCCAAGAGAAAATATTTTATTTATGATCAGAAATTTTATGCTATAGTTCAAGCACTGAAGAAGTGGAGACACTATCTGCTTCCTAAGGAGTTTGTTTTGTATACTGATCATCAAGCTTTTCAATATTTGAATAGTCAAGGAAAATTGAATCAAAGGCATTTGAAATGGGTTGAGTTTTTGCAGAGTTATACATTTGTTTTGAAACACAGAAGTGGAAAGTCTAACAGGGTTGCAGATGCTCTTAGCAGAAGGCAACTATTGCTGATAGAAATGCAGATTGAAGTGGTTGGGTTCAAGGAGCTCAAGAATTTGTATCCAGAGGATCCTGATTTTGGTGAAGCTTGGAAAGCTTGTACAAAACCTATTACTCTAGACAGGATGAAATGGCTGGATTTCATCATCTAGGATGGTATGTTATTCAAAGGGAGTCAGTTGTGCATTCCATGAAGTTCTATGAGGGAGAATCTCATCAAGGAGAAGCATAGCGGAGGATTGGCTGGACATTTTGGTCGTGATAAAACCCTTGGTTTGGTTAGTGAAAATTATTATTGGCCACAGTTGCAGCAAGATGTGAAGAAATTTGTACAGAGTTGCAGAGTATGTCAGATGGCAAAAGGAGTGAAGCAGAATACAGGGTTGTATCAGCCATTACCCGTACCAGAGAAGCCTTGGGAGGATATCAGCATGGACTTTGTTCTTGGTTTACTGAGGACTCAACGGGGACATGATTCAATTTTTGTGGTGGTTGACAGATTTTTAAAGATGGCACATTTCATTCCCTGCAAGAAGACTAATGATGCTGTTCATGTAGAAAAATTATTTTTCAGAGAAGTAGTGAGACTTCATGGTTTGCCAAAGACTATAGTTTCAGATCAGGACACTAAGTTTGTTAGATATTTTTGGCGTACATTGTGGAAGAAGTTGAAGACAGATTTGAAGTTCAGTTCATCACATCATCCACAGACTGATGGACAGACAGAGGTTGTGAATAGGAGTTTGGGAAATTTGCTGAGATGTTTGGTTGGAGATAGCCAACAGGATGGGATTTGATTTTACCATAGGCAGAATTTGCATACAATAATTCTGTCAACAAGAGCACTGGTAAATCACCATTCTAGATTGTATATGGAAGTAGTCCAAGAAATGCATCTGAATTGAGGAAGATAGATAAAGGAGAAATAAGTAGTGTTGAAGCTGAGAATTTTGCAGAACACTTGAAGAACATCCATGGGGAGGTGAGGAAGCATAGTACCAAGATGAATGCACAGTATAAGGCTAAGGCAGATGAGAAAAGGAGGTATAAGGAATTTTAGGTTGGTGATGAAGTCATGGTTCATTTGTGGAAGGAGCGGTTTCCAGTTGGTACATATAACAAGCTGAAAATGAAGAAGTTTGGACCATGTAGGATACTGAAGAAACATGATTCAGGAAATGCATATGAGGTAGAATTTCCTACTGAGCTAAATATTTCACCAGTGTTTAACATTTCAGATCTGACAGAGTATCATGAAGGAGGTGTTGAAGATGAGATCACAGCAACACAGTGGAGTATTCCAGCAACTAGTTCAGACACTAAGGAGATTGAAGATATACTGGACAGTCATGTTGGCAGAAGCACAAGGAATAGGACATATGAAGAATATTTGGTCAAGTGGAAAGGATGACCTGTTGAAGATTCATCATGGCTGACAAAGGAGGAGGTTAGCCGTCTTGGTTTTCCTCTGCACACCTGAGTCGTGATAGGGTCACTTCTCAAATTACCCCGGGTGTCTGATGCAGGAGCATCCTGGGTGTAAGAGCAATCTTGCATCACCCAAAAAAATATTTCTATTTTTGTATTCAATAAGGGCTATCTTGTGCAGAGCTGCTATTTATGGAAAGTTACTATTTTTGGTAATTTTTGTATGTGCTTAGAATGATCTGATTTCTTTCTTGGAGGTTCATTTTGGTCATATAAGTCTGCCAGTAAAGTTTCATTGCCAGATCAAGTGTATGTTGGAAGATATTAAAGATTTTTGGTATTGGCAGCAGGGTACAGAAACTTTGAACTTAGTTTTGAAGGCTTTAGAGGCCCCGGATGAGGTCAAAAATTTGGTGACGGGCGCTTGTGCAAGTCAAGCCTATAGAGCGCTTCGTGGCATTTTTGAAATGGGGTTATAATAGTCAATCGGGTCAACTGGTGATGACTTATGGTCTCCGGAAGTCGGGTCACCTGAAATGGCAGAAAATAATTTTCCTTCAAAATTTCTGTTCGGGTTTCAAAA
Source organism: Chamaecyparis obtusa (assembly GCA_027943335.1). Classification (NCBI taxonomy): domain Eukaryota; kingdom Viridiplantae; phylum Streptophyta; class Pinopsida; order Cupressales; family Cupressaceae; genus Chamaecyparis; species Chamaecyparis obtusa. The sequence continues at coordinate 25,750 of BSBK01001943.1, forward strand.
GTTATTTTGAGCCGACTTTGATGTAATAAATTGAAAAATAAAATAATTCTAAGTTTGGTCGGCCCTTAGGGCTAAATTTCTGGAACCTTCTCGAGCGGTGGAAATTGCCTATATAAGGAAGGCTGTATTATTGTCTTAGGCAGTTCAGAATAGTTCTGGGTAGTAGATCTGGGTATTGATTTGAGGCTTTGTCCTATAGAATATTGTAAGGGAATGCCCATGTGGCTTTGCATATTGTAATTCTGAAGGTTTGTAATTCCACATTTGTGGAGATAATAAGAAGCCAATTTTCTGTTCTTGCATATTATTGTTGTTGTTTCTCTATTTCTGTTATGTGTTTGTGGTATTAAGGGGAGCACCCTTCATCACAATGCCATGCATAGGTTCTCTACCTCATCCTTTCCTTGAAAGACAATCGGTGTAGGGAGTATTCTGTTTACTATCTCCACTTCCCTAGAAATAACCTTTACTCTTTTGTATCCTTTATTTACTGAACTTTATTTTTCCTTAGCAAAATACATGAAAGATAGCCTCATGAGCTCATCCTCATCCATACGCTCTACATCTAGGCTCACCAGTTTGGCCATACTTTCCAACAATAAAGTAGAGGAGGTGTCTGGTTCTTATTTTTTTCTCAACTATAACCTCTACATTTTTTGCTCTTGTTTCCTCTACCCGCCTTTCTTCTTTTTGTATTTCCTTGTCCTATTCCTTCTCTTCATATTTTTCCTCTATATGCTCTTCCTCTACTTGTCCTTCTTCTTCAATTGTCATCGCATTGTCTAAAAATGGGTCATTCACATCATGCGAGGTTTCAAAGGTCAGAGGCACACTGGAGACAAAGAAGTCCGGTTGCATGCTAGCTTGTTCACTTTCTTCTGCTATCTTGGAACTTTCTCCTGATCCCAAAGGTGTAGGCTTGGTAACCTTGGGAGGTGAGGTCTTCTTTGGCATATCACTCATAAGGATTTGATCTAGTGTGTTTTGAGTGTCCTCTATGACTTCATCATATTTCCTTGCCATAATTTTCACCAATCTCACCTTGGTCCTCAACAAAGGTTTCAGCTCCTTGATGATTCTCTCCCTCTCTTAAATAGAAACAATAGGTCACATGTCTTCTATGGCCTTGTTCCTTATGTTCTCATCCTTTGATTGTGCCAACTATTTTCTAATCTCCAACTTGCTATACAGTTCCTTAGGAATGCTTCCTTCAATCTCTAACAAGTTTTTCTTGAAAACTAACAAGTGTTAAATTATAGTATCCTCACTAATTGCCCGATTTTTAGGGTCATACCTTTCATAATATCTATCTACTGTCCTGAGATGTCCATCTATTATCACTCTCTTTTGCAACTTTTGAATGTCTGGTTTCCACAGATCTTGTGGCCTCTTATGCACTTTTTCTTCTTCCTTCTGAATCACATTGTCTTCTTTCTTCTTCATTTCCACTTCTACCTCTTGTTTCTTAGGGCTACTTGCTTTGCTAGATCTTGTAGATCTCTTGGGAATGTTTGCAAGTACAATTTCTTATGTAGTCTTCTAATGTGTAGATGATAAATCAATTATATCAGGAGTAGGGTTTACTGTCTTCTCTACTTCAGAAGGAGTAGGTGCATCAATAGCTATGCTGGAAGATGCTTCTATGATCTTAGTCCTTATGTTCTTCAGCTGCTCCCTAGTGATTCCTACCTTCACAGTGATATCCTCAACTATTTTACTAATCTTTCTCTTCCTTGTCACTTTTTCTTATTCTTCTCTAACCTTTTCAGACTTTTCCCTATATGTTCCCCATCTTTCTTCAGTAGGGTCTATTTCTACTGCTAATACATGCTCTACTTGCATAGTTAGAACATCAGAATTGACTTCATACCTCATAGGGTAATACCATTTCTTCCTAGGATCAACTGCCTCAAAACACACACAATCAGTTTCAACCATGAAACAAATAGTGTCCTTATACTTCTCAACTATATCTTCAAGTATCCTATACCTTTCCTTCATCTTCCTTTTTAGGATTTTAGTCATAGCAAATAGCTTTCCATCTACCTAATCATTGTCCTATCTTCAGTAGCTCTTAGAGATCTGAATTCCACTAGGTACATTATTCTTCCATGCTCTAGGGTGCATGCTAGGGAATTTGTGTATAATGTGGATGTACATATGAAGCAATAATGATCCAAACCTGAATGCCTTAGTCTTTTCTTTCTTTATAACCTTTACATTTTCTAAAAACTGATGTGCAAGAACTTCACATAGGTGTACTTCTTATTTTCCTTGACCATTCTATAAGCCATCATAATAACTCCAGCTAATAATGAGTTAGGTCTACTTGTAATGCCCCTCCAACCCTAACAAGTTTTGGTTATGCTCACTAGAAATTAGGAAGGGCTATATGTGAGAATGATCCTTCATGAGATGGTTGATTAAACCAAACCTCTTCAAACACACCGTAAATTCATATTTTAATTCAGGAAATAATAATATTTACATAAGTATGTTTATTTATATCTTCATGTGTGTTAGTGATAGTATAGGACCTTAATGCTAAAAGGATCACCTGATAGATTTATATGCATCTATGTGAGATGCTGATGCAAGAGCATCCTGGGTGTAAGAGCAATCTTGCATCACCCAAAAATATTTCTATTTTTGTATTCAATAAGGGCTATCTTGTGTAGAGCTGCTATTTATGGAAACTTACTATTTTTTTAGTAAGTTGGTCATCCGATCTTGGAATGTTCTGATTTCTTCCCTGGAGGTTCATTTTGGTCATATCAGCCTGCCAGTAAAGTTTCATTGACAGATCAAGTCTAGCATTGTAGATATTGAAGATTTTCGGTATTAGCAATAGGGTACAGAAACTTTGAATTTAGTTTTGAAGGATTTAGAGGCCCCAGATGAGGTCAAAAATTTGGGTGACAAGTACTTGTGCCAATCTAGCCTGTAGAGCGCTTCGTGGCCTTTCTAGAATGGGGTTATAATAGTCAATCGGGTCAACTGGTGATGACTTATGGTCTTCAGAAGTTGGGTCACCTGAAATGGCGGAAAATGATTTTCCTTCAAAATTTCTGTTTGGGTTTCAAAAGTTATTTTGAGCCGACTTTGATGTAATAAATTGTAAAATAAAATAATTCTAAGTTTGGTCGGCCTTGTTGGCTAAAATTTTGGAACCTTCCCAGGCGGTGGAAAATTGTCTATATAAGGAAGGTTGTAGTGTTGTCTTAGGTAGTTTGGGACAGTTCTGGGTAGTAGATCTGGGTATTGATTCGAGGCTTTGTCCTCTAGAATATTGTAAGGGAATGCCCATGTGGCTTTGCATATTGTAATTCTGAAAGTTTGTAATTCCACATTTGTGGAGATAATAAGAAGCCCATTTTCTGTTCTTGCATATTGTTGTTGTTTCTCTATTTTTGCTTATGTGTTTGTGGTATTAATGGGAGCACCCTTCATTAGATGCTCATTATTAATCTTTAGGATTATCTTAGGTTAATTAATTCTAATCACTTAAAAGGTTAGATGTGTTACTTACTCTAATGATGTTACTTGTTATACTCAAGAATAGACATGGTTTTCTGTATTAAGAATTATATGATTTGTTTATCTTGATTTGATAATGGGACATTTTGAGTACATGCCTGATGGTTAAATGGGTTTGTGAAAGTTAATAGATGATTTACATTTACATGAATATGTTATGATGCATTCTTGTTATACAATATGGAAAAGAGATTATTCTGGTACTAGCCACACTAATCCAATTATGCTTTGTTGATGTCATGTCTAATGTGAGTGTAGGATGAGGGGAGGCAGTCATAGTTACTCCTATAGGAGGTCCACATGATGTCACACTCTCCCTCCTTGTTTTCCATTGTCTATATATATATACATATACATACACATACACATACATACATACATACATAGATACATATACATATACATATACATATACATACATACATACATACATACATACATACATATATATGTGTGTGTGTGTGTGTGTGTGTGTGTATGCATGTTGGTTGGTGTTACAGGATGCAGGTACCAAGCATCGACTCCACCTGGCCACACAAGTTTGAGTGTGCCTTCAAAATCTTCGAACTGTTGTTGTGTGGAGATACTACCAAGATTACTCTCAAGGTTACCCGTGGACTTAGATTTCCATTTAGGAGGTTATCCTAGTTGGGGGATTTGAATGCAATATGTGATGTGGTCTTGTGATTTATGATTTGATGTTGTTATGAGATTAATGATGTGAGTTAGATTTATCCTTGTAAGTTTATGTATATATTTATTATATATGTGTTATAATTGAATGTATGTTATATAGGTATGTGTATATGTGGGTGCACACACACATACCTATGCTTATATAAATAATAATATTTGTATGTTTTTATTGATTGTGTAAATGGTATGCTATTTATTATAATTAAATAAAATGTATTTAATGAAATGTGTTAACTAAAAGTAAAAATAATATTAATAATAGTAATAATAAAAATAAATGCTCTTTGTAGTAAAACTAGCTATCTAAGAGGGAGTTGAACTCGAGACCTCCTAGAAGTTAGTCTAGTTGGTTTCCATGTGTGCTATGTGTTTTCCTTGAAATTTATTTGTTTGACTTTCTTGTTATGGTTTTATTTTCAAAGCTATTTTAATTAAATTTATTAAAACTTTGTTAAGTCTTTTACAAGAATGTTTTGTTTAATTTTCAACCAACTATGGAAGTTGGAGAGGTTGCTTCTAGTAAAGCAACTCCTCCAACCATATAGTTGGGGGATAAATTTATTGGATTTGGAGAGTTTTGGGGAGTTTTGGGGATGAGATTTTTTGGAGGAGAATTTGGGAGTTGAGAGTGTAATTGGAAATTTGTCTGTGAGGAAGGAAGATTGGTTTCTGGAGGAGACTTCATCCAGAAGGCTACCATCTCACTCAAAGTTTGGAGGAATTGCAGAGGTGCACTCCAACCATTGTGAAGTTTCTCCGCAGGACTCCATGTAGGATCTGGATCTGGAAAATTATACTTCTTTCTGTGTGATTGTGTGTGTGTTCATGGAATCATTCACATGTATTTTTTTATATTAATTTAATGATAGGCTGGTATAGTTTATATTTAGTTGTATTAAAAATATCACTACCAAGAAGATATGATGTGTATTGTGTTAATGGAAATGCTAAATTCCTTCCTAGAAGTCTATGATTGATTATATAATTATAATTTGACATATTTATCTAATTATATGTGTGTGTTCTTAAATATTTATATTTCTCATATGGTCTACAAAGTTTATTTTGTGAAATGATTTGTAATTAAGATGATAATGAAAAAGAATATGTTAATTGGAAATGGACAAAGTGTTCTAGTTTATTTTCCTATACCCGTACTCCATTGCGCATAACTTTTGAACCATGCCTTATTTTTAAAATCAAGTTGGTGATAATATGCGCAATTAAGTTTTATCCATCATATGTGAAAATTAGGAAGATCCAACAGTTCAAAAAAAAGTTATGCTTACCGCACCAAGACTGTATTTTTATGACAGTCATATATATGTTTATAGAAATAGTCATGCATAGATCCTTGCACGTTCATTAGTTTATAGTACAATCTTTTCCCCATCAATATTTATTAATTTATAATTTATATTACTTTTATTTTATATTTGGACCTATTGTGGAAACTTTAGAGTCATGGATTTCAGTGTTGGGTAGCTGTTTGGCTTGGGGTTTGGTTTGTATCTTTCAACCTTGATCCTGGTCTTTGTTTGCATCTTTGTTAATGCATGTGGATATTTGTATCACCTATGCTCATTACTGGTTTTTTTAATGTAATATGGTGTTTCTGCACTTGGCATATACTTGAGCTTAGTTTATGAGGCTAGTACTCGTCTCGGTGGCTTGTGTGCACGGGAGGGTTCCCTAGACCTATAAATAAGTTGTGGAAAGTTGTATTTATGCATGTGGAAAGTTATATGATATTATTTAAGGTTTCTCATGATAGGAACTCTTCCAATGGTTCCTATTATGTATATGGCTAAGGTTAGGACTTGCTCTGAGGGCCTGAGTGCGCAAGGTAGTTTCCTAAACATATGAATCAGGACTTGGAAATGTTATCTTGTATCTTTATCTTGTGATGGGGTAAGGGACTAGGAACCCTAAGTGAGTAGCTCACCATAGGTGTTGGAACCCTAAAGTGGTTGCCAGATGATCCTATGGTTGGGTTTGTAAAAAGTGATAATCTTAAAAATTAACTTGGGAAGGGGGGATTCAAAAGATAATGAAAAAAAATACAATAAAGGCCACACAGACCTGATTAGAGTACCAGGACTAGGGATAACTTCCAGGATGGATCCCTATTCATAAAGGGGGGACCGAGGTTACAGGGTTGCTAGGAAGGATCCAAATATACAGGTTGTGTGATGACACTCACTTAGGTGGTCTCCTAGAACCTTAACCTCGGTGTTATAGTATGATGATATTTTATGTGTTTTATTCTTGTTCTTTGAGTCTTGGATTTATTGGTATTTGAGACTTAGATTTCCTTAAGGTCTTGAGAGTACCTTGGTTCTATCTCCTAGCATGGGGGGTGGAACTTTATCAGTTTCACATGGTTGGTTGGAAAATCTCTTTCAAGGTATTGATCGTGGTTCGTGTCGTGGCTTGGATTATGATTTATTCAGTGGTGAAGTTTTGTTTTTGTATCATGTATCTCTATCTTTTTAAATCAAGGTGTAAAGATGTAATGTAATCCTTTGGGAAACTTGATGTAATTGTCTTTCTGTACGCCTTCAGGCCATGTGCAACAACTGTAATTCTAATTGTGTTGTAAATGGAAATTGTAAGAAAGAAGCTATGTATATGGGTAAGGGTAGTATTTAGGAATCTCAAAAAGGGAATTGAATGTTGGTAAATCAAGCATGGATTATGTTTAAGTAATTCCTACCCTATCTCTCTTGAGTTTTAAATGAAATTGAAAGTAATGATTCTATGTAAGCTTTTGCAAAGAACTTATAGTTGTAAACTTCTTAAGGAATACTAATTTTGATATGTGGAATAGTGAAAAGATATGCTAAGGGTTTAAGGGTATTTATAGGTGAAGTAATAAGGGTAAGAAACATGTATGGTATTGAAATTAGTAATGAGATGTGATTCATAAATGTATAGTTCAGTATGAGTAATGTGTGGTTATTCAAACTAGGTTTTAATCTCAATTTTTAACTAGACTTATACAAGGTTATAGATGATAATTTGTGGAAGTCAAACTTGTGGCAAAAATAATTCATTAAATGGTTTATGTTGGTTAGCAATATATGGTTAAGTGCTTTACGCTCTTTCTATTATTATATTGAAATGAAAATAGAAAGTAAGGAATCTTAATGGAAAAAGTTTAATTGAGTTTTCATGGTGCAATTGAGTTGAGCATAGATAAGGTTAAGGAGTAAATAAATAGGAAATAATAAATGTAATTAGCAAATGAGATAAGTAATGTGTGTTGGTTTCATTTCTAAAAGTAAATTATGTGTTATTTTGGTAAAGAAAATGAATTCAATTAAATCACTAAGGAAATTGGTTTTGAAGTAGAAGGAAAGCAATGTTTCAATGTAAATTGAAGTTGAAATGGAAATAGAATTTGTTAGATTAAGTAATACTTGATAATGGTAAAATAATTCGTTAAGGGAACCTTGAGGAATTTACTTGTGAATGTTAATAATAAAATGTTAGAATGTTAAGAAAAAAAAATTGTTAGTTGTAATTTTAGGTCATAGACCTGATTCCTTATGGGTTCCCTAGCGGGGACATTACACTACTGCTATAAAACATCTTGTAATCTAATATCATTTCCACCAATATTACATCTTGCTGATAGATGTCATTTACTCTAATAGATCTCTTATCCCACTTTGAATGGGTTAGGGTTTACACTTGTTTTCTGATATTCTTTTCTGCATCTGGGAGGGATCCATCATTATCCAAACTAGTTATCTCATGAATCATTTGAGCACATATCTTTACTGGTTGTTCTCCAATCCATATAAATTGGTCATGGATTCTGCTAAAGATAATATTAAACCATTTGGTCTCATGGAATTCATTCAAAAGAGTTAGCTTGATAATGGAATGGTCTTCTAGGTGTTTAAACTCTTCTACCATTGATCCATCTGCTGATAGATGTCATTTACTATCATAGCTCTCTTATCCCACTTTGAATGGGTTAGGGTTTACACTTATTTTCTGATATTCTTTTCTACATCTGGGAGGGCTCCATCATTATCCAAACTAGTTATCTCATGAATCATTTTAGCACATATCTTTTCTAGTTGATGTCCAATCCATATAAATTGGTCATGGATTCTGCTAAGGATAATCTTAAACCATTCGGTTTTATGGAATTCATTCAACAGAGTTAGCTTGATAATGGACTGGTCTTCTAGGTGTTTAAACTCTTCTACCATTGATCCATCTACTTCTATCATACCATCTAACTCACTATAGATATTGACATCTCCAATGATCTCATACTTGCAATGTATGTATGCCCTAATGTCTTTTACATGCAACGCTCCGTAAGGGGTTTGTGAAGAATGCTCCTTCTAGATCATCCTCACAAGACTTGAATGGGTGTTTCTTAAACTTATACCTAGGTCTATCCACAAAATCAAATATTACTGGTGCATCCATAGCTTCTCAAAGAGTATAAAGTCTAAATACCTTTAACATGATAAATCTAGAACTTTGCTTCACGCATTCATGCAACATGTCTTCTAGATGACTAAAATGCTTCGTAAATATGCTCTCCTTAGTCACTGATTAACAAATGGTGTAGAAATGATATGCTTCAAGCCTTTTTATCCTTCACAAGTTGAGTAGGTGCATTAATCATAGGTAGCTCAACTTCACGTGCTATCTAGTCAATACGAATCTTGCAAGCACACAATATGAATCTCCAAGTGCTGGGATCACAACCATACACTCTATTGTGTCTGTACATACCATACCTAAGCTTGCATGAGCTTAGTCCACATACACATGGGATGGATATATTCTGGTGTCTTCATCCAATGCTCCCCTAAGGCCATATGACCTTCTAGGTTGATGTCTCAATGAAATCATCATGCGAAGACATAGTAGAATCTACTATCTCTCCCTGAACCAATGCCTTATTGAACTCTTTTATCTTCCACACTTTCTCATCTTCTTCATTTGTAGATTTCTTGAAATGATTCTCAAACTCATCCATGTACTAAGTAAAACTTTTACCACTGTCACCAACATTCTTCCTTATAACCATAGGAGGTGGTCCTCTTGGTTCTCTTGGTCCTCTTCTATTGTCATCTCCATTGTATCTACAAAACTTCACTATGTGTCCAAGCTTGTTGCATTTGTAATATGTAGGTGGTCTCCTTTTGTCATAATATACTTGTAGCTTACAATACCTTCCAACATGCACAAATTTATTGCATTTGAGGCATGTGATCTTGGCTACTAATTCTTCTCTGATGTAGTCTTGTTTATATCTAGACTGATTAGGTTTTCTACATTCTGCTTTCTTATGTCCATAATCATAATAGTTATAACAATAACTAGAAAAGGGTTTGAAAGAATTGTTACCTTTTCAATCTCTTCATGTGTCCAAATTTGTTGCATCCAAAGAATCTACGTCTGAAAGGTCTAGTTTGATCTCTAGGTCTCTCAAGAGTAGATATTTCTTCAATTTTTTCCTCATTTTATTCTTCATTATTCTTAGAACATTTTTCTTCATTGAATCCAACTCTAGTCATGTCTCTTATTGGTGTTCAAAATGGACGCTTATGCTCTTAAGCTGCCAATATACCCTCAGGTTGATTTTAGGACTGGTTAGCTCCAAAATGTAATAAGGATCTTAGGGTAATTGGACCAACTATAGGGACAAGACTACCCTCTTCACTTCTGGCTCTACAAAACCAAGGCGGGTGCACCTAACCCAGTGAAAACTATACTTCACACACCAAAGACTGGGTCCAAACAACATATTGAATAGTAAGAAAGTGCTAAATGCTAACTTCACATTCATTGACTCTCCATTACTATAGGATGTTACTACTATCAACCAAATACAATTAAAACTTGAAAAGGTGTTGATATATGAAGATGGAAAGAAGTAAACAAGAGCCAATCAAGCATTGAACTCAACTGAATATACTAATCCTTGATCAGTGCCATTATCCATTGGGCAAATCTCAAATACAGACATTGAACATGAACCAACTACTCTCTAAGACTCATAGCCATAAATACAAACATTCCAGGCCATCCACTACTTATAACATCCTTCTACAGACAAATCAAAGTGAATCTATGTCCTATCCAAAGTATATTTCACTTGATCCTAGATCAAGAACTAAAGACTAGAACATATACAAAGGCAATCTTATGCAATAGATCAAAAAATCTAGAATTCACAAGATTGACACCAAGGAGAGACTTGAAAGCTTGAAATAATTGTATTAAGTATAATGAATCATGTACATGTTCAAAGTAGAGAAGAGAGAAAACCACTTCAATAACCTACAAAAGACTACAAGGAAATTCTATTCAATCTAATACAATATGATACTGCCTGCTACAACTCCCTGGAACTAATCAAGATCAGAACCCTTTCAAATTAAAACATCTTACTTCTTATACCCCTAGTCACCTTGGAATCCTTAAAAAGGATGCATCAAGCTTCGGGTGACTAGGGTTAGGGTTTCAACAACTCAACCAACCAAAAACTACAACAAAAGTTATTGTAGGGGAAGAAACACAGGCAACCCAGAAAGAATGAATCTCAAACAGATCCGCAATCATGAAAATCTATGAGAAAAGTACAAAATAAGGAAATGCCATGAAAACTAGTCTATTTGATCACCCTACAATATGCCTCGAGCCATTCATCTCATTCCCTACATGGTATAGATCTCTGCAATCGATCACTCAATACCCTGGACCACATTGCAACAACAAGCGCCACCAAACCAATTGAAATCAGCTGTTAAAACCATAAATTCTGGTACTTCCTGTCACTGGAAACCCTCTGCAAATTCAAATTTGAAATCAAACGGCTACTTTATGGTGCTTATAGAAAATTGGCAGTCAAAATTTAAATCTCCATCAACTTTAAGTCATGACCGTTCGATCTTCATGCTTCGCGGTCTTTAAATCTTAACTCAACTGCCAAAAGACTGAGAAACTTGACCAGGCCCGCATCAAGAAGATTGACGGCCGTCACAAGTTCGCATACCCATCTGAGATTCTATCAAATTTCATGCCCACCATTAGCTTGAGAAGCTCCTCCCATCTCTGACAACCCATTGACAAGAAACAAAATCAATGGTTGTCGCAAGATCTTAAGCCTCTGACAAAACCCATAAGATTATACATCATTCGTTGATTCACTGACAGGATCAGGACCCACTGACACATCTAGAAACCAGGTCCCACTAACAGGATTCCACCTCATACTACGTGGACCAATAAAAAACCTCCAAATCAGCCAACCTAACATCGGGACCATCGCCAAAGATACGTTTGACACAAATGAGATCAACGGCTGGCATAAGATCTCAAGCCTCTGACAGATTCCATGAGAAATTACACCCATCGTTGGATGGATTACGGATGTCAAGACCCTCTGACCCATCGGAAAATTAGGTCCCATTGACACATACTGAGTTGTTTACCCGTGGACCAATCAAAAACTACCAATTGTACCTACATGTTATTTTGGACCCACTGTTTATGCTGACCTGGACACCTGGATAATCAGATGGTTGGCGCATAATCTCAAGGGTTCAAAAGATTCTTTGAGATCATGCGCCTGTCGTAGATCTTGAATCTTTTTCTGCTGATGTAAAGCCTGACCCCACCATGCTACATCATCCATGCCGACGAACCAGAGACCGCAACATCACAAAATTTGGAAAATAGACAAACCAATTTTCTTCGCTCAAAAGGACATTCTAACATCCCTGGCAAGTCATTGATTCTTTCAGCCAATAGGGGAGCACCAAATGTGCTTATGTGGTAGTGGACCCGCTTGCATTGAAAGGTTATGTCATGAAAGAAAATCAATAGTGGGTGCATGATCACAAGCCTCTGACACATCGCATGAGAAGATACACCAACCGTTAGATGGAAAAATCTGTCAGAGGGGGGGGGGGTGCAAGGGAATAATGAAGTCGAGAACTTAGGAAAAATTAAAACATGACTTAGGGAAAGATTTTAATTTCGCAGGGTGCCAGACTTAGGAAATATTAAAGGCTAAGGACTTAAGAAAATATTAAGGCAACCGGGGGGGGGGGGGGGTAAAAACTTAGGAAGAATCAAAACATGACCGGCCAAAATATAAGGCACATGCGAATTAGGAGTTTTAAGTGACCCAAAAAGCTAACTTAAAAATAGAACATGGCTTGGGTAAACTTAGGGTATTTCATTATAACAGCTAGTTTTTTGAATACTTGCAAGGGTTTAAGCCAGAGACCTAGAAATAATTGCAAAGACCGGGGGAAGAGGGCTAGAGCCATGAAATTTTTTGCATGTGCTAACAGTGGCTCATGCTCAGGGATGTGTATCTCTTGCAGATACAATGAGCAAGCTAGAATCTCTTGGAAGAGCAGACCAACTCAAAACTTCGACACACAAAGCAAAAACAAATGACTGCACAAGGGAAAACCTAAACTACTACTCATGGAAAAGATACTTCAAGAGAAGTAAAACTTTAGGAATTGTCCATGAATAGGCAATTCCAAAGTACCACTAGTTAAATCTTTCAGAACATAAGAATCTGTCCCCCATTTTCTTTCAATAAGATAAGGGCCCAACCAAATTGGATCAAACTTTCCATGCTTCCCCTTATCTTCCAACCTTGCATTCCACATCAAGACGAGGTCATCAATTTCAAAACTTCTTTGGGTGGCCCTCCTATCAAACAAGTTCTTACATTGTCTTTAAAATGCCTCATTTATTTCATGTGCATCCCTCCTTACCTCTTCCAATTGGATCAATTCATCCATTCTTACTCTCATTTCATCATTCAAGTCTTCATCATATGCTTGGATAAATTTGTACATCTGCAATAGATTATTTTGAGGCAAGCTAGCACCTATTCCATATACCAAATCAAATGGAGCACAACCTATGGCCCTCTTTATAGTTACCCTGTTAGCCCACAGTGCCCACCATAACTTTGAGTCCCAGGCTTTCTTATTTTTGTCCAACACTCTCTTGAGAATCTTAATCAGACTTTTATTACTAGACTCAGCTTGGCCATTTCCTTGTGGATGATATGGACAAGAAAATGAAATGTGTATCCCATACTACTGACAAAAATTACTAAATTCCTGTGATCTAAAACACATTGCATTATCAGCCACAATTTCCTCTGGGCAACCAAACCTGGTAAGGATGTTTTGCATCATAAAATCTGTCACCACTCTACTAGCAGCCTTTCTAGTGGGGATAGCTTCAACCCACTTAGTAAAATAGTCTGTTGCCACTAGTATGTAAGAATGTCCACCACTAGACCTATTTGGAATTTCCCCAATGAAGTCAATACCCCACTTCTGGAATGGAGCTTGAACTACAACAGGTCTGAGTGGTAAATTCCCATTAAACTTCAACTTTCGAGCAAATCTCTGACATGCATCACATTTTCTTACAAACTGATGGGTATCCTCAAAAATTGTAGGCCACCAAAATCCAAACCTAAGGATCTTGTGGGCTGTGGTCTTTGCCATATAATGTCCTCTACACACACCTTGGTGCATTTCCTTTAACAAAGCCTCAAACCTCTCATGGTCTATGCATTTTAGCAATACTCCTTCATTGCTTCTCCACCACAACTTACCATGTATAATGGCATACGTTGTAGATTGCAACTTGATAGTTCTCCTTCTATTTTCATCCATCTCGGGGGGAAGGACCAATTTTTGCAAGTAGCTAATAACATCTTTGTACCAATCACAATAATCCATATCACAAATGTATGGCCGTTGTTCTTCTTCTAACACATTCACATGATTTGCAACTAAATTGCTTTGTGCCATTAACTTTGCAAGACCTAAGCCTCTTACCAATTTTGTAATTTGGATATCAATATTAAATTCTTGGATCCTATTGATCCATCTACATCTTTTTCTTGAAACTTCTTGTTGCACCAATATATCCTTAACCATAGCACTAGGAACATAAGCAACCACCTTAGCTCCCACAAGATAACATCTAAAACCCTTGACTGCTTCGACTAAGGCATAAGAATGTTTCTCAGTAATATCATATTTCAATTCTGCTGCTTGTAAGGATTTACTAAAAAATGATATGGGTTGTTCATATCCATCTGAATTCTTTTGTAATAAAACTGCTGCAACTATATGATAAGAAGCAAAAGAAAATATCTGCATGGGCTTACCATAATCAAGTGTCCTTAAAACTAGAGCATCCTTGATGGCCCTTTTGATACTTCTGAAAGATTCATCTGCTTCTTCATTCCACTCAATCTTTGCCCCCTTTTTCAACATCCTAGAGATAGGGATACTGATTTCTGCAAAATTTGTAACAAATCTCCTTAGGAAATTTACCTGCCCAAAGAAAGACTATATTCCTTTAACACTTCTAGGTGGTGAAAGTTTATCTATAGCCATAACCCTTTCAGGGTCAATTCTCACTCCATCCTTGGACACAATATGTCCTAAGAGCTTGCCTTCCTCAACACCAAAAGAACACTTCTTTGGATTCAAAGAGATCCCATACTCCAAGGCCCTAATAAAAATTTTCTCAAGATGTTCACAATGTTGACTTTCCTTATCTGAATATGCTATGAGGTCATCCTGATACACCACTAGAAATTTTATTATAAAGTCTGCAAAGGCTACATCCATAGCTCTCTGAAAAGTAGCTCCTGCATTTGTCAGACCAAAAGGCATTCTAACATAAACATATGTTCCCCAAGGGGTAGTGAGTGCAGTCTTAAATTATTCTGATTCCTTGACCATGACCTGATTATATCCAGAGAAACCATCCATCATGGACATTAACTCTGATCCAGTAACCTTTTGCAGCATATTCTCCATATTAGGCAAACCATAATTGTCCTTCAAAGAATTGACATTCAAATTCCTAAAATCAACACATAACCTAATGTCACCATTCTTCTTCCTGACCAGAACCAAATTTGACACCCAAGTAGAATGTCTGACGAGCTTAATAATGCCAGCATCCATCATCTTTTTAAGTTCATCTTACATTTTTGGTGCTAAAGTAGGGTTCACAGGCCTTAATTTCTGCCTAAAAGGTTTAGTGCCTTCCTTCAATGGTATTTCATGCTGGAATAAATCTTCGCTATAGGCTTTCAAATCATCATAAGACCATGCAAAGACATGTCTGAATCTTTTGAGAAGATCAATCAGATTATTCCTAGTTCTTTGGGATAAACATTTACCTATGTAAACATTTTTGGGCATTTGACTTGTTCCTAAATTTATTTCCTCCAAATCATTTATCTTATCAACAAATTTAGGAAAACAAGTCCTTTCTTTATCATCAAATGCCCTCTCAAGAGCAACTAGTCCCATTGGGATCCTATTTGATTTTAATTGCAAAACTTCCTTCCCAAGAACATTCTCTTTTCCATTTCTGATGTCAACAGAAGTGCTAAAATCTATCTCTTGACCATCAAAATGAGATTCACATTGCAAAAACCTTAGTATATCTTGATCATCATAAAATACCTGCCAATTCTCAACATTGTCTAGGATAGAAGGCTGAGACTTGCACTCAATCCTAGATATCCTTGCAAAGGTAATATCCTCTAGCCTTAATGCTATGTTTGCTAGTAAGTCAGCCATCCTGTTTTGGCTTCTATCCACCCAATCAATACCAAAGGCACTGAAACCTTCAATTTCATCCCAAAAAACATTTCTATATTGTTTCAGCCTTTGATTCTTTGATGCATACTTTGATCTAATCTGAGAAACTATTAACTCAGAATCACCAATCACCCTAAGATGTTTGATCCCATGTTTTGATGCTTGTCTCAAACCAATTAGTAGGGCCTCATATTCAGCAACATTATTTGTGCAAGGGAACAAGAGAGTGAAAGAAAACTTAAAAGTCTTACCACTTGGGGATATCAATAGCACTCCTGCTCTAGCACCTTCCTTTGAACTTCCTCCATCAAAATATAGGGTCCATAATACATTACCTTCTACCATGTTACTCTTATCATCAGCCAGAAAGATAGGCTTGACCTTCTCTTGCATCTCTCTCTCCTGAACTTGGAAAGAACCAATGTCAATGTCCACAAAACAATTCATATTGTCCTCTTCATCCTCCTCAATCACATGTGGAGTTCTAGCTTCCCTTGAAACTTTCACACTTTCACCTTCAATGCTAAAAGTGGCAAAGGACAAGTCACATTGAATACTTCCTCCCATGGAGGCACTCCACTTTCTAGATAACAACATTCTATATTGAGGGGGAATGTCGACTACAAGAACACTCATAGTTAATTGTTTGTCAGGAAATGTGGCTAATTTATAAGGCAAAACCTTAATGGTACCAATAACTAGCACCTCTCTTGAGTCCATAGCTTGGCATCTCCCATGAGGTGTATCAACCTTTAGTCCTAATGACTTCATGATCTCTGCAGGCATGACAATGTTTGATGCTCCAGAATCAATCATGCAATTCTTCAATAATTTTCCATTTATCATAAGGGACAAGAAAAGAGGATCAACTGTCCCTGATGCAGTATTTACAATATTTGCATCCAAATACCTTTGAGGAATCTCAGAGACAATTTCTTCATTTTAACTATCAGGTGTGTCATCTAAAGTAGCCACATGCTTATCACCTCTGTTAATTTCTTGGACCTTTATGGAAGAGGCACCATTTACCCAATCCAAGGCCTTGACCTTGTGCTCTTCTATTCTCATCATTTCTAACAATGAAACCTTGATAGTTATTGGTGAAAGCAATTTAGTCATATCAATGGGAACATAAGAATGGTTGCCCATATCTTCCTTAATCTTAGAGATACCCTTATCCTCTTTTTGGACAATCAAGTCAGAGTTACTCTTTTGTACAAATTCATCTTCCTTTTGAGGTATGGGGACAGCTACTTCTAATGTCCACACTTTACCCTTAGGTATTACAGTAGGCCCACTCTTCTTTTTTATTTTAACCTGACTGAAAAAACCAGTACCCTTTTCCTTTTCCTCATGTTTTGTGCATTCCTTTCAGAATTCTTGATAAACATGCTACCTGGTTTACCACTTGTGCCTCCAACTATCCTGCTTCTCAAATTGTAATTACTCCTAGCTTGAGTGACCATGTCTGTAGTGATTTGTGCAATTTCCTCATCAGAGGGTCTCCTTAAGGAAACATGTTCCTCACACTTCACTGCACCACATCCAACATCATCAAATTCTTCCTCCTCATCATCAGTAGAGTCAACCTCATCCCATGCATGTGAAGAAGTCATTCCACAACCACTCCTATCATATCACTCATCTTGTTCTTGGTTATCAGGTAAATTCAAAGCAATAACATAATGCTCTGGACTATGAGGAGACTAACAAATAATACACCATGGGATATCATCATTCAAGTTAACTAAATTTCTTTGCAAAGGATCAGGAATCCTATCATTAGGCCTATCCCTTTTAATTGGAAAAATGGGCTTTCCATCCTTCCACTAAGTATTGTATGGGTAATTCTGCATTCTTGGTTGCCTACTAAAATTACTTGAAGCCTGTCTATCATTTGTTGCAACCTTATGTTGGCATTAAGTATGATTGTCATTAGTGACTACACTTATTTAGACTCTGCGTGTTTATCGAGCAGAACAGTGTTTACCAGGTAGAACAGTGTTTACTGAGCAGAACAGTGTTTATCGAGCAGAGCAATGTTTATCGAGTAGAGCAGTGTTTACTGAGCAGAACAATGTTTACCAAGTAGAACACTATTTATCGAGCAGAACAGTGCTTACCGAGTTATCTTCACCAAGTGATGAGATGAGCAGTGTTTACCGAGTGCCAGCACGGTAAACAGGAAATTCAGTCTCTACCGAGTGACACTATATCTACCGAGTCTCTAGTATATACTGAGTTCAAAACTACAACCGAGTGGTTATTATGGACTGGGCCTCCACTTCTACCAAGTGCATGATGATGCTGAGTAACGCAGTGGATGCCGAGTATCAGAAAGTCACCGAGTTAGTTTGTAGTAACTGAGTCACTATATTTGGGACGACTCAGTAATACTTGTGTTCACTTGTTTAGAGCCAACTTTGATATTGTTTTGTAATTATTTTAATTGATATATAAACAATGTTTTGTATCCTATCCAAAAGTGTGTGTGTGAAAAAAAAAGTAAGAAGTGAAAAAGAGAAGAAAGGCAGAGATAAGTGAATTACAAAGGGATACAATAGTATAAGAAGCAGCAGAGACATATCTATCATAGAAGGTGATCAGTACATCAGAGAATCTCAATCAACAAGAACAGTTGCAAGTAAGAGATCTACTATTTCATCCTAACAGGTGAATCAGCCCCAAATCCTTTAACCGAGTAGACTTAACAATCTTTGCAAAATATCTTAACCAAGTGCATACTTCTTTGTATGTTTGTAAATCCTCTAACAAGGTGGACCTAGCAATCCTTATTGCTCCTAACAGGGTAGATCATCAGAAGTGATCATTGTAAGCCTTAACCAACAAACTTTATACTGCAGTATTGAAGTTTAGTGGGTTTCATCCCCACCCCAGTTTTAATTTCTATTTGGAAGGTTTCTGGGTCACCAAATCTCTGTGTTCAAAGTGTTATGAATGTTTTATTCTTTCTGTTACTCATGCATACAATTAGCTTATCAATCTAATGTCATTGAGAATATGGTTGAGATCTAAAATTAGTTAAAGTTTTGAAGTTACTGATTCACCCCTCCCCTCTCAATAACCTAGCTAGTCTTGAATATTTCCAATAATTGGTATCAGAGCTACGTGGTTCTTAGAATAAAGTTTGAGAGCTTGAGAAAAGATTTAGGACAATGGAGATATTGAGACTTAACAAAGTAATTGAGAATGAAAAGCTAGATCTGGAAATGGCCATAACTCAACTCAAGGAAGCAAAAGAGCATCTTTCCCTTTCCCTAAAAAGAAGGAAGGAACTTGCAAATCAGATGAATGACCACCAGTATGTTGAAGAAAAGATTGAAGACTTTTTCCCTTCAAGCAGCTCAGATGAAGCAAACAATGAAGCAAAAGAACTTCTAGAAAAGAATGGATCTCTGCAAGAAGAAGTAAGAAAATTAAAAAGAGAACAGGAAATTCAGTCAACAAGATTCTGTGAAATCTTGGAACAAAGAAACAAGATGAAAGATGAAATAGATGGAAAGAACAATGAAATCCAGAATCAAAATCTTCAGCTAGAAAACCTTATTAATCAAGTCTCCAATGCAAATGAAGAAATCTTGACTCTAAGATCAGAAGATGAAAATATAAGAGAGGAATTGAGATCTGAAAAGCAAATCAATTTAAGATTGACAAGTGACCTAGATACTGAAAGGAAAATCAATGAAAGAATGTTGAAATCTCAAGAAGATTTGAATTAGGTGTATGAACAGAACCTTCATAGGCAAAAAGGAAAAGCAGGACTTGGATACAAAGAGGAAGGTGAATCCTCCAAACAAGGTACTCAAATGAATTAGAAACCTACTTGTAATCACTATGGAAAAATTGGTCATACTTCAAACAAATGTTGGAGAAATGGAAAAGCAAAATTCAATGGAAAATGTTACAATTGCAATCAGCATGGTCATAAAGCAAATGAATGCAAGGAGAAACCAAGATTTAAAGGCAAATGTCACAAATGTGACAAACAAGGTCACAATGCATCAGAATGCAGAACTAAAACACCCAATCCAACAGAACAAATTATGAAAGCAATGTTTGGTTGGGATTACAACACTTGGTGTAGATGTCATTACTGTGGAGAATATGGACACATTAGCATGAATTGTGTAAGGCATCACTTGAGAAAAAGGGAAACTACCATAAGATGTTACAAATGCACTAAGCTTGCTCACATAGCTAAAAATTGCATGAAACTAGGCAAAGTCAAAGATGAAAAGAAAGAAAAAGCAATTAGCATTAGGAAGCAGATGAGACAACAGTGGATCCCTAAACCTACTGAGCAAACTAGTCCAAGTAATGAAGTCACTCATGAAGAGAGTGGCTCTATCAATTCTAACTAAGTCTCCAAGAAAGAACTGGAACTATATTCTCATAGACATATTCCAAACAGTTCCTAAATCGAAAGGAAGAAAGATCCAAATCAGTATGCAAGATACAGGAGAAACACAGGAAGGTCGGTATCAGTTTCAACTGAGCAAGGTCGAGAGTAACGTAATTTCATTCGGTTACCGAGTAAGGTCGGAGCAGTATGTTCCCCGAGTTGTGGAATCTTCTCCGAGCAATTAATGCTTAGTGGATGACACTCTGTAGAATTCTACCCTAATTCCTACGGAGCATTAATGACAAATTTTTTAACAAAAAGCATGAAATCAAATTCATTCTTCACCACGAATATCAGCATATTGAGCAGAAAAATTTCTAAGTGCGATCAGGTGATTCTAAGCAAAATTTTGCAACAAATTTTTTTTGAAGAGCTACCATGGCATCATCTAGCACCAAAGTAAAGAAAGGTTCAAAAATGTTCATTCATGGAGAATGGAAAGCATCGGATTTCAAACTCATGCCCACGATTCTAGAAACCCTAGATCTGAGTGGAGCTCAGTCCCAAATTCCTCCAAAGGTACTTCTTGTAAATGACATTCACAATCATTTTAGAGGTACAATTCAAGAACTTAGAACTCTAGAGATAGATGTTGTTCATGATGAACTGTGTGTTGATGGTGTTCTCAAACTGGAACATAAACATTTGGAAGATAAGGGTTTAACACATATCACCCACTTGCCTCAGAGTTTCCAGATAAAATGGATAAGATATATTCTAAGCCGAGTGCATGAAGGTAAAATTTGGCTTGAGCAACCAGTGGAAATATCAAAGAAGATGATTCACTAAATCACTGGTCTTCCCATGCTTGCCAAGGCAAAATCTACAAAAACCCTAGGCCGGGTAGAGTTGGAAAAGAAAACCCTAGCCGAATGGGATGGTAGAGGTATGAGAATAAACAACATTACTGATGTAGAACTAAAATTTGGCACATATGTAATAGCTCACAAGATATACAGTTCAAGTTGGTAGAATAGTGTTTCGTGTGAAGCAGTTGACCTAGCCTATAAAATTTTGAAGAACAATCTATCATTTGACCTAGTAGATCTATTATTGAAATAGTTCAACAAGAATATGGAGAGCATCCAAACCTCAAAGAACAATCCATGTAAGTTTGGCTCGCTGTTGATTTGTTTATTTTTCTATGCTCAAAAGTTTTTCCCATCTAAAGGCATGGTAAAATGGAGAAAGGATGTGCCTATTCTTTATCAGATAAATGAGTATATTGTAGAAATGGGTGAGAATTTTACAAGCATAATGGATAATTATTTTGAATCTTTTAAGCAGAAGATGAATAACAAATTCTGGATTCCACTAAAATTGGTGGAAGATTATAAAGATGATGTTTGTTTTATGGTTGATTGTGATAGAGTATATATTCAGGTAGTAAGGCCCAGGATTGTATGGGTAAAACCTCTTCCTTATGAGATAAACATTGATGAGACTAAGGATATAATTGAAGCCCTAGTAAATCAACCCGTTGATCCAAAGGCTCCATACTTTGGAACATATGATGAAGCTAAGGTAAGAATTGAGCTAAGCATAAAGCTTCCACAGGCGGTTAACAAAGGCAGAAAGAGGATGGCCAAGATGCAATCTAGCACACCTCTAATGTTAACCGAGGACAAAGGAGAGGATATTGTAGGAGAAGAAGAAAAGGATGAGAGTAAAGAAGAACAAGTGCCTGTAAAGAAGAAAGGAAAGGTAACTATCACCAAGGAACTCGAGCAGCCCATTGCAGTATTCACAAGGAAAAGATCAAGGGACAAGGTAGGTAAAGTCAAGGATGACATAGTACTCAAAAGGCCTCCTCCCTCTCTTAAAGAAAAGATTAAGGATTTGAGAGAAGGATCTGGAATTGCAAATTTCAAATCTCTCAAATATGAAACAAGGTCAGAAGCAGAGCAGTAGGAAATTGAAGATGCTGTTATTGAGAAAATGGGAAGATGGAAATACTCACCTGAAGAGTTAGCTTCTCAAATCCCAGGAGCTTTATTAAACCCAATCAAGATGAGATGGTCCAATGCAAGGCAAACTATCAAGGACATCTATGCTCAAACCTTAAGGCAATTGATGCCAAGTTTGAAAAATGCTGAAATAAATAAGGCATTGATAGATAATGAGTCCAAGATGACACTAAAATTCAACAGTTGCTTAATTTTGATCAAGGATATAGAGTTGGTTGTGAAGAGTGCAGAATCTACTTGGAAAAACACTTATCATCTTCACAAACTGAGTACTGAAACTGTGATAATTAAAGATATTGAAGATGACAGTGATGAAGAAGACGAAGAAATAATTTAGATTGATAATGTTGAGATAGAAGAAGCAGGAAAAGAAGCTACCGAGGAAGCTGAGAAGAATGTTGAGGAAGATGATCCAGTTCGGATAGCTGTAGAGGTAATTGCCTCACTTCCCCACTCTCTAGTAAAAATTGTTACATCTAGCCCGGAGAAAACTTCAAGTGTGATTGTGACAACTTCGTCAGATACATCAAATGTCCAATCATCACTAGCATAGCTGAATGTATCAATGATAGAAGTGGCTACCACTTCATCTACCGAGCTTCAGCTTCCTTCTTCCATCGAGTTGCAGTCTTCTATACCTTCTTCAATTTTGAGTTTTTCAGTAGTAAGTACTTCAGATTCTACAGTTGTAAATACTTCAATTTTTGGTTTATCAAATATTCCAGTTAGCATCCCATCAGTTGGAAGTTTATCATTTTTCACTACAAGTCCTACTGTGTCTACCATAATTTCTACTACAAAAGCATTAAGTATAAAGACTCAACCGAGTACAAAATTTTTGAGCAAGAGTGTAGTAGAAGGTATAGATCTAGATGAGGAGATAGAAATTCCCAGTTAGATTTTGCAAACCTCACTGTAGATTAAATGCAAACAGTTGGTGAACTCCTCCAAAAGAAAGCAAAGCAGAAAAAACTAAAAGAAGAAAAAGATAAGGAATATAAAATCATTGAGGATGCCAAGAACATTTTGATAGAAGCTATAGGTGTTGAAGTTGATTCCTCTCAACACATTTTGTTGCAGTTGGCAGAAGCAGTTAACAAGTTCAATGATGATTCCTTTGGAACAGACAAGTTGCTTGAGAAGGCTGAGAAGAAGTTTGATAATGAAGTGCTTGAGCACATTGCTTAGCAAATAGCTATCAATCAGGTAGGGTTATCATCAGTCTTGACTAGCATTGAGTCCTCCCATTCCAAGGTAACATCTCTTTTTGTCAAAATCTGTAATGTTGCCGAGTTCTCAAAGGAGATCAAAGACAAAATAAATAAGATTGATGAGGATCTGAAGATTAGTGCACAAAAGTTGCAACTTGAACCTAGTTCAAGCTCTACACATCATATGACAGTCAAATTCCTATCTAATAAGCAGTCAGAATTATTGAGAGAAGATGCAAGGATCAAATCAACATTAATAGATATTTAGAACATGATCCTTCCCATCATGGATACAATGCAAAAACATATTGCATACTCAAAAACATTGATCCATGACAATCAGTTTTCAATTGAAAATCACATGATTGAACTCTGTGCAGAAGTCCAAGTTGCACTCCATACATGCCAGATTCTGCAAGAGAATTGGGATAGAACTCTAGCATTAATAAGTAAGGTACACTCTGATTTTCTCTCACATTTTGGCATCTCCGTGTAAAATATTTGTATATACACCTTTGGCATTATTATCAAAAAGGGGGAGAACATATATAAGATATATGAGATATGAAAGGGGGAGAAAATATAAATAGGAAATATGAGTATGAGGAGATATAAGATATTTGTATATATACTATATGGGGAGACATGAAATGTATATAAAACAGTATGAAAAAAGAGAGAGATAGAATTAGCATGATTTTTTTTGTTTTTGGGCAATAAGTGTTTTTGTCACTAATGCCAAAGGGGGAGATTGTTGGCATTAAGTATGATTGTCATTAGTGACTACACTTATTCGGACTCTACGTGTTTACCGAGCAGAACAATGTTTACCAAGAAGAATAGTGTTTACCGAGCAGAACAATGTTTACCGAGCAAAACAATGTTTACCGAGCAGAGCAGTGTTTACCGAGAAGAGCAGTTTTTACCGAGTAGAACAGTGTTTACTGAGCAGAATAGTGTTTACCAAGTAGAATAGTGCTTACCGAGTTATCTTCACTGAGTGATGAGATGAGCAGTGTTTACCGAGTGCCAGCACAGTAAACAGGAAATTCAATCTCTACCAAGTGACACTATATCTACCGAGTCTCCAGTATATACCAAGTTCAAAACTACAACCGAGTGGTTAGTATGGACTGGGCCTCCACTTCTACCGAGTGCATGACGATGCCGAGTAATGTAGTGGATGCTGAGTATCAGAAAGTCACCGAGTTAGTTTGCAGTAATTGAGTCACTATATTTGGGCTAACTCAGTAATACTTGTGTTTGCTTGTTTAGAGCCAACTTTGATATTGTTTTGTAATTATTTTAATTGATATATAAACAATGTTTTTTATTCTATCCAAAAGTGTGTGTGTGAAAAAAAAATTAAGAAGCGAAAAAGAGAAGAAAGGCAAAGATAAGCGAATTACAAAGGGATACAATAGTATAAGTAGTAGAGACATATCTATCACAGAAGGTGATTAGTACATCAGAGAATCTCAATCAGCAAGAATAGTTGCAAGTAAGAGATCTACTATTTCATCCTAACAGGTGAATCAGCCCCAAATCCTTTAACCGGGTAGACTTAACAGTCTTTGCAAAATCTCTTAACCGAGTGCATACTTCTTTGTATGTTTGTAAATCCTCTAACAAGGTGGACCTAGCAGTCCTTATTGCTCCTAATAGGGTAGATCATTAGAAGTGATCATTGTAAGCCTTAACCGGCAAACTTTATACTGCAGTATTGAAGTTTAGTGGGTTTCATCCCCACCCCAATTTTACTTTCTATTTGGAAGGTTTCTGGGTCACCAAATCTCTGTGTTCAAAGTGTTATGAATGTTTTATTCTTTCTGTTACTCATGCATACAGTTAGCTTATCAATCTAATGTCATTGAGAATATGGTTGAGATCTAAAATTAGTAAAAGTTTTGAAGTTACTGATTCACCCCTCCCCTCTCAGTAACCTAGCTAGTCTTGAATATTTCCAACACTTTATTGTTTCTTTTTTCATCAGGATTTAGACTCTCTAAAGAACTTAGAATCTACTTTAGATTGTCCTCCTCCTTAGGCTTAAAATTAGCAGACCTTCCCATTTCTTTCTTGTTTTGCACTTGAGGCCTATAATCATCTCTTCTCCCTAATTTTCTTGATATTCTTCTATTACTTTCTATGTTGATAGCCAACTTGTAAGCCTCCCCAAGATTTCTAGGGTTCTTATCCCTTAAGAGGTAACCCATCTTTGCATCAAAAGAATTTAAGTATGTCACAAGACACACCCTATCATCTAATCTGATAACTTGTAGTAGCCTATGCATAGCCTTTTGGAACCTTATATTAAATTCAAGGACCTCTTCATTCTGATTTTTTTTTATGTTATTGAATTCATTCAAAATAAAACCCTCATTTGTTTTATCTCCATAATGCTCTTTGAAACAAATCTTAAATTCATTCCAAGATCCTATACTAGCATGGGGCAATCCTCTAAACCAATCCCTAGCATCCTCGGTCAGAGATTGTACAAATAACTTCATTACAAAATCATCAGGCTCAACATTATAATCATCTATTACATCCATAAATTTTTTTAGATGTTCTTCACATGTAATGACATTGTTTCCAATAAACTTAGGGAGTTTCTTTCTAATTTCATCAGGAATAGCATTAGGATAACCAGGAATACCAAAAAAAATAAGTTGTTTGTACCTTTCATGAACAGGAACTCCATGTGGTGGATCCAGTCCTTGAGATGTAGATGTCCTTGTGTTTGAACCATCAGGAATTTTAGCAGCACCCAGAATACCATTTGTTTGAGCTGCAAGGTTACCATGATTTCCACCTTGCCCAAAGAAAAAAGCAACAACATTTGAAGGTCCTGAGGTATGCTTGAGAAAATCAATCTTTTTCCTCATTTCTGCAGTAGTAGCCTCCAACTCTACCTTCTCTAGTTCTTTAGCCCACATTTCTTTCTCTTTTCTAGCCCTCTCAAGGTCTGCATCTAATCTCAACCTTTGATCTAATGGGTTTTCCACATGAATCTATTCACTAATCTACTCTCCAACAGTTTTTTGTTTGCCCTTATCTCTAGGCCTAGTTATCTCACGTGTTTTATACACAATAGGCTGTTCCTCTGCTCTTTCAGGCTCTGGGACAAAATTAATTGCCTCCAAATCTAACAACTACCTCTTTAGCTGATCAGCCCTTACCATTGCTTGTCTTACTCTATCCTCTTTGTCCTTTTCTCTTTGTTTCCTGATAGAAACTTGTTCTTGGAATCTTCTTTCCAATTCATAGACCTCCTCAAAGATCTCTTCTAATTCAGGGAGAGTAGTCTCAGACTCATCATCTCCCACTTGAAATTCATCCTCATACTGGTTCAATCCCAAATCAATAGCCTCATCATATTCTAAAATATTTTCTTCTTGACTAGGCTTGGTTTGAGTTTCTTGTCTTGTATCCTTTTTATTTCTCCAAGTATGAGAAAGATTTTTTTTCTTCTTTCCTCCCCTTGTCTGACTAGGCCTGGAAGTGCTTGGAATACCTTCTTCCATTATGTTTTTAGGATGTTCATTCCTTCGGGACCTAGTACCTCTATAACTCATTTGATAAAAATCTATTGACTAGCACTATTGCAGAGATGTTTGAGTCACCACCCAAGTATATTGGGAATCTTACAATACCACTTAACAAATGTCTAAATGAGATTATAAGACAAGGGACAAGAATAACCCTATTTTTTTAACGATGACCTACTAGTTACTATAGACTTGTGTAACACTTCCCCAGTAGAGTCACCATCTTGTTGGTGTTCAAAATGGATGCTTATGCTCTTAGGCTACCAATATACCCTCAGGTTGATTTTAGGATTGGTTAGCTCCAAAATGTAATAAGGATCTTAGGGTAACTGGACCAACTATAGGGACAAGACTGCCCTCTTCACTTCTGGCTTTGCAAAACCAAGGTGGGTGCACCTAACCCAGTGAAAACTATACTTCACACACTGAAGACTGGGTCCAAACAACAGATTAAATAGTAAGAAAGTGCTAAATGCTAACCTCACATTCATTGACTCTCCATTACTATAGGGTGTTACTACTATCAACCAAATACAATTAAAACTTGAAAAGGTGTTGATATATGAAGATGCAAAGAAGTAAACAAGAGCCAATCAAGCATTGAACTCAACTGAATATACTAATCCCTGATCAGTGCCATTATCCATTGGGAAAATCTCAAATACAGACATTGAACATGAACCAACTACTCTCTAAGACTCATAGCCATAAATACAAACATTCCAGGCCATCCACTACTTATAACATCCTTCTACAGACAAATCAAAGTGAATCTATGTCCTATCCAAAGTATATTTCACTTGATCCTAGATCAAGAACTAAAGACTAGAACATATACAAAGGTAATCCTATGCAATAGATCATAAAATCTAGAATTCACAAGATTGACACCAAGGAGAGACTTGAAAGCTTGAAATAATTGTATTAAGTATAATGAATCATGTACATGTTCAAAGCAGAGAAGAGAGAAAACCACTTCAATAACTTGCAAAAGACTACAAGGAAATTCTATTCAATCTAATACAATATGATACCGCCTGCTACAACTCCCTGGAACTAATCAAGATCAGAACCCTTTCAAATTAAAACATCTTACTTCTTATACCCCTAGTCACCTTGGAATCCTCAAAAAGGATGCATCAAGCTTCGGGTGACTAGGGTTAGGGTTTCAACAACTCAACCAACCAAAAACTACAACAAAAGTTATTGTAGGGGAAGAAACACAGGCAACCCAGAAAGAATGAATCTCAAACAGATCCGCAATCATGAAAATCTATGAGAAAAGTACAAAACAACAAGGAAATGCCATGAAAACTAGTCTATTCGATCACCCTACAATACACCTTGAGCCATTCATCTCATTCCCTACATGGTACAGATCTCTGTAATTGATCACTCAACACCCTGGACCACACTGCAATAACAAGCACCACCAAACCAATCAAAATCAGCTATTAAAACCATAAATTCTGGTACTTCCTATCACTAGAAACCCTCTACAAATTCAAATTTGAAATCAAACGGCTACTTTATGGTGCTTGTAGCAAATCGGCAGTCAAAATTTAAATCTCCATCAACTTTAAGTCATGACCGTCTGATCTTCATGCTTCGCAGTCTTTAAATCTTAACTCAACCGCCAAAAGACTGAGAAACTTGACCGGGCCCGCATCAGGAAGATCGACGACCGTCACAAGTTCACATACCCATCTAAGATTCTATCAGATTTCACACCCACCATTAGATCAAGAATCTCCTCCCATCTCTGACAACCCACTGACGAGAAACAAAATCAATGGTCGTCGCAAGATCTTAAGCCTCTCACAAAACCCATAAGATTATATGTCGTTCGTCGATTCACTAACAGGATCAAGACCCACTGACCCATCAAAAAATTAGGTCCCACTGACACATGCTGAGTTTTTTACCTGTGGACCAATCAAAAACTACTAATTGTACCTACGTGTCATTTTGGACCCACCATTTATGCTGACTTGAACACCTAGATAATCAGACGACTGGCGCATAATCTCAAGGGTTCAAAAGATTCTTTGAGATCATGCACTCGCCATAGATCTTGAATCTTTTTCTACTGATGTAAAGCTTGACCCCACCATGCTGCATCATCCATGCTAACCAACCAGAGACTGCCACGTCACAAAATCTGGCAAATAGACAAACCAATTTTCTTCGCTCAAAAGGACATTCTGACATCCCTGCCAAGTCATTGATTCTTTCGGCCAATAGGGGAGCACCAAATGTGCTTATGTGGCAGTGGACCCGCCTGCATTTAAAGGTTATGTTATGAAAGAAAATCAACAGTGGGCACATGATTGCAAGCCTCTTACACATTGCATGAGAAGATATGCCAACTGTTAGATGGAAAAATCTATCAAAGTGGGGGGGTGGCAAGGGAATAATGAAGTTGAGAACTTAGGAAAAATTAAAACATGACTTAGGGAAAGATTTTAATTTCGCAGGGCGCCAGACTTAGGAAATATTAAAGGCTAAGGACTTAAGAAAATATTAAGGCCACTAGGGGGGGTAAAAACTTAGGAAGAATTAAAACATGACCGGCCAAAATATAAAGCACATGCGAATTAGGAGTTTTAAGTGACCCAAAAAAGGTAACTTAAAAATAGAACATGGCCTGGGTAAACTTAGGGTATTTCATTATAATGGCTAGTTTTTTGAATACTTGCAAGGGTTTAAGCCAGAGACCTAGAAATAATTGCAGAGACTAGGGGAAGAGGGCTAGAGCCATGAAATTTTTTGCACGTGCTAACATCTCCTTTTGGTTTTTTTCTTTCTCTTTGTTCATCAATCTTATCACTTCTCATGTGCAACTTTTCAATATGAAATTTGGATTGAGGGAGTTCTCCTTTTATGATCTGATTGTACTTCTCCAATTCTTGACACTTATCCTTGTAGTGATCAAATTCAGTCTTCATTTGACCAATCTACTCATTTTCTTCTTTTAGTGACTCTTCAACTTTGTATCTTGCATCCTTTTCATGTTGAATCTCTTTACTTTCTAAATCCATTTTGATATCTCTTAAGTTGTTAGGCTTTCTCTCTAAGGTCCAATATCTCTGATACCAATTGTTAGGATTAGGTAATACTGAGAGGGTGGGTGAATCAATATTACTGCACTTTAATTTAAACTTCAACCAATTGAAAATAAACCATAACAATGCTAAAATGAAAATAACATAAATGTACAACACATAACTCATGATACCATGATTTGTTTTCGAGGAAACCCTGGCCAATGGAAAACCCCGGTGGGGATGGTACCCACAACTATGGACTAAAATATTATATCCCTGTTAGGAGATCTATCCCTATTAGGAGATGATTATTACATAGTACATTTCCTTGTTAGAGGAATACAAAAACCCTGTTAAAGGTGGTGAGCTTACAACTCTTACAATCATAATACTTTCACAAAGTGTTCTACAAAAGGGTGAAAAATACAAGCATCTGCTATGCTTAGATAGTTCCTGTTATAGCTCTATCATATATTGATCTTGCATCTTCTCTCTACTCTTAGATTCACATCCATCACAATCATGCTTATCACTTCCATAAAACACTCTATACTTATACAAACTCTACCATCCAGTCGGATCTCCAAAATGCATTACAAAACATAATAATTACTAGTGAAAATGATAAACATAGAGTTGGTGATCATATATTACCAAATTTTTGGCAATATATAATATCCATCTAACTTATCACGTTTCCATATCAACTAACTTTGCTTCAATCATCACAAATGCTCATGTGCCCTGTTTCACTAATTCGCATACCTTCATATCATTGTATCTTCCCGATCTCTTCACCAAAACATGTGTAACCTTAACTAAAGCATATGCATATCCCAAAATGTCTTCTACTAACTCCACAAGACATAATAGATCATATGTTGTCTTCGCTGACTAAAACTGTAACACAATATACTATTATCCTGATTCTGTGCTTAGTCATTTTCATGACTGTGACTCCAGTACCAAAACTCTCTGCATACAATCACTCCAACATAAGTGTTTCCATAAATGAAAACCCTCAAGTGATCCCTAGTGCTCCCAAAACATCACTTTCCAACACTTATTTGAGAATTGGAGGTTTTAGTGGAGAACCCTTGAAATTACCTAGATATTGCTTGGATAGGTACATTCTGGTTGAGGTTTGTAGACAATTAGTTCAGGTTGAAAGGAAGTATAAGATCAAAAGAGGAGCTGGTTTCTTATTCCCTATTGAAATTAACCATTACTATTGTAAGTTTATGTAGGACTGTTCCCTTATAAATCTATGGTTGAATGTTGGAACCAACTCTTCCTCTTCAATGCAGATGTCCATAAATTTGTTGATATTCAAACTCTCAAAAACCCTTTCACCAAATTGCCCATCAAAATATGTTTGAAAAATTTACCACAAACTGATTGAATGCATAATTCTTTTTGAGAACCACTATCTTGCATCATCCTTTAAGGATTTCACAAATGAATTCTTAATCACATCCTCAAACTCAACCTCATAATCTTCTATTAAATAATTGAATTGTTGAAGATGTTTGTTTGTTAATTCAAACTTTGAGCCATTAAACTTTGGTATCCTATCTCTGATGTCAAGTGGTATATGGTTTGGATAAGAAATGATGTCATTAAATCCTATGGATTTATACCTCTCAGACTTGAAATATTGTTTCATTTAAAATGATATAAAGATGCACATATTTCTAGCTTATCCTAATTATTGTTCTCATACACTCTTTATCATTGTAGACACCTAAAAATCCACTTGTTAATTAAATTATTTTTAGTTAATAAAAGTCATGATGACATCATCATTATTTAATTATTTAATTATTATTGTCACTATCTCCTCCTCTATCTTAATTAAACCTATTTAATTAAAGAACCTTAGCCAAAAACATTTCAATCCAATTTGAATGTTTATTCCCTTCTATTTATTAATATATTTAATAAATTGTGTCTCAAACCCAAAATCCCTTTTAAATAAATGAAATATTTATTTAAATCCCTAAACCCCTAGATATCTTCTAGAAAACCCTAAACCTATCCTCTCACTGCTAATCACTCCCTAACTCTACTTAAAGGGTGATTCCTAACCCTCTTAGCCTAAACCCTCTCCCTTTGACTTTTGGTCAACACCCTCATTAATGAACATTATAAGCTCATTAATGACCCCTTAAACCCTCATTAATGGATCTTATAGCCTCTTAATGAGACCCTATGTCTCTTATTCCACCCTTGTACTCTAGCACACTTCCCTAGTGTTTCTCACACATGTGTGAGCAATCATTCATCCTTATCCCTTTGACCTTGACCCTTAACCCTTGGTCCTAAACCCCAACCCTTGGTCCTAAACCCTAACTACCCTTCCTAACCCAAGCCTCTCCTCAAATCCCATAAATAGAATCCCTTCCAAGAGAAAAATACCAATTCACTCTTCATTTCCATATCATTGTTATAATATGCAATTACATCTAGATCATCATAGCATATTTTAGAATTGATAGATTTCCTCAATCTTTCAAGCTTTTTAACTCATTATAGCTTAGATAAATTGGATTAAATTAGTTCATTTAAAGTTTCTCTAATCATTTTCATCCATATCATATCCATTTAGAAGTTAAAATCAACTTTACTTCATCATTAAGCTAAAATCTGCATCTCTTCATTTGCACCCTTGAAACCCTAGTGGCAAAATAGGTTCCCCATACCTAATTTTGTGCCATTTTGGGGTCTCCATGGATTTAAAATTACCCTAATCCTCCCTATTTATCATTTGGGACATGCTCATTATGCTTTGAGAGCACACCCATATCCCTCTTATACGAGCAAATCAAACGGTGACATGGTGCTCTCATTTCAACTCAATCAGAGGTGGCCTGCAAATAGATTTTCTATATGTTGATTCATGATTAGTTTATACTAATTTTTTAATGTTTTTTCATTCTCCTGAGAGGTTAGGTTGGCATCTCTCACATTTTGGCATGCTTGGTGGGACTCCCACCATGCTTCTAGCTTCATTTTTAGGGTTTTCTAAAGCAAAAACTCACTTTTCTGAAGATCTCTTACAACCTAGTGAGGATCCTCATATGAGTAAAAACCCTGGCCCTATTTATCATATCAAAACCCCTGTATACTTTTACTATACCATGTACTAACTCGTACGAGCCATCCTGCAAGTCTTTATGGCCTTGTGTAACCCTTTTGGTCATGTTTGCTCATATCAGGAGTCAAGGATACTTGTATGAGCCTTGATCCTAAATTGTACAAGTAAATACCACAAAATAAATTTCTTTGTTTACTTTTATGGGAAATAGGGGGCATGTATAAGGCCTTAAACTTGGGTTTGATTGAGTTTTTAGTGCTCATTTGGGCCTCCTAGTGTCCCTAAACTTCAAATTGTAGTTTCTAACTTGGTTTTTTGCAGGGCATCCTTGGAGAGAAATTTGAATCATCAAAGCATCAAGGTACTAAGACCTAATAACTCACTTGATTGTTTAGGAAATATAGTCATCTCTATTCAATCTTAAAATGAACTTTCCTTCACTCTTGAATGCCTAAGAACTACATCTTTTCCTAAAGGTTCAAAAACTCAATCTAACTCATCCTAAAGTGGTCAAAATCAATATTCATGATTTGTTTTGGATTAAAATGAAATTCATTTAACAATATTAAGTGTTTTAAGAGTATTTCATGCAACCCCTAAGGGAAATCTAAGAATACTTCACTCTTTGGGCTTAAAATTGAACCCTAAAAACACAAAATCTTGAATACATGAGTGGAATGAAATAGAAAATCTCTCACTTACTTTGGGTCCTAAAAAGAACCTTAAAATCTTGAAAAATCTTAGAAGTATCAATTTTCAAAAATTCTTTTTTGTCCTAAAGGGGAAACCCTAAAATCTCAATCTCAAATGGTTAAGGCAAAAACAAAGCAAAAACTCATTTTTAGTCCTAGAAAGCAGAAATCAATCTTGAATGCCCAGAATAAAATTCTTGCAAACTCTTTTTAGAAGCTTTTTTAGTTTTCAAGGAATGAACCTTTGTATCATAAAAGCACATATGTTTGATGGTCAATATCATAAAACACTTAATCAAAATTGGGAAAAAGAACTCTTCATGATGTTTTTTTAGGAGTCAATTAAATTATGCAAATCCTCTTAATCTAAGTGACATAAATCAATTGAAATAATACAAGTTCATTTGTTTTACTTCTAGCGAGGCATGTCCAGAGAGAAAAGCATTTTCTCTTTGGAGAATGACCTCAAGCCAGTACTTCTCTAATTAGTATAGAAACAAAGCATTGAGAAAACTCTCGCTTCATCCCCTCAAGCTCAGGCGATGTGTGTTGATGGTATCCCGATGTAGGTGAATATCCCTACTATTTTGGCATAGTCAACTAGGCTCTTAAGTGAGTCCCACACATACAAGCTGATTGGGAGGATGCCACAGATCAAATTAGATACCTATTAATCATAGGCCATCCAATCTACCCTTGAAGGTATCAAAATATTTGTACAAGGACCAATCCAAGTGGTTTCTCAAATCACCTTAAGATTACTCACCATATGTATTCCTTTTGGGATACCGGGCCATGAGAAAAGGTTTGATACTAGCCTGTCATTAGGTAGTTCTTGTTTGATGAGTTATCGATTTGTGATAAGCTCAGTGCAAACATATGTTGAACATACACAAGCAAAAAGTTTTGCAGAAAAATATTTTTCCATGTCAGTATAATCCTCCAAATCCAGAACTCATCCAAGACTTCAGAATCCTATCATCCAAGGTTTGTAATCATGGTTTTCCTCTCATCCCTCATAGTTTCCTTCCAACATTATTCCCCTTTCCTCCCCCATATCGTAGGTTAAGAAATGTCATCTTGATCATCCCCCATCCCCTTTCCTCCCCCATATCGTAGGTTAAGAAATGTCATCTTGATCATCCCCCACCCCCTTTCCATCTTCTTCTAGAGTCAGTCCTTTCTTCCAATCCTTAGTTTAATCAAAATCCTAGAACTGAGCTTTAGTCTTCCTTCCATCTTCATCCTTCATCCCTATCTAACTCATCCTCAAGTCAAGAATGTCTCAAATCTATTACAATAAGTTTGGTTGCCACATCTTTTCTCCCACTCCATCCTATCCCAATGAAGATGATAGTCTTGTTGATCATGATGAGTAATTTGAAAACCTTAGCAAGATTTTTCCAAGCATCCTTCAGAATCCAATCATTCCTCCAAACTACTCCATAATTTCTCCATACATTCCCACTAGTAATCCTTATCATACCTTTGACAAGAGAAATCCATTATCTATACCTTCTTCCTATAACATACTCACATATCCCCACATACATCCTTCCTACCTCCATCTTCTCCCCAAGGCATATCCCAATATCCAACTTTCCACAACAACACTCCTAGCTACTATTAGAATGATTTTAGAACAAGAGAGGGGGGGAGGATGAATTAGTTGTTCTCAGGTCCAGATATACCAATTAAAATTTCTATCTCTTCAACAATCTCAGATGTAATCACCTTTCAACTTGGTCTCTATAGCATATAAAAATAACATAAAACTTGTAGTCCATTGTCCTAAAGTAAATAACTTGCATAACATAAAAATTTCAACATCATCCACATAAAAATCATTCACACAAGTATAACACTAGGATTTATAGTGGAAACCCAATTTCAGAAAAACCACTTGTAACATGCTACTGAATTTCACTCTTTTGAAGTGAGCTCTGTGAAAAGGAAACCCTATTAAAGGTTTACAATACATACTGTTAGGTGTGACCTGGTTAAAGGATGTAATCACCCTATTAAGAGTGGCCTTGTTAGAGGGCTTAAGAACATTCCATCAAAATGTCACCTTGATTAAAGGATTTATACAAAATGACTATTAGGTCAACCTTGATTAAAGGATTTAGACTGATACAATGGTTAGAAAGTAACTGTAGGTTTTGATCTAAAAAATATATAACTCACTTTTCAAATACAGATCCACTTCACAAATTTTCTAATTTACTAACTGACATACATTTCCATCTCCATCTCTAATTTTCTCAGAATTCACTTCAAGAAATCACAACTCTGTTTAGCTCCTTCACATCGTCACCTTTTATCCTTATGCTTAGACTTATCATTCAATAACATCAACCTCTTCTCTATATTCTATAACCTCACAATTAGGTTAATCTTATATCTCCTTGATCAGGTAGATCAATCTTTTTCTACTTCATCTCTTTCGTAGATCGTAGGTTTAGGTCAGATTCATCGAATCCTTCCATCATTATGTTATCCTTCTTTTCCTTCTAGATACATCTTCAAAATTCTCTTTGAATCCATAAGAAAATGATTTACCATGCATTAAATGTTTTATACCACTCATTAATAATGTCAACATGTTTTACATATCCCAAGAATTTAACTATGTCGGCCGGGATTCTCAATTCTTCCTCAAAATATAGATTACTGACACTCAATCAATATTGTGTTCATCTCCTTGGTCATTAATATCGGTCATCGCTAACATTTTTCCTTCTTAGACATTATCCGTCACTCAGCAATTATTGATGTTCAGTCAACACTAGATTTGCTCAGCATATAGTGGGGCTTGTTCGACACTAACATCACTTGGCTTAAAATAGATTTCTTCACTTTTTCTTGGTCAAGCCTATGTTTCCAATCTTTCTTCTCCACTATGTAAATAATACATTACCTTTTCAATGTTCCAACTAATCAAGTACCCATTGAAGTATCACATAACTCAACCTTTCCTTAAGTTCTCTTGTTATCTCCTCATGCTCTTCATCAATAGATATGGTACTATCCTAGATAGAAACTATCTTACCAGTTAAGGTTTGACATCAATGACAATATAAAAATTGTTTCAATTGTACTTTCCAACAATCTCCCTCTTTGGCATTGATGGAAGCATCAAATGAATATCATATGATTCACCAA
The DNA here is from genome assembly GCA_027943335.1 of Chamaecyparis obtusa. NCBI lineage: Eukaryota > Viridiplantae > Streptophyta > Pinopsida > Cupressales > Cupressaceae > Chamaecyparis > Chamaecyparis obtusa. Next base: position 62,790 of record BSBK01001943.1, read on the forward strand.
AGAATCCAAAATATCTGTGAAACAAATATCCATTAATATCCTTAGCTTCATTTTGATTCTCATCCAACACATCCAAGTAACAACTTCCTCTTGGATAGATTTAGCTTTGCTATATTTGAATCTCTCTGAATCTCTCCCTCTTTTCTTAGGGCCTTTTTCTTTTCTATATTTCTATATTTATCCCTTAGAATCTCTCCCTTGGGTTCATTGAATCTCTCCTTCTTTGACAAAAATGCCAAAGAAAATTGTGTCTCTTACATCTTTACCATGTAGATGTCTTCATGTTAGTTTTGTATGATGTATACTCCCTTTGTCATCTTTTCTTATGACTGATCAACATCTTTTCTTTGCTTCTCGTGACTCTAGGAAATTCCTAAAGTGTGACCTCTTCTGCATCAATTTGTTAGATAGTCTGATTAGCACATTTGATGCAGTGCTCCTATATTCTTCTAGGTAGCCTTAGTTAGGGGAATCACCCCTAATTTACCTCTAAGGTATTCATGAGCATCTTTAGCTAATGCTTTTGTGAATATATCTACTAATTGTTCCTTTGTATTCACATATTCCAATCTCACTTCTTTGTCTTAAACCAGCTCTCTCAAGTAATGATACTTGATAGCAATATGCCTGGTCTTAGTGTGCATAACAAGATTCTTTGATATGTTAATAGCACTTGTGTTATCATAGAAAATAAAAATTTCTTTATCCACGTTAAATTTGAGCAATTCACTACTATTGCTACATATTCAGCTTTTGCTGTATATTGGGAAATGCAGTTTTGTTTCTTACTTGTCCAAGAGACTAATCTCTTTCCTAGAAAGAATGCACCACTACTTGTACTTTTTCTATCATCAACATTTCCAGCCCAATCTATATCAGTTTAAACTTTTAATTCAAACTTCTCATTCTTCTTGTAATATAATTGTATAGCATAAAATATGCAGTGGGGTCTGAGAACAATGGTTTGCACATAAAAGAGACCCCAAAACCAATATTTTACACATACATGAAATTGTATTGATATGGAAAGTAAATGTAGATGATTAATATTGAAATGAAGAAATAAAGGTACTTACCTCTGAAAAAGAATCGATTGAAAACCTTGTCAAATAGTCTCAAAAACTGTTGATTTTCACGTTCAAACATTCGTGAACCGAAACTGCAAGATCTACAAAACCTAGAAATATTTTTATTTTCTGAGGGAGGTCAACTTTGACCTAGATAGCGATGCACAATCTTACCCTGGGGCACAATTGTGCCCCTCATTGAAGGTTGTCCTTGACCCAACTTCTCTGACATAAATTTTTTTCATGGATCCCAAAAGTTCAGCGAAAAGGATATCCAGATTTGCACTGATATTCATTGTCCCACACCTATACCTACAAGAAAAATGGTTTTGTTTGTTGGGGGGAGGGGTTTTCCTTAGTCAAATCCCAATTTAGGAATTAAGCTTGAAATTGAATTGAAATTGTAGAGATAAACAAAGTAAAAGGAACAATTCACCTACTTATGTTGAAAACCCTTGTGGAGGATTCGAATCCTTGAATCCACAAGTATGGATGCTCCAAATGAATGTAGAATTGAATGTAGGATGTATCAAATCAATTTTCTTTAGATTTTCAACACCAATCTTGAATGGATCTTTCAATAGGAAGAGGCTTGGATGGAAATGGATGGAAGAATCTTCAACAAGAGGGCTCCATAGAGCTTGAATCCTTCAATGGCTACCAATGGATCTCCTTGATGAATTGAATACTTGAATGCTTGAAGGCTTGAATGCTTGATCTTCTTCTTTCTTGAGAGTGCTTGAGCATGAAAAGTTGATTGAGAGATGAGATGTGGAAAATGAGATGGATAAAATGAGAGAGGAAGGCTCCCTTTTATAGTGATCTAGGGCACAAACTTCTAGAGAGGCCACATAGAAAACAATAATTAAGGGCCCATGGCACAAAAATATTAAGAGGTGCACATGGAGAGGAAATTAAATTAAAGTCTTGACACAAAAATCTAGAAGGGGACCACCCTTAATATAGAAATAAAATTAATTATTTAAGAGCCTTGTCACAAAATTTGAGATAAGGCCAACTCCAAAGTTAATTTGAGCATTAGGCACAAAAATCGAGAAAGGCTAATCTCCAATAATAAATTAGGAATACAAAGCTCAAGAAAGGTCCACCTCAAATATTAATTTGAGAATTTGACACTTAACCCGAGAAATAGTGGCCCCAAAGAGGGAAAAGACAAGATTTTGATGAAACCCCGAAACTAGAACCTAACTCCGAGGATCTTGGACCCTAGGGTCAAGGTCAAGTTGACCTTGACCTAAGAGGTCAAACTTGACCCTAAGGTTAAGAATATTAGGTTTATAATTTAGGATGCCAGAATTATGTCGGGAAGAAGTGGACAATAGCGCAGAATAGGAGAAAAAGCCCGATCCAAGTCAAGTACCCATTCAAGGAATTCAAAATGACCCCAAACCACTTACTCAGAGGGATAAACATATTTAACATGGAAGTGCTTCCATTTTAAGATGATACAATAATCCATAGTCCTCTATTCCTTTAAGATATCTCAATATCGTTTTCACTGCCATCATGTGACTCTCTTTAGGATTTGTAGAAAATCTTGCAGCAATCCCAACTTCTAGGGTAATATCTAGTCTACTATGGACAACATATTGTAGCTTTCCAATCATGGATCTATACAAGGTTTGGTTCACTTAAGCTATATCATCAGTTTTAGATAACTTCTATTGAGTAGCCATAGGTGTACTTACCAGTTTAAAATATTTTATACCAAAAGTTTTTAGTATCTCATTGACATATTTAGATTGAGTAATATAGCTACCTTTCTTCATTTGATAGACTTACAAACCAACAAAGAATTTGATCTCACCAAACATAGACATTTAAAATTTAGTTTGCATCTCATTTGAAAAGTTTTGACATAGGGCATCTTGCCCTCCAAATATGATATCATCAACAAATATTTCAGCTAATAAAATCCCTTTACCTTTTTCAATCTTCATATACAGATTGATGTTGTCATTTGTCCTTAAAAATCCAATCTTTATCAGATAATTGTGTAGTCTTTCATACCATGCTCTAGGGGCTTGTTTCAATCCATACAATTCCTTATGTAGCTTGAAAACCATATTCTTATTTCTTGGATCAACAAATCCTTCTGGTTGTTCAATGTATACTTCTTCTTCTAATATCTCATTTAGAAATGTAGACTTGACATCCATTTGATATAATTTGAATCCTTTATAAGCTTCATAAGCAAGTAGAGTCATCGCTCCTTCCAATCTTGAAACAGGGGAAAATGTTTCCCCATAGTCAATTCCTTCCTCTTGTGCATACCCCTTACATACCAGTCTGGCTTTGTTTCTAGTAACTTCTCCATGTTCATTGAGCCTATTTTTGAATACCCATTTTGTTCCAATAACATTCTTATCTTCTAGTCTCGGCACTAGAGTCCAGGTTTGTTATTTTCTATCTTCTCTATTTCTTCATTCATGTCTTGTATCTAGTCTTCATTCTCTAAAGAATCTTTTACTATTTTAGGCTCAAACTCACATAGTAAGCATGTATGATATTTAAACTTACTTCTTGTCATGACTCCAGATTCTTTATCTCCAATTATTTGTTCAGGCTTATGATGTCTTCTCACATACTATGTCAAAGTAGGTTCAAATTATTGGAATGGAGAGATAGGGTACTATGAGGGGAGGGGTGAATCAGTGCCCTCAAAAACTTTAACTCCCAAAAATTTATCAAAAAATAGTAGTAAACTCAACTATGTACTATATCCATTGTATGCATCATTCATTCAATTAACTTGTAAAAGCAAATATCATGAAATCAACAATAAATCAATCACATAACACAAGTATTTTGGTAACGTAGAAAACCTTGTTAGAAGGTAAAAACTGCAGTGGGGATGACACCCACAAATCTTCACTACTTTAGATAATAAAATATGCTGGTTAAGGCTATAAGTTGTGATCACTTATGGTGATCTTACCTTGTTAGGAGTAATAATTTAGATCAGCTAGATCTACCTAGTTATAGGATTTAAACAATACTACTTGAGTGTGCACTCGGTTAAGAGATTTACATAAAGATTGCTAGGTCTACTCTATTAAGAGATTTTACCAAACTCTATTACAATGATTAGAAAATAATAGGGTTTATCTACAATTGACAACTAAACCTTGTTTGATACAGATCAATGTAGTATAGAATAGATATCAACTTTGTATGTGTAGATCTTGCCTCTGAATTGCTCGGTAGTCTTGTCTGATTCTGCTTAATTTGAATATCTCTAAATTCTACTCTTCTCTGTCTAATAACTGATATCTTGAAGTTGGCTTCTACTTCAAGATCTCCTTCACTTGTTCATACAAAACATATCTTCCTTGTCAAGCCTTATGTCAAAATGACATGAAATACAAATATATAGCATACTGCTTTTGCCTCTTAACAAAATTAGGTTATAGTATCTTAGGATGAACCCTAAGATCTACAGTGTACAAAATTAACCTAGATCTAGCAATTACATAGATATCATCATCATAATTAATGATTTTATCTACAATAAATGATCCTTGATCTTGATAAAATGTTTTATGATTCTATTGTAACCATATGCATAGATAGATGTGCCAAAAATGATTACTATACCATTTTTTGTATTGCTCGATAAATACTGTAAATATTGCTCGGTAGTTACACTGGCACTCATTGTCTAGTCTTCTTGGTGTTTACTGACACCCGATATCGGTGTACACTGATGCTTGGTAAGACTACTTTGGTGCTCGGTTTTAACTTATATATTTTACTCTCGGTATTGTCTTGAGATAACTTGGTGTGTAGGATTATGTAGTTAACTGACTAGCATTAGTAGCTTGAAGTACTTTCTTTTACCGACTATATAGCATAGGTAATCGACTGATTATCTTTGATACTAATGAAAATCTTTAATGATCAAATAGAGATAACAATCTCCCCCTTTGGTATTAGTATCAAAACTTTGAATGTATATAGACCTGATGTGTACAAAATTTATTCTAACTCTGCCATATATACACAGATACCATAACTTAACACAATTTCAAAAAAATTACTCCCCCTCGGTGCATGCTCTCAGTAGTGTGTATTATACTTAGCATTTATTTACATATTTGGCATATACATTGTTTTCCCCCTTTTTGATATTAATGCCAAATAAAAAAGTGTATACTTATTGCTTATCAAAAATGTGCTGATGGGTTTTCTTCAATGATTCCAAGAGGTTTTCCCATTCCTCTTTCAAGTTGGTGAGAGTAATGTGCTCAAGACCAACTTGTGCATGCATGTCAAAGATGTTTTCCAACACAGAGATTTCTAGTGTTGCAACAAGTGTTTGTGCTTTGACAATGTGCTTCTCAAAAATTTTTAGGTAAGGAAGTAACTTAGTTTGTAGCTCAGTGACCCGATCACTTATTCTTTCTTCCTATTTCTCGAGATCTTCTCTTAACCACTTGAGTTCTTGAACTCTTAAGATATGCTTTGCAAAAGCTTTTGGCTTGGTTAAAGCTTCCTGTGCATTGACTTAGATTTCAGTATCAAGCTGTTTAATCTTTTCACTGATCTCAGTAGTGAAGGTTTCCATAGTACATAGATTAATCAAAATTGGATTTATTAACTAATTAATAGAATGAATTTTAGTTATTACCTCAGATAACTTTACCTTTTTTATTGCCACTTCTTGGCTAATTTTCTCTGCAAGTTTATCTTGGATCTTTGATTCTGCCCTTTCTTCTATTCTCTTTTCATCTTCTATATCTGGAGCATTGATTTCTTCTATAAGGGTGGCAAGTTGGTCCATAATGGGAGTATCCTCATTAATTTGTACCTCTGGTAGGACCTGTTGTAAGATATCTCTTACATTCTCTAGTATTTCCTTTCTCGTTCTTTCCATCTTTAAATTTTCTTGTGTTTCTTTCCTGGTACATAGCTCCCCATATTTTCTAAGTTCCTCAGGGCTTAGGGTCCTAGGGTCATAGTTTGGTATAACAATTACTTCATCTAATATGACCAGCCCTTTTCCGTGTTTCTTTTTCTTCTTCTTCTTCTCCAACTCTTGAGGTGAGATTTTTACAAATGGTACAATATCCTTTACCTTAGTGCTTTGAGTAACCTGCCTAGTTGACACATTTTCTTCCTACTTCTGCTCCTCAAGAGCTTGTAGGTTAGTTGACTAAGGTGGAGCCTCTAATGTTGTGTCTAGTGGGGTAGCCTCAGTTACTTTGGGTTCATCTTGGCCATTTGTGTTTGTCTCAGTTGCCTCTTTTCCTTCAAGCTTATTTGTATCTGTCAGTGTTCCCATTCCTTGTTCCCCTGATGTGTCCATCAGTTTCTCAGGGTTAGAGCCTTTAGTTTGTTCCTTTGTCAAGAGTTCAACTACTTCTACAAAGATAGGAAGTTCACCGGGTAATAGTGTGATACAAGGCTCGGTAATAGTACCTTCATCTTGAGTTGTGCCCCCTGCAATATTCACATCCTCATCTTCATCTCTATCATTAGGATCACCATTAGTAGTGTCCTCAATGAGTACATTGAATTATTTATTTTTTTCAACCGGAATCTCTACTTGATTCGGTGCATCCTATGAAATGTCTATGTCCATATTGTCAAGTGTAGTATCAATCACCTTGGTAATTGATACATCTATCACTTCAATATTCTTTTCCAAATCAACATCATCAATGTGGATGCCTTTTCCTTTTGATCTCTGTCTCTTCTTAGACAAGTTTAGAAATGCTACCTTTTTAGCTTGTTCTCATGCTTCTACTATGGATGTCCAAATGAGTTAGCTAGACTCATCTATGTCTATGATATTTTAATCTAATATTTGCATAGCCTAAATTTTTACTCTGAATCTCCTAGAGTAAGTGATGCAGTAGTGGTCAGCGGAAGCCTCCAACAGTGAGTAATTTGGTGAAGTTTGGTTCCCTCAACACCCAAGGTGAAGGGTCTAGTGCTGGTATACTTATCACAAGTATCAAATAGGACTTGGTGAAGGTTATCAAAACCCCACAAGATAGTTCAACCTAATCACTAGGTTTGCCAAAGTCCCAAGCACCAATAATCAATGAGTTTACTAAGAGGTCTCTTCAAGGAAATAAGCACTCAAACCCCATAAACTGAATACTAAGACCAAGGGTGGCTAATGAACATTTCTCTAGCCTATTTAGGTCTTATTTTTTTAGTTCCAATGGTTCTTTCACCATTGAACAACACACAAGGCTATGCTGCTGCACAAACCTATTATCTTGCTTGTAGCCCTTCCTAGAAGGAAATTTAAGCACAAGAAAAAATAATTCCAAATGAGAGGATAGTTTGGTTAGGGATTCTGATACCCATTTTGGGTTTACAAAACATTCTTGAACACCAAGGAGTGGAAATGAGTGGAGGTTGCTGCTGTTGCAACATTGGACTGGGCTATTAGGCATAATTAGGGCCCCAAATGCACTATAGGTGTTCCTTCTCCTATGCCAATGAACAAATTAGATATGGAGGCATGTGTATATGTCTAAAAAAAATGAGAATCAAAGTTTTTAGGCCTTGGAGAACCCCCAACCACAATCTAGGATGACTGTCCTAGTTAACTGAATGGTGCACACATTGAGATGTACACCTAGGGTACGGTGGCAAACCCAATCCTCTGCTTGGCATCACTCCAAACCTGAAAAAGATGAAAATAAATTGAATAAAATTGTATTCCACTAAGGGGAATCAATTTACCATGGTGGAATGTGCCTAAACAATTAGGCCCTATCTCAATCCCTGGTTTTAAGCCTTAATCCTAGGCACTGTCACTAAAAATATGACATCTTTCAACCTAGGGCTGATAAACACATGAGACTAAGTGTAGATGAAAAGTGATTCAATGATTTAACCTTTTGAATCACTGGTTCATGCCCTCACATCCATACCTATCCATACAATGTTCTAAAACATGGGAATTTGCAGAGAAAATGATGGTTTTTATTGATAAAATGCCAAATTACATATTGTTATCCTATCACCCACCTATAAGGGCTTATATAGGATAATACCAATGGTTAAATGAGAGGTTTAAACCAATTATCCATTTGGGAGGGGAAATAACAAGTTTTAACAATGCTTAAAAGTTGTTTTGACAACTTTTGGAGCATTTTAGCAATTTTAGCAATTTTGCAAATCTAGTGACCAAACTCGGTCCTATCCTTATTTTGATGATCCCTAATGGATCCAAACATAGAAAAAATGAAAATTACTTTTTCCTAGGGTATTTTATCATAAATGACCAATATTTAGACCAAGGGCTCATAAAATGCCAACTTGGAACTATGGCCTTACAATGAGATCCCAATACTAATTCCTATCCTAAGCATGACTAGAGGTCTCAAGGACCTTAGTGTATTTGCAGCTTGGAGTATCTACCCTTAGGTAGTATCTCCTTCCTTAGAAATTCCCAAAACCTATCCCCTATTTTGAAATGAACCTCTCTTCTCCTCTTGTCATCATTTTCTTTGTATTTCAAACTAGATTGTTGTAAGGTTTCCTTCACTTGCTGTTGTACCTTGTTGATGAGTTCTGCCAATTCTTGGCCTTGTGCACTGATTCTGAAATAAGAGGGGAGTTCCATCAGATCTAGTGGTCCCTTGGGGTGCAAACCATACATTATTTGAAATGGAATCTTTTCGGTTGACCTATTTATTGATTCATTGAAGGCAAACTCTGCTTGGGGTAGTATGGTATCCCAACTTTGTGAATATTGCTTGGTTAGGCATCTTAGAAGATTTCCTAGGGACCTATTTACTACCTTAGTCTACCCATCTATTTGAGGGTGATAGGAAGAGCTATAGGTGATATTTTTACCCAACTTCTTGAAGAGTGTCCTCCAAAAGTTCCCTTGAAACTTTACATCTCTGTTTGATACAATTGTCTGGGGTAAGCCATGAATTCTAACTACTTCCTTGAAGAAGAGATTGGCTATATGAGATGCATCATTTGTGCTCTTGCATGGCACAAAGTGGGCCATTTTTTTGAACCTATCCACTATGACAAAAACACTATCAAATCCTTGCTTGGTAGGTATAGGCAGTGGTCAAAGGAAGCCTCCAACAGTGAGTAATTTGGTGAAGTTTGGTTTTAGGTAGTCCCATTACAAAATCCATTGAAATGGATTCCCAAGGCCTTGAAGGGATTGGTAAGGGTTGGTAGAGCTCTTGATTTGTTGTAATTCCCTTAGCTTGCTGGCAGATTGTACAAGTTTCAATAAACTTTTTGACCTCATTGTTCAACTTGGGCCAAAAATAACTCCTCTTTACCATGTCTGCTGTCTTGTCAATGCCAAAGTGACCTCCTAGGCCACCAAAATGCTTTTCTCTAATTATGTTTTCTCTCATTGAACACTTGGGTATGCATAGTTGTTCTCCCTTGAAGAGAAGGCCATTCTGAATCAGATATTCAAAAAAATTAGTATGATATCTGCCTTCCATCTTTATACAAATCTGATATATCTCTGAAAAATTAGGGTCATCTGGGTACAAGTTCTTGAGGGACTCAATTCCCACACTTTGTAGTTGAACTTCTTAAATCAGACCAATCCTCCTACTAAGTGCATTAGCAACTTTGTTTGCTACACCCTTTTTATGCTTAATGTTGAAGGTATAGGCCTGCAATTGCTCTACCCATTTGAGATGCTTGACTGGAAGTTTTTCTTGTGAATTAAGGAAGGTTAGAGCATGGTTTTCAGTGTAGACTAAAAACTCCTTTGGGATCAAGTAATGCCTCCATTTCTTGAGGGCTTGGACCATGGCATAAAGCTCTAGGTCATAGGTGGAATACTTCCTCTTGGCCTCATTCAATGTCTTAGAAAAGAAAGCAACTACCTTGCCTTCTTGGCTTAGGACTACCCCTATAGCCAAATTACTTGCATCTATCTCCATAGTGAAGACCTTCTTGAAATTAGGGAGGACCAAGATAGGGTATTGAGAGACTCTATTCTTCAAGTATTGAAATGCATCATTAGCTTCATTTGTCCATGCAAACTTAGTCTTCTTTCTACCTTTGATTGTTTTAAGCATTGGTGCACATAGATGACTGAAATTTTTGATGAACTTCCTATAAAATGTAGCAAGCCCATGGAATCTTCTTACATCACCTTGATTCTTTGGTGAAGGCCAATTAATGATTGCATCTACCTTCTTAGGATCCATCTTGAGGGTACCCTGTGAGATCACAAAACCTAGGACTACAAGTTCCTTCCTCATAAACATGCATTTTTCTAAGTTGATTACCAACTTGTGCTAATGGATTCTTCTTAGTACCTATTCCACATGATCAAGATGGTCTTCCTTGCTATGACTGAATATTAGTATGTCATCAAGGTAAAAAACAACAAATTTTCCAATAAAATCTATGAATATCTCATTCATAAGCCTCATAAAAGTGCTAGGGGCATTGCTTAAACCAAAGGGCATTACTAACCATTCAAACAAACCTTCAGTAGTCTTGAATGTTGTTTTCCATTCATCTTCAGGCTTGATTTTGATTTTATGGTAACCAGACTTTAAGTCTATCTTGGTGAAGTAGCAAGCACCTCCTAGTTGATCTAATAGGTCTTCAATCCTTGGAATGGGAAATCTGTACCTTATTGTGATTTTGTTTAGGGCCCTGCTATCAGTGCATAACCTCCATTTTCCATCCTTTTTAGGTGCCAAGACTGAGGGTACAACACAAGGATTGAGACTCTTTTGAATGAGCCCTCTTTCCAACAATTCAGTGACCTGTTTTGCAATCTCTGCATGTTGCAATGGAGTCATTTTATATGGTGCCTTATTAGGTAGGGATGAGCCTAGTATTAGGTCTATTTGATGACTAATGTCCCTAATGGGATGGAGGGTAGAGGGCAGGTCACTAATAGTGACTTCTTTATACTTTTGTAGCAGATTTTTGACTTCATTTGGTGTTCTTCCTATAATGGTGGGTAGCATCAACATCAAATTGCCAGGGCCTGCCTAGATGGATGTGGGTTGCATCCATCTCAACAACATCACCCACATCCATCTCAACAACATCAAAAAGGACCTTGTCCTTGAAGTCAACAATAGAAAACTCTATCCAAGCTTGTTCTATGACTAGAGTTTGTTGGCCTTTGGTTAACCATGAAACATGATAGGGGCAAGGGTGTGGTTTCTTAGGCAAGCTTAATTTCTGAACCATTTCACAAGACACAAGATTTCTAGTTGAACCGGAATCAATAAGAAGATTGCATACCTTTCCATGACACTTGATCTTTGTCCTAAAGAGATTCTTTCTTTGTGGAGGTTCTTGGGCTTGTGGTACTTGAAGGAAGACCTGTCTCATCATTAGACACACTCCCTCTTCTAGCTCCAAGTCTCTAGCATCAGCATTGTCCTCTTGTTTATCTTGTTGGACAAGTTGTGCTCTCCTCTCACCTTGGTTATTGTTTCTCTTCTCAGGGCATCTTCCTGCATGGTGTCCCAATTGGTTGCAATAAAAACACTTTAATGGTCCATTGCCTCTTCTTGAATTTTTCCTTCCTCTATTGAAAGGTCTTCTTCCTCTATAGTTTCCTCTTGAATTAGAGTCACTATTCTCTTTATCTCCTTGGTCAAGGGTCTTGCTGCTACTGCCACTACTTTGTCCCTTGTTCCAAGAGTTGTTTTTGCCTCTAAAACTCTTCCCACTATCTTTTCTCTTTCCTTTGCCAAAATCTTGCTTTCTCTTCCATTTTTCCTCTACCTTAAGTGCCATTTGATAACACCTATTGACTATGGTAGGGTTGTGTAGACTCAACTCTTCTTGAATGGATACTTTCAAGCCATTGATGTACCTTGCTAGCTTCTCCTCTTCATCTTCAACCATATTGGTCTTCATGCACAATTTCAAGAACTCCTCGGTGTATGAGCCTACATCCATGTCCTTTTGCTTCACACTTTGCTTCCTCCTATGGAGTTGTACCCCATAGTCCTTAGGTACATATGTCTCTTTGATCAATGCAATCATTCTATTCAATGAATTGATCATGTTCTTCCCATTCTTCACCCTCTCTATTTGGATGAAGTTCCACCAAGTTAGGGCTTCTCCCTTCAACTTGGATCTTGCTACCTTTACCCTCTTCTTTTCAGGTATGTCTTCACATTCAAAGAATTTTGTTAATGCCTCTATCCAATCCAAGGCTAGATCAACATTCATCTTGCCATTGAAAATTGGCAAATCTATCTTCTCCTCCATGGTTCTTCTTCCCATGGACTTCAAAGCATCAATGAAAGGTCTTTGGTCTATAGGGATATGTTGATTAGGATCATCCTCCTCTTCTCCACTCCCTTCATTTTTAGACTCATCTTTGTCCTTGTCATCAAGCTTCTTCTCAAGTTCCTAAAGCCTCTTAGTTAAGGCCTTATTTGCAGCCTTTTTCTCTCTCACCATCTTTTCCAACTCACTATTTGTAACCCTTGTAGGGATCTCCTCATTCTCATGATTAGACATAGCTCTGATACCACTTGATGTAGCAGTGGTCAGCGAAAGCCTCCAATAGTGAGTAATTTGGTGAAGTTTGGTTCCCTCAACACCCAAGGTGAAGGGTCTAGTACTGGTATACTTATCACAAGTATCAAATAGGACTTGGTGAAGGTTATCACAACCCCACAAGACAATTCAACCTAATCACTAGGTTTTCCAAAGTCCCAAGCACCAATAATCAATGAGTTTACTAAGAGGTCTCTTCAAGGAAATAAGCACTCAAACCCCATAAACTGAATACTAAGACCAAGGGTGGCTAATGAAAATTTCTCTAGCCTATTTAGGTCTTATTTTTTTAGTTCCAATGGTTCTTTCACCATTGAACAACACACAAGGCTATGTTGCTGCACAAACCTATTATCTTGCTTGTAGCCCTTCCTAGAAGGAAATTTGAGCACAAGACAAAATACTGCCAAATGCAAGGATAGTTTGGTCAAGTATTTTGATACCCTTTTGGGGTTTAAAAAACATTCTTGAACACCAAGGAGTGGAAATGAGTGGAGGTTTCTACTGTTGCAACATTGGACTGGGCTATTAGGCCTAATTAGGGCCCCAAATGCACTATAGGTGTTCCTTCTCCTATGAAAATGCACAAATTAGATATGGAGGCATGTGTATATGTCTAAAAAAAATGAGAATCAAAGTTTTTAGGCCTTGGAGAACCCCCAACCACAATCTAGGATGACTATCCTAGTTAACTGAATGGTGCACACATTGAGATGTACACCTAGGGTATGGTGGCAAACCCAATCCTCTGCTTGGCATCACTCCAAACCTGAAAAAGATGAAAATAAATTGAATAAACTTGTATTCCACCAAGGGGAATCAATTTTACATGGTGGAATGTGCCTAAACAATTAGGCCCTATCTCAATCCCTAGTTTTAAGCCTTAATCCTAGGCACTGTCACTAAAAATCTGATATCTTTCAACCTAGGGATGATCAACACATGAGAATAAGTGCAGATGAAAGGTGATTAAATTATTAAACCTTTGGAATCACTATTTCATGCCCTCACATCTGTACCTATTCGTACAATGTTCTAAAACATGGGAATTTGCAGAGAAAATGATTGTTTTTATTGATAAAATGCCAAATTACATATTGTTATCCTATCACCCACCTATAAGGGATTATATAGGATACTCCCAATGGTTACATGAGATTTTTAAACCAATTAGCCATTTGGGAGGGGAAATAACAAGTTTTAACAATGCTTAAAAGTTGTTTTGACAACTTTTGGAGCATTTTAGCAATTTTAGCAATTTTGCAAATCTAGTGACCAAACTTGGTCGTATCCTTATTTTGATGATCCCTAATGGATCCAAACATAGAAAACATGAAAATTACCTATGAATATGGTATTGGATCATAAATTACCAATAGTTAGACCAAGGGCTCATAAAATACCAACTTGGAACTATGGCCTTGCAATGAGATCCCAATACTAATTCCTATCCTAAGCATGACTAGAGGTCTCAAGGACCTTAGTGTGAAACCTTAGACTTCATAGGAATGCCTATTGAATTTGGAGTAGGAGTGGGTTCTCCTACACTAGTAAGTCATCATGTATTCTTCAATTTTATCAATAGACAAATTAGGAATTGCCAGCACTAGGGATTGTTCCCTCATTTTATTTTCTGTGTCCAAGGCATAGGACCATTTCTAATTTATTCTCTCCTCTAATGCCTTAGGTAGTTGCTTGGAAAATTCCAATGGAACTCATTTGAAATGTATCATCATTTGGATCTACCTCCTCTAATTTATTCTGATCCTTGGTAGACATGTTGTCAAATTGACTAAGTTCTGGATCTGTGAGTTCTCCATTTTCAATTATATCTTCAACAACCTCATCAATTGTCCTATTTTTGTTTCTGACCACCTTGAACTAATTTGTGTCATTCTCTTCATCTTTAAGGTCTTCTTTTCCTCTTATTAGTCTTCTCCTTTTCCTCAGTTCTTTATTTGCGACTTTGGTTCATCTTTTTGTGTATGTCTTGGTCGATGAAGTAGCTTTTGGCTTTGAAATATTCTCAACTCCCTTCTTCAAAGGTGGAGAAGCTGCAACTGCTGACCTTGTTTGTGTTCTAGGCTGCACTGGCAACTGCTTCTTCTTTGGAGTTGGAGATGGGGAAACTGGTATTGAATATTTTCCATTATTAGACTCAGTTTCTTCACTATCACAGGGTTTGTCAGCTAGTAGTAACTGACCTTTAGTTGCATTTCCAAATGGTGACTCATTAGATGAGTCAGATTCATCTCTAAATTTCTCAACTAATGTTTTCACATCTTCCTTGACCTTTTAGTTATTTTACCGATGACAAGACCTATCTTTATTCTTGTCTTAGCCTCTTCACAGGTTCCAAACCTTTATGCATTTTTGTCCTTTAGTGTAGCCAGTAGAGCCATGATTGATTTCAAAACAAAATCAATATCCATTTCATATCCCATGGGGGCTAACCATTTTGTTCTAGGCTCCACAACCTTTATCAAGGTGTGATTGGTGTCCACAAGAAAACATATATCCATTTCATATTTCTCAACCAATGAACTAGGAATCCTGCTCTGAAGATTCATCTTTATCTTGAATTACTCAAAATAATCATCTACAACTTTATTCAAATTGTCTCCCAAATCACTAATCATATCAAAAATTCACACGATGACTGGTTTGTTGATAGACCAATTCACATGACTGACAAAAGGGAAAAATCATTGAATATAGAAAAATAAGCACACTAGAAGTGATCTGAACTTAAAAGTGTTTGACTTTGTCGACTCGATAGTCTTCATGTTTTCTTCTATCTGCCTCAGAAGTAGCTTGACAAGGTCCAACTGGTGATTTTTCTTTATCATTTTATATGCCATGTCCACAACACTACATGGAACAATGTTCAGTTTTCTCGACTAATAGATCTTGTAACCAATAGCATGTGCTCCAAATTTAACTTTTGGATCCTTAATCATAGCAATTTTTAATGCTCGACCATCCCATGCTACGTGTGTATTTTTCTCAATTTCAACCCTTGAAGCACTGTGAAATGCCTTGGCCTTGTTAATTGTTTGGTATCCGGTAACCTTATGAATCATTTTATTTGTTATTTTGACCGGTTTATCCAACCAAAATATCCCATCGTGATACCGACTGAGCACAACCCTAATCCATTTAGTTTTAAAGATTTTTGGGAAATTTAGGGCATAAGTGAGACCAATCATCTCAACCTATTTGAATTCTAGTTTTAGTTTTCCATCTTCACCGCAAAGTTGTTGATAAGCTACGACAGTCTCAAAATCCCCAATTTCCCTGATTTTACAATGGATGTAGGATCTGACATCCTCAACTAGCAAAACCCTAGGTGGGATGCTTGAGAAAGCTCCCATTGAATCTATTTTTGACACAACTTCCAGATGAAGTTTGTAGTGGGGTTCATCATAGTTAGCTGAAACAATAAGGTTCACTTCCTCTTTCACAATCTTGGATTTAGTTGCCTTTGATGCCATTATAATTAAATTAGGTTTTTGGAAAATGTGTTGAATGTTCTCGGTAGAAGATGTACTTACTTGAAATAGATGAAGAACATTCTCGGTTTGATCTACAACTGCCTTGAATGATTCTAAAAACTCTCAGCTTGAATTTTCTCTATGAAATCGTCGCTCTTCAAAATCACTTTGTGAAGAATGAACGAACTCTTCCATGTATTTATAGCCTTTTTTGAATTCCTGCTCAAAAAATTTTGTCATAAATTCTTGACCTACTTTTAGTACGGAGACAACTATCAACTCGGCGATTACCACAAAACATCAGCAACTCAGTTAACACAAAATTTTCTACTCAGTTGATACTGACACTCGGTTAACCTTGGATAATGATTACCAATGGGTAACCTTCTACTCAGTCTTGCATATACAGACTATATGAATTTGTTAGCTCAAAATTTATAAACCACAATGCATCTTTATTCATGCAGATTTGGTATGTGTTCATCAAATATAAGGAACTGTATGTAAGGTAAAATCAATTTTGAATATTAGTTCCATACATACCTATTTGACCTTAGGTGGAGGTACTAATGTTACCCAATCCAATGGATGAGGTTTCACCGACTGCATTTCTTAACTCAGCATTCTCATTTGATGCCTTTCCCCACATAGTGTTTCTAATCCTTATAATATCTACCATAGTGTTTCCACTCTCAAATACATGTCCTTCTTCTGGTGCTTGGTCTCTACAATCCTTGCTTAGGTGACCAACTTTATGACAATGCAAACATGCCATACCAGTTCTTGTCCAACTTCTTGATTTTCTAGCCCATCTCTTCCTCATACAATTTGCTACAATATGTCTATATCTCCCACATGCTGTGCAGTTGACCCATGTGTTGTAATCCCAAGTGTATGCACTTCCTTGTCTCTTTGGTTGATAAGGCTTGTTCTTTTGTTTTAGCATCCAAACTTGCTTCATCTTTCTTTACACTCTTGTGAAGTGTGTCCATGTTTGTTGCAAGTGTAACATAGTTTCTCCATGGTAGGAATGTTAGAAGTCTTATTCAGTTTAGGTCTACACTCATAAGATTGATGTCCAAATTTACCACAATAATAGAAATAACCATTAAACTTAGGAGTGACTGGAGGTTTACCTTGTGCTTTACTCCTGCACACATTTGAAGTATGTCCCGGTTTACCATAGTGATAGTATGACAACATCTTGTGTTTCTAATTTTGATTCACTTGTTCATCTAACTTGGATAATTCTCCTTCTTTGGTGTAACCTAATCTAGCTTTTCTTCCAAATATTCTTTAATTAGTAAAAAAATCATCAATCTTCTTAGAACTATTTTCAGCCATTTTCTTCATTTCATTGTGTTGCAATTGTAACTTTACTTCATTTCTCAGTTTCTCATTCTCTTCCCTGAGTACTCCAATATCTTAAAGTTTTCTAGAAAACTCACCATTTACTCAGTTGATCTCCTGGTTTACAATAATCATCTGATTGGATATTTCAAAATGATGCTTGGTGAGACTTCGTATCTCAGTTTCTTTTGCTTGAAGTTGTTTAGTCATCTATCTACGATATTCAACAACTAGGTTCCTTTCTTGCTCAACTTGTCTAGCATTATTCATTACATCAATCATTCTCACCATTTGTGATTCTTGACCGATCTGCAAGGCTTTCACTTATTCAGTTAAGTGAAGATTCTTTTCAGACAAATCAGAGATTGCACTTTCATAAACCATCAGAAATACTTCCTGAACTAGATCCAATGTTATCAAATAAGTCATCAATCTCCTCTTCATGGTAACTAGTCTCATTTTCTAGAATTGCAAGGTTCTTTCTCTAAACCAGTAACTTCTTCAATGCATCCTTAGCTTGTTTATACTGCTCAATGAGCATCTGCATCTGAATATTTTCATTCTCTATTGTTTTGTCCAACTTATACCTCTCCATAGTTAGATCTTTACTCTTTAGTGGTTAAACCATCCAATAAGAGATTTGGGCTCTGATACGTTGGAATGGAGAGATAGGGTACTGAGAGGGGAGGGGTAAATTAGTGCCCTCAAAAACTTTAACTCCCAAAACTTTATCAGAAAATAGTAGTAAAATCAACTATGTACTATATCCATTGCATGCATCATTCATTCAATTAACTTGTAAAAGTAAATAGCATGAAATCAACAATAAATCAATCACATAACACAAGTATTTTTGTAACACAAAAACCTTGTTAGAAGGTAAAAAATGTGGTGGGAATGACACCCACAAATCTTGACTAATGTAGATAATAAAGTATGCTGGTTAAGGCCACAAGTTGTGATCACTTCTGGTGATCTTACCTTGTTAGGAGTAACAATTTAGATCAGCTAGATCTACCTATTTATAGGATTTCAGCAACACTACTTGAGTGTGCACTTAGTTAAGAGATTTACATAAATACTATTAGGTCTACTCTATTAAGAGATTTTACCAAAATCTATTACAATGATTAGAAAATAATAGGATGTATCTGTAATTGACAACTTGACCTTGTTTGATACAGATCAATGTAGTATAGAATAGATATCACCTTTGTATGTGTAGATCTTGCCTCTGAACTGCTCGATAATCTTGTCTGATTCTGCTTAATTTGAATATCTCTAAATTTTTCTCTTCTCTATCTGATAACTGATATCTTGAAGTTGGCTTCTGCTTCAAGATCTCCTTTGCTTGTTCATACAAAACTTATCTTCCTTGTCAAGCCTTATGTCAAAATGACATGAAATAAAAATATATAGCATACTTCTTTTGCTGCTTAACAAAATTAGGTTATAGTATCTTAGGATGAACCCTAAGATCTACGGTGTACAAAATTAACCTAGATCTAGAAATTACATAGAGATCATCATCATAATTAATGATTGTATCTATAATAAATGATACTTGATCTTGGTAAAACATTTTATGATTCTGTTGTAACCGTCTGCATAGATAGATGTGCCAAAATTGATTACTATGCCATTTTCTTTATTGCTTAGTAAACACTGTAAATACTACTTGATAGTTACACTGGCGCTCGATGTCCAATCTGCTCAGTGTTTACTAATGCCCGATATCGATGTACATTGATGCTTGGTAAGAATTCTCTAGTGCTCGGTAAGACTTCTCTAGTGCTTAGTTTGAATTTATATATTTTGTTCTCGGTATTGTCTTGAGATAACTTGGTGTGTAGGCTTATGTAGTTAACTGACTAGCATGAGTAGCTTGAATTACTTTCTTTTACCGACTATATAGCATAGGTAACTGACTAATTATCTTTGATACTTATGAAAATCTTTAATGCTCAAATAGAGATAACAAAAATTTTCTTTCTCGTTGGTCTTGATCTTCAGGTTCATCTTGCAAGTTCTCTGTCTCTTTTGCTAATTTATTGAAAGCAACCTAATGATGCTCAACAATGTCTTGTTATGGCTTGATAGATTCATGTAGTTCCTTGGCATCTAGTTTAGGTGCACTACTAGCTCTCCTTCTTTTGTGTATACAAAAGATCTTTAATCTTCAGGCTCTTGCTTGCACTCAAATTCATTCTTATCTGCATATTCATAAACTCTAACATTTTTACTTTCCACAATTTTGTTAGTGTTACAATTCAAACACTTATAAGTGTTACTCTTAGTGGAATATCCAAGGAATATTCCTTCATCACTTTTAGCATCAAATTTTCCATTTCTATTATCTTTCAATATATAGCATTTGCTCCCAAAGACTCTAAAATATTTTACATTAGGTGCATAACCATGCCATAACTCAAAAAGTGTAGCATTTGTATCTTTCTTGATTTGCACTCAGTTCAAGGTATAAACAACTGTACTTATAGCTTCTCTCTATAATTTTTAAGCAACATTCTTCTCAATCATCAGTGTTATGGCACAATCCATAATTGATATGTTTCTCCTTTTTGTTGTACCATTATATGGTGGTGTCCTAGGTGTAGACATCTGTCTCTTTATTCCTCTATCATTGCAAAACATATTGAACTCATTTGATATAAACTCTCCTCCTTTGTGAGATCTTAAAAATTTTAAGCTTTTACCACTTTCTTTTTTAACTTTTTCCAAATACCACTTAAACAAATGAAATGCATCAGATTTCTCCTTCAAAAACATTATAGTCATCATCCTAGAATAGTCATCAACAAACATAATGAAATACTTATCACCATAATAACTTTTTACACCCATAGGCCCACAAAGGTCAGTATGAACCAATTCCAAAATGTTGTTAGAAGTATGTATCTTTCTCTTAAAACTAGACTCTATCATTTTCCCCAATTGACATTATTTACACATCACATTATAAGGCTTCTTCAATCTTGGTAAACCTCTAACTTTCTTCAACTTATTGACACTTACAAAATTGTCAAAGTTTACATGACACAACCTCTTATGCCATAACCATACATCATCATATTGTGCAAACAAATGTGTTTCTTCAAATAGGTCTAGATAGAACAAGTTACCTCTTGTCTGTTCTCCAATTCTAATTAGTTCACCAGTAGCATCAAATATTTTAGCCTTTCTGTGATGAAATTCCACTTGGTAACTAGTACTGTTCAACTGTGCCAAACTCAAAAAATTATAGTTAAGACCTTCAACCCAATAAGTATTATCACATCTGATCTTATCAGTCAATCTTATTGAACCTTTTCCTTTCATAGGACATGGTGCATCATTACCAAACTTATCACTTCTACCTTTTTAATGCTTAAGGATTTCAAACTTACTTTTATCATCAGTCATGTGATGTGAACAACCACTATCAATAATCCATTTATCACCTTTACTAACATATGAGATAAGTGTAGTTTTCTCATCTTCATCAAAATCATCTTTCATAGTAACATAAACAACTTCTATGTCACAATCATCAGATTCACTAGTTTCACTATCAGTTTCCTCTTCAATAATATAGAAAGATTTCTTACCTTTGTCTTTGTAGTCTCTATACCTTTGATGATATCTATCATTTCGCTTGCCTTTGTACTTGTTTTCACCTTTCTCATCTTTATTAGTCTTGTTAGGCACATCTTGTTGCAATATGGCTAGGTTTGTTACATAAAAAGTAGATAATAGGAAGTTTACCTTTATATTTCCCTTTTCCTCTCTTTAGCCTTCTAGCCATAAGTGCCTCAAGATCATCTAGATCATCATCAAAAGTGTCACTGTCACTATTGATGTCACTATCAACACTTTCACATCTTTCTTTTCCCTTGTTAGGATTATGAAGAACCATTTGAGACTTGAATGCAGATTCAACATTATGAACAGTGAAGTTATCTTAATTAGACAGCTCAAAAGCATTAAGCTTGCCAACAAGACTTTCTAGAGTTAGAACATTACCAAGGTTACATCTTGATTCTTGTATTGAAAAAATTATGATAGCATAGATAGGAAGAAAGGTTCTCAATACTTTATTGATAATAGTCTCATCACCAATGATTACATTAGCTCCTCTAATAGCATTCACTACTTCCTTAATTCTACCACAATACTAAGCAATATTCTCACCATCTTGCATTTTCATTTCATCAAAATTACCTCTCAAGATTTTAGATTTGGCTCTTAGTACATTTGTGTCTCCACCATAGATAGCTGCTAGAGTGTCCTACATTTGATTTTCATTAGTACAGTCCTTGATTTCTTCAAATCAGGGAGCTTAGGGTAGATGCAATCTCCAACATTTCTTGATTATGTTCTTTTTTTTCTTTCATCTCCTCAGCAGTCAGAGGTGGAACATGAATTACATACTCATTTTACACATAGTATTTCACCGAATCACCAATACCAGCTAGATGCAGTTTTATCAAACTTTTCCATGAAGGGAAGTTATCCTTGTTCAACTTTGGTACCTCCTTTTTGTACATCTTGATCATTAGCTTTAAGTACCTTCAAATGTTTTCTATACAAGCACCTGTAGCTCTAATACCAATTGTTAGAATGATTTTAGAACAACAAAGAGGGGGGGTGAATTAGTTGTTCTCAGGTCTAGATGTACTAATTCAAATTTCTAGCTCTTCAATAATATTAGATCAAATCACCTTTCAACTTGGTCTCTATACAATATACAAATAACATAAAACATGTAGTCCATTGTCCTAAAGTAAATAACTTACAGAACATAAAACTTTCAACACCATCCACATAAAAATCATTCACACAAGTATAATACTAGGATTTATAGTGGAAACCTAATTTGGGAAATACCACTTGTAACATACTATTGATTTTCACTCTTCTGAACTGAGCTCTGTGAAAAGACAACCTTGTTAAAATTTTATAATACATATTGTTAGGTGTGACCTGGTTAAAGGATTTAATCACCCTGTTAAGAGTGGCCTTGTTAGAGGGCTTAAGAACATTCCATCAGAATGTCACCTTGATTAAAGGATTTATACAAAATGACTATTAGGTCAACCTTGATTAAAGGATTTAGACTAATACAATGGTTAGAAAGTAATAGTAGGTTTTGATCTAAAAAATATACAACTCACTTTTCAAATATAGATCCACTTTACACATATGTTGATTTACTGACTGATATACATTTTCATCTCCATCTTTGATCTGCTCAGAATTTTCTTCAAGTAATCACAACTCTGTTCAGCTCCTTCACAAATTCACCTTTAGCCTTCTTCTTAGACTTATCAGTCAATAACATCAACCTCTTCTCTATATTATGTAACCTCACAATTGGGTTAATCTTATACCTCCTTGATCAAGTAGATCAATCTTTTACTGCTTCATCTCCTCTATAGATCTTAGGTTTAGGTCAGATTCATCAAATCCTTCCATCATTATGTTCTCCTTCTTTTCCTTCTAGATACATCTTCAAAATTCTCTTTGAATCCATAAGAAAATGATTTACCATGCATTAAATGTTTAATACCACTCATTAATAATGTCAACACATTTTACATATCTCAAGAATTCAACTGTCACCTGAGATTCTTAATTCTTCCTCAAAATATAGATTACTGAGACTCAGTCAATATTGTGTTCATCTCCTCGATCATTATTGTGTATCTCAGTCATTGCTAATATTTTTCCTTCTCAACAATCATCCGTCACTGAACAATTATTGATGTTCAGTCAACACTAGATTTGCTCAGCATATACTGGCGCTTGGTCGACACTAACATCACTCGACTTAAACTAGATTTCTTCACTTTTTCTCAGTCAAGCCTATGTTTCTAGTCTTTCTTATTCACTATGTAAACAACACATTACCTTGTTAATGTGCCAACTAATCTAGTACCCATTTAAGTATCACATAACTCAACCTTTCCTTAGGCTCTCTTGTTACCTCCTCATCCTCTTCATCAATAGATATGGTACTATGCTGGATAGAAACTAGTTTACTAGTTAAGGTTTGACATAATTGATAATATAACAATCATTTCAATTGTAGTTTCCAATATCTACATCCCTAATCCAAATCTTCCATCTCATTATCCTCCAACCCATTTTCAAATCCAAGATCTTAGACTTCCAAATCCTTCATCCTATCTTAATCCACCATCTACTATATCCTATCTTGATCCACCATCCACTATATCCTATCTCTCTTCTCCATCTCCACCTTCCTATCTTAATCCCCCATCCAATATATCCTATCTCTTTGCTCCATCTCCACAATCCTATCTTAATCCCCCAATCACTATATCATATCTCTCTTCTCCATCTCGTCCATCCTATCTCAATCCACCATCTACCATTTCTACCTATGTTACCAAAAATCCCCTTTCATAAGAAGAATGCATCCTTCAATCCACTTCATATCCCATATCTCAATCCATCATTCCTATCCCATTAGTTTGCCAATCTAGTTCAGAAACTTCCTTTATTCCTACTTATGTGAACTATCTAGCTATGCCATCATCCACCTCCTCTTTTGCACATTCATCCACCACCCCACCTTCATGTGTGGACTATCCTATCTCCCTATCTTCTACACATTCAAATCCCTGAATCCAACCTCCATCACTAAAGTCTCCAAGGAATTTCACAAGGAAACTAGCAAAACATCTCTCTCCTAGGGCTGATGAGCCATTTCATCTCACTCTCTCATGAAAAGCCACCAGAGATGATTCCCATTCATCCCCTACATCCATCATTCCTCCTCCATCACCCAAAACTATCATCCTTCTTCCACCTATCCCATCTATTGACCCTTTTCCATCTTCTAGCATCATTGAATCCCCTTCATCCATTGGACCCATCCAATTCCCATATTCATATCCTCCTCCTAACATTATCCAAATCACATCCAATGAACCTCATGAGTTCACCCTTCTTCCCTCCATCATAATTGTAGAATCTCCCATCCTCCCATCCACTCCATATGAAGAGTCCATCCTGAAGTCCCCCATCACACTATCCACACCAATGAAATCCAGTCCAAATCTTGTCCAAAATAATGTTGAAGTATCCATTGACCTAAATCAAGATCCTATTGATTCACTTCCTCTATTGCATGATCCATTTCTTCCATCACCCCCAATTCAAGATCCTACCATCCCAAGTCCTCCAGCTCAAAATCCTATCATCCCAATTCCTCCAATTCAAGATCCTACTATCCCAATTTCTTGAGCTCAGGATCCATTACCATCTCCCAATCCCAGTCAAAATCCCATCATCCCATCCTCTCCACTTTGTAGTCCTCTAACACCTATCCCACTACCATCACTTTATCTCCTTGGTCCACTTACATTTGACAAGGAAATCCCACTCGAAGAAAAAGAAATCAGTTCCATATCTTCGACCAAGACACCTAATATTGGATGTTTATCTTATTCCACAATTAAAAAGTATTCTTTCTTGGATAAAATTCTCAAGAAATGGAATTTTCAAGGCAAAGGTCTAGGCACCCATGAACAAGGAACTCTAGAGCGCATCCAAGACAAAAAAAATCCATGATCATGTGGTATTGGTCACACATCTGAAGAAACTTCCTCTAGAAACATTGGTATAGCTAAAGCCAAATTCAAGCATCCTTCCAAAAAAACCATTGCATATTTCCATCATCCCTCCAAAGAATATAATTCCATTCCTCCTCCTCCATCTTTTCAACCTAACACAACCTATCACATTCCTCCTTCATCTTCTAAATCTATTTTGGGTCCCTATAGCCCAAAATCTACCAGAAAATATCCTCCACATACCAAATTCATTTTGGGTCCTTACATCCCAAGATATCATCCCCATCTTATCCTACTCAATCCTTCATCCAAAATCCAAACATCCCTAGTCAGGATCAATAAAGGCACATCCCCACATCTCCTATCTGCCAATCTTCTTCCATCTCTCCATACATATCTCCTATATCCTGCACACCTCCTTGTATTCCTTCCAATGCTCCTCACAATAATTTGTATGCCATATCAAAAATGCATAAAAGTAACTATCCACAAAGATCCAAAGATTTCCGTGTCCACTCTAAAAGACATGTCCAAAAAAAGAAAAATCCAATCAAGAAATCCAATACATCCCAATGGCCACAAAGGCCCATCAACACAAAAGAAAAATCCACTACAAGGCCACAAAGGCCCATCAAAGAAAAAGAAAAATCCACTACATGGCCACAAAGGCCCATCAAAGAAAAATAAAAATCCACTACATGGCCATAAAGGCCCATCAAAGAAAAAGAAAAATCCACTACATGGCCACAAAGGCCCACCAAAGCAAAAGAAAAAACTATGTGGATCCCAAAGAAAAAAGATGCAATGCATCTAAAAGCAACATCCATAATGGCATAACAAATTGAAAATCCAACAACTACTTATTCCTCTTCTCCATCTCCTAAATCTATTTTGGGTCCTTATGTCCCAAAATCTCCTATCATAACTCCTCCATCATATCTACATGTACCCTCCACATCCCATCCACTTAATCCACCCATCTCACAACATGTGCCAATTTTGGTCCTGGCAGCATCCCCCTATCATGCTCATTTTCCATCATTCTACCCAAACTCTTTCTACCACCATATCTCTCATCTTCCACATCTCATCCATGCATTTGCATAACCCATCCATCCTAATAAGGTTGTACCAACAGCCAGTCAGAAAAATTTAGCGACAAGTCAAAAAGTCCAAAAAAATTTGGAAAAAATCAAGAAAAATATCAAAAAAGAAAAGAAAAAGAAAGAAAAACATTCATCCAATAGTGAAAACTTGGCAATTGAAGTGCCTTGGACAAGTACCATGATGAAAACCTAGCAAATAGGCATCATGCATAATCCCTCCATCTAGTTCCTCTCCATAATTGGGGGCAATTTTCCTTCTAGCACATCCTATCTAGCATCTCCTCCATCCCATTTGTCTCTTACCTCTGCCATCCTCCTTGAGATCTTGATACAGAAATAGAGACCACTAGGTATACATATTTTTGGGCACCTTTCTACATCCATTTCCCCATCACCAATCTTCATCCACCTATTATTCTAGCTTCCATCTACCTTCCTCATCCTCATGTCATCTTATCTTTCATCCTATCGTACCCCCTCCTAATGCCTTTGAATGCATGAACTATCCTAAGCGGGGGAATCTTATTCCTTGGTGACATATTCTTTGGAGAGATTCTTCCATTTATCCTCCCATATCCCCATCCTTTCATATCTTCTCATCCTTATCCTCCAAATCCATATCTCCATCCAAATCCCTATCTTGTTCCAATCCAAATCGATATCTTCCTCCATCCAAATTCTAAGCATTTCCTCTAATCCTTCCCAAAGCATTCATCCCCAATAATTCATCTATTAGCATCCCCAAGCATTCCTCTATTAGCATCCCTCATCATTCCTCTATCCAAATCCCTCAACATTCCTCTATCCAAATCCCTAATCATTCCTCTATCCCCATCCCCAAGCATTCCTCTATCCAAATCCCTAATAATTCTTCTATCCAAATCCCTAAGCATTCCTCTATCTAATCCCTAAGCATTTCCTCTATCCAAATCCCCAAGCATTCCTCTATCCTCATCCCTCAGAATTTTATTCATCTTCCAATCATCATGTACTTCCTTTGCCATTAGTATCAAGCTACAGGATACCCCCATGAAATCCAATACCATCCAGTCCTATCCCACTATTCCTAGCAATCTTCCAACACATTCCAATCCTATCCATATCCTCTAGCTATCCAAAATCCAACAACAATTGAACCATCCAATCAAATCCTTAGTCTTATCCCTATCCTAGTTGCAAGCCTTGATCTCAATCCAATCATCATCATTGGGATGCATCCTTCCCAAAATCCTTGTGTCATTTCAGGACACATCATCCTCGTCACCCTATCCACCATGTATCCATCTTTATTTTCCAACCCAACTGGGGCATAATATTGCATATATTTGCATCATCAACTTCATCCCCCAAATCCCTTATACATCCCATCCTGAGTCTTGTACCCTAGCATTAGTCATCTATCCACCTAAGATCATTTGTACATACATGTCTTTAGGTCTCATCCTCTGCATCAATCAGCTCTTGTGTCATCATGACCTATCCAACTAAGTGCTTGGACAATCATCCCTTGGTCCTTTTGAGGTTTGAGTCTCTTACCTATCTCTTGTCATAGGAATCCAAGTTCAAAAATCCATTATCGGTCTTCGCAAGATGTATCCTTCCTCATATCAGACTAATTAATTAATCATCATCAAATCAATCCTCATCCATCATCCTACCTATAGAAAAAGTTGTGTGAGATACTTGTTATTTCATTTGTTCCTTTGGATCTTTTGTTTATCTTTTAGGCCCCCCTCTGTACTATATCTCATCGTATCTTGTTGTACATATCCTCTTCAGTCCTGCAACAACTTTGATCATTTAAACTTGTCCCACCCAGCATTGTACTTCAAAAAAATCTTTTGTCGACTATCCTTGATCATGTGATTGTCCTTGATTCATCAATTTCCAACAACATTGCATTCTCTCCATCAAATGGGTCCTTGCAAGATGTATCCTTCCTAATGTTTGACCTAATCTTCCATCATCAATCAAATAGGTCCTCGTAGCATGTATCCTTCCTCACATTCAGAACTAATCTCCCCCCATCAGCCTATCAATCTCTCTCCTTGGAAAAGGATGTCTTTTGGAATTATCATTCTGATCTTGGATTTTGTCCTTTGGATCTTTTTTATCTTTTATGGATTCTTTTTGTTCCTCTCATCACGGTCTCCATGATCCTTTATCTCATGGTGCGATGAGAATGAGGACACTCTAAGGCGTGTCTTTTGATCATCTTTCTACTTGTGCATCAATCATTTGTTTGTGGTTTCTCCAACATCATTTCCACCATGCCTCCTTTGGGTTTCATGTGTGATGCTGGGGCAAGCCTTTGCATGCTTATTTTTTGTGTCATTTGTATGCAGCACCGATGATAAGGCCTTGAGTTCCCAGTAACCTTGGCCAATCTCTCACATTTCTATATAAACTAAGTTGTACTCTCAAAAATATCCAACACAATGCACTCCCCAAATCCCAATCCCTATATATAGATTTGAATAGGGGTAAAATGGAATCACACCTATTCAAATGTATATGATGTATGTGTATGGGGGAAATACAAGATCCACTCCTAAATCCAAATTCCCAAAGGAGAGATCCAATTTGATCAACCAAAAGGCTAATGCACAATCAAATCAGTCTATGGAGAATATGAAAGAGAGAGAAAAACCCCATATTTCCCTATGGAGAATTATGCTTGGAATCTGAAATAATTGAAATACAAGTACTAACCTCAAATTAGGGAAAATCTAGAAAATACCAATTTCTGATGTCTGTGTGTACTTTCAGGCAATTTTGCAACCTATTTCGGACTTAAAATATTCAGACGAAGAAAACCTAGAAATCTTTTGTCTTTCTGACGGTAAGTAGTCTTTGACCCTCATAAAAGGTCAAAGGCTAAATTCTTTATTTGAAGGTTGATTCTGACTTTGTTCACAGATCCTGAAAGTTCACTGAAAAGGGTATCCAAATCTTCTCTCAGATCTGAAATCCTGCACCTGTACCTACAAGAAAAAGGGGGTTTTTGTTTGTATGGGGGGTTTGCCTTGGTCAAACCCCAATTTAGGAATTAACCTTGAAATTGAATTGAAATGTAATGTGCATAAACAAAGTAATTGAAACAATTCACCTCACTTATGTTGAAGTCCTTGTAGAGGATTCAAATCCTCAAATCCACACGTAGGAATGTGTCAATGAATGTAGAATGAATGTAGGATGTCTCAAATCAATGGCATTTGATCTTCAACACCAATCTTGAATTGATCTTTGCATATGAGGAGGCTTGGATGAATGTAGAAGGATGGATCTTCAAGGGGGCTCTAAAGAGATTGAATCCTTCAATGGCTAACAATGGATCTCCTTGATGGATGAATGCTTGAACACTTGAATGCTTGAAGGCTTTCTTGAATTAAATTGCTTTCACTTCAAAGCTCGCTCATGAAATTTCTTGAAGATGAGATGTGAATAATGGATGGAGAAAATGAGAGAGGAAGGCCTCCTTTTATAGTGAACTAGGGCACAATCCTCTAGAGGGTCCACCTTGGAGAATTAAATCCAATTAGGTCCTAACCTTTAGAAAATATACCTAGATTAAATTCAATTTACGGATTTACCATTCTAAAACCTGCAAAGGCCAACCCGGAGGTGGGAAAACAAATATCTCCGAAACTCGACACCCAGAAATCAAGGAAACTTGAAATCTGGACAGGGGGTCAAGGATGAGGTTGTATCTAACTGGGTTAGGATTGAGGTCGACTTTGACCCCATAAAGTTGAATTTGACCTTATGGTCAAAAACCTCAGGATCTTGACCCAGAATGTTATGAAATGCAGACATGAAGTGAAAAATGGGTGCAGAAGGAAGTAGAACAGGGGGAAAAGCTAGATACATGCAAAGACCTAATCAAGGTGCTTAACATGACCCCAACCCACTTACTCAGAGGGATAAATTCTCTTATCATGGAAGTGCTTCCATTTTAAGACAATACATTAAGCCCCCACTTTAGCAAGTGTATGGACTCGATGCAAACTCTTGGTAAAGGAGATCGGAATGAAAAAATAGTCTTATCATAATCCAAGGGACAAAGAGAAACCTTAAGCCCCAAGGGACTCAAGTCTTCATCGAATCCTAGATCACAATAAGAGAGACATCTCTTAGAGAGAGAAAGAAAGGGTGCGATTACATTGCCCAATGAGAACCTATGTCCCATTGTGAACCACACAAGGAAACAACGCAACTGGAAAGATTGAATTGAACCACCTAGTGAATGTGGCTACTCACTAGTCAACCCATCAAGGATTCACCCTTAGGAATATTCTATTCCATAAGAATAAAACCGAAAAAAACTAAAGAGACCCAATCTTAAGGAGACCTTCGATCTTAAGGGATCAAAATATATGTATGTTTGAAACTAGAGAGATCAAGAGATCTTAAAATATAAATCCATGCTTTAAGGATTAGTTACTAATCCAAAAAAGGAAAAAAGAGTATTTTGAAAAAATATGTGCATATCAAAAAGTATGTGTGCAATAGGTGAGAAGAGCATATGCCCCCATGTTAAAGTCATTGCTAACACTTTAACAGGAGAAATGGCTTTAACAGAAACATAAACCACTCCAATGATTACATTTCCACGTCGAGATGCCCCCAGACGAAGACAAATCAAGGGAAATATCATAGAAACATACAGAGAACATAGAAGGGATCTACCTATCGTGGGGTCAGTATGATCATAAGATAATATATATATAATATTATTGCAAATGAATTGACATCATTCCCCAAAGAAAGTAGAACTATGATCACAAAGGAGGAAAGATCACATAAGATATACGAAGGAGAATCTTTTTGGACCATGACATGGAGACCAAAAAGAATTAGTGCTACCATATCTTAAATCCAAGCAGATTACACAAGGATACATTTACAAACAATAGCACATTTACAACATAACATGGAACAACACAAAGAAGAATAGAGATACATATAGAGGAATTTGAACAATAGTTTTGATTCCCTCATCACCTTGTACCAACTGAGTAACAAGGATTGTATAAAATAATCTAACAACATTTAGCAAACACATTACGGGAGAAGCACAGTACAGCAGGCAAACACACAACAAAGCTACCACAAAGGACAAGTTGATCAAGCATGTCGCCTACTCTCCCCATCTCATTGTATATCATTTAGGGAAGGTGGGTAACTCACAAGAGGGACTATATCCAACATAGTAGGAATGATAGCTAGTTCCAAACTAGGATCCTCTTGAGAATCAAAATGTTTGACACTAGGTGTAAGAGTTAATTGTGATGAAAGAATATTAGGTAAATCAATGTCAATGTTAATAATCTCATATTCATCATTGACATCATCAGTATCATCAAGAGTATCTTCTTCATCCAAATTAATCAAAATAGGATCTTAGATACAAATAGAATCATCATAATCATGCATATTAACATCATTATTAGTAACTTCTTCTAACACATCATGCATAGGTTTATCCGAAGAAGGTAGAGATCTTTGAAGAATAGAATTATGAGCTTTAGCATGAGCATGACACTTTTTATGATGTTCATTAGAAGATCAATTATGTTTTGATTTATTTGAAATAGGTTGAGAACTAGGAGGAAAAATCATAGGATCCTTCATAGGTTCTTTAGGAAGAGTGATAGGAGGAACTTGATTAACAGAACTAGAAGCCATAGTTAAAGGAGGTATAGAAGGTGTAGGAAAAAGACTATGATTAAGATCCATAGGTGGAATGCTTAATTCAAGAATCTTACGATGTTTATAAGCTTGATATGAACAAAAAATATTATCAGGTCGAGGAGGACATGAATTACGTAATGAAGGCCAAAAGAAATCCAGAGCAGCACAATCTCTAGGCCTAGAAGGTTGATATAAACTATGATTAATCATCTTCACTTATTCATCATGAATGAACTTAAGAAACTTATGGATAGGTGAAACAAAAACATGCATGGCATTCAACCAAGGAAAACCTAGCTTAATTTGAAATTGATCAGAGGTAGGAACAACAACAAAGGTAGTGTTCATAATTTTTCCACAGAGTTCAACCGGTAAAGTAATAGAACCAAATGATGGATAAAGAAAACCATTACAAGTTTGAATCCACACATTCGATGTATCATAAGAGTCACATTGTAAGCTTTTCATAAAAATATTTTCTTCAGTTATAACATTGACTAAGGATGTAGGATCAACAAGACAACCACGAGTAGGTTTCTGAGAAATCCTAGAATAAATGTAAAGGGGACCATCAGGAGCCTTAATAGTCTCAGAGTCATCAAAGGTAATAAAAAGTTCCCTTGGTCTTTTATTCTTAGGTTGTTATCAAGGTTTAGGTTGAGTTTTCAATTTAGGTTTAGTTTTTGGTCGAGGTTGAGATTGAACTTGAGATTTAATCTAAGGTTGAGGTTGAGGTTGAGGTGGAGATATAGATTGACCAACATGCTCCACTTGATTAACAACATGATTGAGATCATCCATCTTTGAGTCATACACAATTTCCATAGCAGATGGTTGAGTAATAGTATTAGTATCATGAATAGGTAAAGGATTCGTTTAAATTTGAAGGTTTTGATTAGGAGGAGAGACATATTTGTTTCCACTACTATCAAGATTATCAATAGATAAGGCATTAGAGTCAATTAAGTCTTGAACCTTATGTTTTAAAGAATAACATTTCTCAGTATCATGACCATTCTGATGATGATATTGACAAAAAGCATTTTGATCAAAAGATTTAGAAGCAATCGTAATAGGTAAAAGAGGTCGAATAGGAGGTAAAGTAATCATATTAGTAGCTAACAACCTATTCATAATATCATGTAAAGGTTTGGAAAGAGGAGTAAACATATGATTTAATTGAAAAGGAGTGGATGCAGAAGTGGCATTGGGAGATGCAACAACAACTTGATCAGCAACTGCATTCGCTTGTTTTTTTATCTTGACATAGTTGTTGAATTTTTGAATTTTTTTTGGATTAGGAGTAGCATCACTCTTATCAACTGGAACAGGAGCCATTGGATTGTTTCTCTCAAATTGACTCACTTGTAATTGATAATGATGAAGCACTACACAAAGTTGTTGAAAAGAGGTAAATTCAATAAGCAGAATCTTATCTCTAATATCCTTTTGCAAATTTGAAATAAACATACATTGAATATCAATATTAGGAACATGATAGGAAATCTAAGCATACAAATGCTTCAATCTACCAATAAATTTAGTTAATTTTTCTTTAGCACTTTTTTTACAATGCATCAAATCAGTCAAAGACACTTGCGGGCCAATGTTGTTTTGAAATTGTTGAATAAAGGCATTAGCAAGTTTTGGAAAGGAATCAATAGAATAAGGAGGCAAGGAACAATACCATTGTAAGGCCTTGTCACGGAAAGTTCTAGCAAACAGTTTGGCTAAAATCCTATGGTCATGGGCATAATCACTACAAAGGATTTGGAATTTTTTAACATGATGAACATGATCTCCTTTTCCATTATAATTCTCAAGATGAGGCATATCAACTTGCTGAGGAATAGGAGTATGAATAATATCCAAGGACAAAGGACTTCCCATGTCACATGTGGGGATACTTAACTTGTTTTGAGTTAAGGAAGCAAGTTGTTGTTGTAAGGATGACACAGTTTGAGCCAAGTTGATGATTGTTGAATCATTAGAATAAATAGTAGGAGTAGCAACATTAGATACACTAGGTAAAGTGTAAGAAGCTGCAGGGATAGAAGACACAACTGGAGGAACACTGGGAACTACAGTTGGAAGCGGATTGGAATAAGTAAAAGGAACATTATGATATGAAGGTTGTGATGTAGGAAGGGACATAGGAGGAACACTAGAGGGAACTGTCATAGTCACCAAAGAAGGGGTATAGGTAGGAATAATAGGTAAAGGATTAGAAGGAGGTTCAACACTAGTGATAGGAGGAATCAACCCTAAATCTTGAGCTTCTTGAGCTAAAGGTTTAATATTTTAATGCACAAGGTGAGTAATACCACACAAGAGGTTAACACCTTGATCACTATCATGGAGAACTTTCTTAAGAGCCTCTATAGCTTGAATAGAATCTTGATTATGGTTCTTTTGAATAAGCCAATTACCCATTTTATCAAGTTCAATTGAAAGTTTTTGAACTTGTTCAGGAGGAACTCTTAAAGCATCATCCTCATGATGAGATGAGTGAGAAGATTTTTTCTCCATAGTAGGATTGGAATCATGAAGAATCAAATTATCATCTGGGACCCTAAGGAAAGAAGAGGAAGATTCAAGATCAAAGGCACCCATGAGTCTACAACTTCTTCTAACCAAAATGTTATAAGTAGGACTAGTAGTAGTAAATCTCATAAACCAATGCAATGCAAATGAACTAAACTAAGAACACATAGAGCATGAATATTTTTGTATTTTTGAAATCTAATTAGCATGCAAGATCTAACACAAAAGATAAATCTAATACTAACAAGATAAAAGGAAATCTAACACCACAAAATGCAATAGGACATCCAATTCCACAAAAAGAAAGGAGAGTAAGTATGTCGAGTTCACCAAAATGAATAGTGAAGGTGAACACACAATAAGACAAAGGGAAATCTAACACCAAAAAGAAAGAGAGTAAGCTAGTAGGGTTCACCAAAATGAATAGGGGTAAAAAGGAATCACACCTATTCAAATGTATATGATGTATGTGTATGGGGGAAATACGAGGTCCACTCCTAAATCCAAATTCCTAAAGGAGAGATCCAATTTGATCAACCAAAAGGCTAATGCACAATCGAATCAATCTATGGAGAATATGAAAGAGAGAGAAAAACCCTATATTTCCCTATGGAGAATTATACTTGGAATCTGAAATAATTGAAATACAAGTACTAACCTCAAATTAGGGCAAATCTGGAAAATGCCAATTTTTGATGTTTGTGTACTTTCAAGCAATTTTGCAACCTATTTGGGACTGGAAATGTCAAGATGAAGAAAACCCAAAAATCTTTTGTCTTTCCGATGGTAGGTAGTCTTTGACCCTCATAAAAGGTCAAAGGCTACATTCTTTATTTGAAGGTTGATTCTGACTTTGTTCGCAGATCTCAAAACTTCACCGAAAAGGGTATCCAAATCCACTCTCAAATTTGAAATCCCACACCTGTACCTACAAGAAAAAGGGGGTTTTTTTTTGTATGGGGGGTTTGCCTTGGTCAAACCCCAATTTAGGAATTAACCTTGAAATTGAATTGAAATGTAATGTGCATAAACAAAGTAATTGAAACAATTCACCTCGCTTATGTTGAAGTCCTTGTAGAGGATTTGAATCCTCAAATCCACAAGTAGGAATGCTTCAATGAATGTAGAATGAATGTAGGATGTCTCAAATCAATGGAATTTGATCTTCAACACCAATCTTGAATTGATCTTTGCATATAAGGAGGCTTGGATGAATGTAGAAGGATGGATCTTCAAGGGGGCTCCAAAGAGATTGAATCCTTCAATGGCTAACAATGGATCTCCTTGATGGATGAATGCTTGAACACTTGAATGATTGAAGGATTTCTTGAATTCACTTGCTTGCACTTGAGAGCTTGCTCATGAAATTTCTTGAAGATGAGATGTGAATAATGGATGGAGAAAATGAGAGAGGAAGGCCTCCTTTTATAGTGAACTAGGGCACAATCCTCTAGAGGGGCCACCCTGGAGAATTAAATCCTATTAGATCCTAACCTTTAGAAAATATACCTAGATTAAATGCAATTTAAGGATTTACCATTCCAAAACCTGAAATGGTTGACCCAGAGGTGGGAAAACAAATATCCCCGAAACCCGACACCCAAAAATCAAGGAAACTTGAAATCTGGACAGGGGGTCAAGGATGAGGTTGTATTTGACTAGGTCAAGATCGAGGTTGAATTTGACCCCATAAAGTTGACTTTGACCTTATGGTAAAAAACCTTAGGATCTTGACCCAGAATGTTATGAAATGTAGACATGAAGTGAAAAATGGGTGCAGAAGGAAGAAAAACAAGGGGAAAAGCCAGATACATGCAAAGACCTAATCAAGGCACTTAACATGACCCCAAACCACTTACTCGGAGGGCTAAACACTCTTATCATGGAAGTGCTTCCATTTTAAGATGATACAACATTAATCTTGCATCTTGCATCATTTAGCATAATATTGTATTCATGCATTTTTTCTCATGGATGAAATTCTGTTTATCCTCTTTCCCTCCTCCTTCCTCCATTTCTTTCCCACTTGCGTCCTTTTCAAGAAAATTCCCCAAAGTTTACTCTTTGTGTTATTCTCTCGAGGGGGCACAACCCCTTAACCATCTATTCTAGCCTGGGGGATCTTATTTTCTTGTCTTTCACACAATGCCACTTGCAACATCACATCAAAGAGGGGAAAAATGTAGACATGTAAAAACCCACTTGTTAATTAAATTATTTTTAATTAGTAAAAGTCCTGATGACATCATCATTATTTAATTAATAATTTATTTAATTATTATTGTCATTATCTCCTCCTCTATATTAATTAAACCTATTTAATTAAAGAACCTTAGTGAAAAACATTTAAATCCAATTTGAATGTTTATTCCCTTCTATTTATTAATATATTTAATAAATTGTGTCTCAAACCCCAAATCCCTTTTAAATAAATTAAATACTTATTTAAATCCCTAAAACCCTAGATGTCTTCTAGAAAAACCTAAACCTATCTTCTCACCCCTAATCACTCCCTAAATCTCCTTAAAGGGTGATTCCTAACCCTCTTAGCCTAAACCCTCTCCCTTTGACTTTTGGTCAACACCCTCATTAATGAGACTTAGAAGCTCATTAATGACCCCTTACACCCTCATTAATGGCTCTTAAAACCTCTTAATGAGACCCTATGTCTCTTTTTCCACCCTTGTCCCCTGGCACACTTCCCTAGTGTTTCTCACACGTGTGAGAAACCCTTCATCCTTATCCCTTTGACCTTGACCCTTAACCCTTGGTCCTAAACCCTGACTACCCTTCCTAACCCAAGAATTTCCTCAAATCCTATAAATAGCATCTCTTCCAAGAGAAAAATACCAATTCACTCTTCATTTTCATAGTATTGTTATAATGTGCAATTACATCTAGATCATCATAGAATATTTTAGAATTGTTAGATTTCCTTAATCTTTCAAGATTTTTAACTCATTATAGCTTAGATAAATTGGATTAAATTAGTTCATTTCAAATTTATCTAATAATTTTCATCCATATCATATCTATTTCAAATTTAAAATCAAATTTTCTTCATCGTTATGCTAAAATCTGCATCTCTTCATTTTCACCCTCGGAACCCTAGGGGCAAAACAGGCTCCCCATACATGGTTTTTTGCCATTTTGGGGTCTCCATGGCTTGAAAATTATCCTAATCCTCCCTATTTATCATTTGGGACATTCTCATTGTGCTTTAAGAGCACACCTACATCCCTCTTATACAAGAAAATTAAACAACGATAGGGTGCTCCTGTTTCAACTCAATCGGAGGTGGCTTGTGAATAGATTTTCTATATATTGATGCATTCTTAATTTAGACTAATGTTTGAATTTTTCATTGTGTTTCTGACATGTTAGTTTTTCACCACTCACAATCGTATAACAAGAGATCTTTTAAATACATAAAACATGATCTACTACAAAAAGACATTAAGATCCCATTCAATAAGCACAAATTATAAAGCATACATAATTCTCCTTAACCATACAAAGATTGAAAATTACACCTAAGATACATGTAAAATACATTACCATTTATCTAATGTAGCTCTCAAATCACTTGAAAAGGAATATTGAACACCATTAAGGTTTCTCATAAACTACTATGAAACATTGCATCTCTTCTTTGATAATTATAAGAATACCTAGAGAGATTGTAGTGGTAGGTATCCTCCACTTTTGATTAGAAATTTTGTAGATCTAGAACCCTTTTTCATTTCTTTATTATGTTCTTCACTTATATTCATCACCTCCTTGTAGAGGAATAGTATCGAAACATTAGAGAGCTATTTAAAGCTTTGATTCAATATGAGTTCCTTAATAGTAGAGTCGCTCTCTATTTTCAATTTTTTGCAACAAAATATCCTCTAGATCTTAAAATTTCATAACATCTATTTTTTTTTCTTCAGATTACACAATATTTTCACTCTTCACCAAATTAATTTACACTTGTCTCCCCACCAAAGTCACCAATCTATTAGTGTCTCCAACTAATGCATTATAAAACCCTAAGAATTTTTCATTATCTATCCACAAGTATCTAAACTCAGTGGCTAACAACAAGAACCAACCAAAGAATGATTTCTTCTACACTTCAAGCTCTTCCAAACTAATGTGGGTTTACCTTTAAATATCTTAAGATTCAATACTATTCAAACATTCATTTGACAACAAGGTAGATTATCCCAATGAAAATATACCAAGGAAATCTAGTATATCTTTTCTATTTTGTTATATTCTTGGCAATTATTTGTAGTCCACATATAATTATGGTCAAGTTTTCAAACTAAAAAAAAACTAAAATAGGGAATGAAAAGGATTTTTATCTTATGATTTTATCTAAAAAGGTAATTGGTGATTTGGAAAAACCAACTTGATGAGCACAAACATCCTAAATTTTTGTATTGCATATAAGTATGAATATAATCACAAGGAGACATAATTAGGATACTCCATAACTCTCATAATATCATTGATTGCATATGTTTGAAAGAAACACTACATTATATCTTATCATAACTCCAAACTATATACTAATCATACTAAATATACCCTCCCAATTACACAAAAAAATTAGACGAAGTCTATAATGGTCCTAATTTTCTCTTTATAGATTAGAGAATACAACAAGATAAAGACTAGTTCTCAAGAAAAACAATATTGCAATTGAAAAAAATTCCCCTTCCTAACTGAAGTTTCTCCAAAAAAATTAAAAAAGCCATGATTTTTTGATTTGAAATAACATTGTAGAAGGAGATTAAATCTTGAACTTGTCATGAAAAAAGATGGGAAAATAGATGGCGTGTCACTCCCCAACTGACTAAGACCATTAAATTGAAAAACAAAAAGAAAATAGTTGGGGGATACTTGACCAAGGCACTAATATTTCATCATCTTCTTCAACTGTATATGATTTCATTGTGATCCCATAGAATTTATATGGTTATACTTATAATTGGGTATAACAGGATCTGTAGAAACCTACAATAACATCAAATCTCAACCACAAAGAGATAGTTAATGAAATTAGTATTCCCAATAATCAAGAAATGATGTAAGATAAATAATAAGCATAAACATCATACATAATGAAATCAATTAAAGAACATGAATATGCAAAACATAGGATCATCCTTCGGTGTTCTCCTTCTGATGCAATGTGGGGCTCTCATGATTAAGCTCGAGATTATGCTAGCATAAGAACTCAAAGAAATTGTGGTTACCTAAATCAAAGGTTTGGCTCTCTATTTATAAGATTTTAAGTGTTTTAATAAAAAATGCGTGATTGATGGGTTGATTGAGTGTGATTGAGGAGTTGAGCTCAGAATGAGTGGGAGTTCAACTCAATTGATTGCTTGGTTTAACAAGATTTATTGATCTGTCAGAAAATAGATTAGAGAGATGACTTGAACAGACTGCTAATATAATAGAATAGACTGGTGAGTTGACTAATTGCTGATGAACTACAACTGATTGAATATCTAGATGAACTGAAGAAATAGTGATTAGAGATCACCGAGCTACTGAAGTGATATGTAAGATGATTAAATCAGTCAATATGTTGTCATTGATGTCAACTAGTTTTGATAGTACTTATCATGTTAGTTACAAACATCTGAACATCTGTTGAAGGAAGAAAAGATGAAGAGCTAAGATATCTACATAAGGAAAAGATGGGCATGACAGATAAGGATAAGGTAAACATTAGGTAACTTATTGATGAGTCTAGGGCTTTATATTGTTGACTTGAGCATGTTACATTAATCTATTATGAAGAAGAGATTTGAAATTGAACAAGTCAATGTGGTCGTTAATTGAAGACTTTTGTATACACCAAGCCAGTGCTGTGTATACTGAGTGACAATAATAACTGAGTTAGTTTTCACTGATGCATTTTAGTATTAACCGAGTATGGATGAAAACATTAAATGCTAAGAACAACTGACTAAAATTGATGAGCTGGAAATTGTTATGATTTTGAGGTTAATGATGATCAAGTTAGTTATGAGATCCATGACTAACATAATTCAGAGATGATCTAAAGGATGAGATTGAAATGTGTTAAAGACACATCTACTGAGGAAGGTTTAAGTGACAAAATGGATGAAAGAGATTAAGAGGCAAAATCTAATGGCTAATATGAAAATGGTTTACTTGTCTATATAAGAGATATGAGTCATTATTGAAACATGTTGAGACTGTAGAGATTTTGCATGAAGATTTTATTCATGTATGCCTAATCAATTGGTTACAGAAAGGATATTACTAAGTGTCACAGAACTATTTACCGAGTGAAAGTAAGTTGAGAAATATTGAGGAAGTGAAATTGATTAATGATCAGAGGATTTTATGAGCATAGCATAGATCTGAATATTTTCAATTGAGTTGTATTTGAATTAGATTAGTATTGTATCAGTTTAACCATTGATTCAGAGAAATCACTTAACCGAGTGGAATTAACAGTCTTATTATACTATCTTATGACATTCGTTAAATATAAAGTATTATCTTGTTCACCCCATAGTGGATGCTGGTCAAAATTTAACTATTAGTGATAAATCCTCTAACCAAGTCACACCTAATAGTGTGCATTGTAACCTTTAACAGGGTTGACTCTCTACCGAGCTCACTTCAAAAGAGTGAATTATTTTGGGTTACTGGTCCCAGGTGGTTTTTCCCTTAGCAGGGTTTCCATGTTAAATCATTGTGTTATGTGTTATCTGTTATGATTTTTTTTTATCATACTTTACATACTGCATAGTTGATTTAGTCGATAATCATAGTTTGGATAATTACTGGTATTCGATAAAGTGAAAAGATAGATTGATATTTTATGTTACCGAGCTGCATAAATTGTTGAAATTGTTTTGTAAGGTACATTTGGGAGTTTGGGACTCTAGGATAACTAATCTAACTGATTCAATCCTCCTCTTAGTTATTCTAACAATTGGTATCAGAGCATATTGGTTGTTGTTGTCACTAAGGATTGCACCCAATTTGCTAAGTGTTGAACCCAGCAATCCTATGAAACATGGGACTATTCTTAGGCTGTGGGTAACATATCCAAGAATAGACCTTCGGATTAAGGGCTGGCTTCCCTTTGGATCACTTTAAAAACTCACTAATTTTTAGGAGGAAAGGGAGAGAGTGCATAAAAACAAACAACTGCATTTGAATGAAAAACAAAGGTGATCCACCAAATTTGAAAGAAGACCCACAACTGAAATGAATTTAATCTAACAGAAAAACAAATTTGAATCACAACTTGATTCCACTTCCTTAAACTCTTAATGAAAACCAGGTACTTTCAAATACAGAAAAGGAAGAAAACTCCACAACTCTGATATCCTCAATTACACACAAGTTACACTATTGAATCAAAATGAATTCCTAAGAACTGGCTTCAATCAACATACCAATTAAGGACACAAAGACATCGCAGTAATCCTGCATATGATTCAAAAGCAAACCCAGAATTGTAGGGGAAAAAGAAGGATCAATTTTATTGCTAAAAAGAAACTAAGTAAAATTGTGTCTCTTAGAGCTACAACACTGATATCAGAGAGAAAGAATGAAGAGCTAATCTCCATCATGAAAACTGAGAGGTAGATAACTAAAACCTAGGAATCTGCATTCAAACTCCACTACCTCCTAAGAAAAGAAAAAGATTAATAATGGACCCATGTTGCATCATAATTCAAATGCCAAATTCTTGGATTCCTAGGGGGTGAGGAAAGTGGGATCCTAAGAATAGAAGGTCAAAGGAGACCACTCTATCTACTAAGTCATGCATCATAATAAGATTTTTACAATGGCTTATAAAACACCATTTGTCAGAATTTACAATAACATTCTTGCAATGACTTTACATTAAAACATTTACCCCTACTCCTGTGCCAAATAATGTGGATTTAATGGTATTTTAAAATAATTCTCAACCCAATACGGAATAGGGGAAAACATATTTGATAACTCATTACATAAAACCACCTCCACATAGCATAAAACCCTAGGAAAATATAACCTCAACCCAATGACCTATCAAAATCCTCACCATACTTTGGAACTTCAATGGCATAAAAATAATTAATAAATTCAACCCTAAAAAGAGGAGAACATATTAAAACTTAATTTCAAATGAAACCCTCCTTCACAAAAATTGTTGGCACTTGGACTTCTCCAAACGACACTTGGCAGGTTGGTATCTTGAAACATAGCTTTGGCTCCCCTGGATTTAGAAACCTTCAGTCTCATGGCAATATGATTTTTGAGGTAAGCATGTCTACACTCAATCTGTTTTTGATATGACCATAATGTTTTTCTTTCTCTGCATTCTCAAGGGCATTGATGCTTTTACTTTGTATTATAGTTACACTTTCTATTAATGGCTTGATTACCACTATTGTGATGTTTGGTTTAATAGCACTAGATTTATCTTTGTTGTAAATT
Organism: Chamaecyparis obtusa; assembly: GCA_027943335.1. NCBI lineage: Eukaryota > Viridiplantae > Streptophyta > Pinopsida > Cupressales > Cupressaceae > Chamaecyparis > Chamaecyparis obtusa. Next base: position 105,638 of record BSBK01001943.1, read on the forward strand.
CTATTCCATTGCATTTGACTATCATCGTGCCAAAACTAGGGCGTGATTGAGATGTTCTCTTCTAGGGCACCAAAATTGTCTCCTCTGCATTATCGACTTCATTGCATAGTGATGGCATTTTTTTTATTGTCCCTTTGCATCCTCAAGGGCATGATAATGACACTATTTTTTGAATTCTCTACTTTGTTGTGCCCTAATATTTGATTACCACTGTTATCCTTGTATCCTTGATGGCACTGGTACTCATTCTCTATTGCATAAAAATGGGCTTGAACCTGGGCATTGCATTGTTTGTGAATTTTATGAATTCTATTTTAGGGCACTGGATAATGATAGCATACTATTATGAAATCATAGGGAGACCATCTATACTTTGCAATATTTACTATTTTACATTCACGAGGGTTTATTATTATATGATTGGGGACGAGAGCCATGAATCTCCCTATTTTTGATGCCCACTATCTAACATGGATGGCAGGTGTTTTAAATGATGAAATCAGATTCACTATGCCAGCCCACAAATTTATTGATCACCGGTTATTATATTTGATGAAGATTCAATGTCCTTGTGAGAAACTAGGGCATAGGCTCCACACATGGCCTGTGTCTGAACTGTAACACCATCTACTATTGGTGCTTACCGTTGTGAACACGGCAAGTCATGAACCTTCCTATTTTTGATTGTGGACTCCTAGCACCAATGTTATGGAATGCTTGGTCATTGCTGAGGGACCATCATGCTCTCAACATGCACGGCCTAAGAACCCATGGTTTGCTACATACCCTTAGTATCAATGATATTTTGATGGATTGCTGTCACATGCTCTATTACAATGGTGTATTCAATTTTATGGCAATGTCTTAATGCCAGCCTATGAGATAGGGCATAGTTCCATGTCCATGGCACATGCTTTCATTTAAATTGATGCCTCTTTGATTTTGTTGTAGTTTACTATGATGAAGGCCCGTGAGTACAGAGTATGAATCATTTTTGGATCTTGTTCTTTCATGTGACTATGAACCATGGAATTACACCCTCATTTTATTGACATGTTCATTGATATAGCTGATGCTAATGGGCCCAAGCTGGCACTTTTACTATTGTTACTAGTAGCTCTCATAATGCTTGTGTTCTGTTGATGACTTGTGATCTTGGCCAGGTCATTATAATGTTTATTTACCATCTATTTTTGTGGACATATACATTCACCATTGATTGATTTGTATTTACATAAGATGCCACTGTTGGTAATGTATACATGCAATTGATTGGCACTGATTCCTTGATGGTTGGTGCTACTCCTTAAGACATTGATCCATATGCCCTGTTGATATGATTTGATGCTTGCTAATTCATGTACCTTGGCCCGCATGTCTTGATGGCTAGTAACCTTCACTATTTTGCTGATGTTTCCTATTTTACATCATTGCCTAGTATCTACTATGATTGCTTCACTGTACCATGTTGGGGATTTATTTGATAATATCATGATAACTTCAGTTATATTTTTCACATGTACATAATTGTTCGTTGGTCACCTGAGATATGTTATACCATGTAGCAACTGTACCTCTTGTATTTCATTCATCATAAAGTTTTGATCATGTTCATACATTGATGATCTCTATTTCTTATTTGGTGCCAATATTTGATTCATGCTACATCACACATATTTGATATGCCCATGCCATAATATCAATGTATTGAATGCATCCTTGGATCATATTATGATGTGGTGTGCCCTTTCTATGACATGTAGGATTGTACTCTTATTCTTCTGCTATTTGCACCTCATGCTTTCCTTTGCTTCCATGATTCTCCTCTCATGATTCTCATTGATGTTGCATCATCTGGATGTCCCTTTGTTTATACGATGGGTGCTCTTGGCCCTTGATGTGATCATGACAAAAAATTGAGGTTTCTCTGTCATGATCCGCATCAAGGGCCCAGGTCATTCATGGAATTTTTTGTTGGATCAACTCCTCCTATATCTGCACATGAAACAAACACGTCAATGAAAACATGGTGCCTCTTTTATTCTTTGGAGCCTTATGCACATGCCCTAAGCACAACCTTTATTAGAGGTGCATGGCTGAGTGTACATATGCATTCTATAAATATTGTGATACTAGCCATTGCATAGATCCATTGGATCTAACCCATACCCCTTCTTCTCTTCTTGCAAGTTCTAGATTTTAGGAGCTCTCTGGACAGGATTGGCTCCGAACACCAATACCAGGCAATGTCTGGTAGCCCAGTATTTAATTATTTTCTTTATGTATATCTATACTCATTCATTCAATTCTAGTAATAGCTATGCTCATGGCCTGTGTGAGCTCAGATAGATGCTTTTCCTTTCTAGCTCTTTCCCTTCTGTACAACATACATATCACTGATACATGCATGTGTAATCTTAGATGCAATTCATTTCCTTTTACTTTCATGTACTTTGCAATGAAATGAACACAAAATTAAGCAACACCACTTAATAACTCAAACTAGGGTACTATATCCTCATCTAGTAATTAGGTCTCCAACCTAAGAATGAGTAAAAATATGATGACATTCTAGCAAGCTCTTTGGAGTGCTTTCTTGCTAAGCATCCTGACCAGCTTCCTTAAAGATCCATTGGGCACAGAGTCTTATAAGCCTCAAACTGAACTTAGTTCCTTTGGACAACCAATCCTTCCTTAACAAAACTACTAATTGCTAGAGATAACCTCTCTAGCTTATTACTACTCACACCAAACTAAAAGCCAAACTAAAAGCAGACTGAACTTAAAATTGAAAACAAACCTTGTGCCAGGCACTTAGGGAACATAGAAAACTAGAAAATTCTAGCCTACTAATGTACAGGGGTAGGAAAAGACCTTAGAAACAAGCCTTGAGGTGGATCCCATTCACCAAAATGGGCAACTCCTCTCCATCCATACTAGCCAGCCAAAAAGCATTATGGGCTTTGCATCCAATCACCATGAAAGGCCCACTCCATATGGCATCAAATTTAGTATGCTTCCAGATTTATATTTCACTTCATCCCACTTGAGGACCAGGTCCCCTTCCTTGAAAACTTTAGGTGTGGCTTTCTTATCAAAGCTTTTCTTCATCTAAGAATGATGAGCTTCCACGTTCTCCAGTGCTAGTTTTCTTGTTTCTTCAAGCTCTATTAGTTTAGCAAGCTTGACTTGCATAGCATCTTCTTCCATAAGATCAATTTCCTTGATTAAGCTCAAAGTAGGAAACTCAGTAGACAAAGGAATCCTAGCTTCTTTTCCATATACAAGTGTATAGGGTGAGTTACCTATAGAACTCTTAGGTGTTATTTTGTTTTCCCATAGGGCCAACTTTAACTTGCTATGCCAATCTCTCTGGTTTCTTTCTGTAGTCCTTTTGATGATTCTCAGCAAGTTCTTGTTTGTTGATTCTACTCGACCATTACCTGAAGGGTAATAGTTAGAAGAGGTACTCAGGAAGATATTGTACTTGAGTGCCCATTCTAAGATTTTAGTTCCCAGGAATGCCATAGCATTGTCTGAAATGATAGAATCTGGAGTACCAAATCTAGACACAATGTCTTGATAGAAGTTTAGGATAGAGGTCTCATTTGCTTCCTTCAGTGCTATAGCCTCTATCCATTTGGTAAAATAGTCTATAGAAGCAAGTATCCATTTGTGCCTAGCACTAGATGGGGGGTTGATAGGTCCAATAAAATCCAATCCCCATTTTGAGAAAGGTTGCTCTACCTTGATGGGATGAAGAGGGAGGGCTACTAACTTTTGTTTTCTAGCAAACAGAGCACAGTTCTTGCATTTCCTCACCCAATCAAATGCATCTTTGTATAGGCTAGGCCAATATTATCCAGCTCTCATCACTTTCAGAGCAGTGGCTCTCACTGCAAAGTGTCCTCTAGAACCTTAATCATGAAATTCTTCTAGTATTCTATCTACTTGGCTGGTTTCAACACATCTTAACAAGACACCACTATGATCCCCTCTATACAAAACATCATCAATAATGATAAATGGAATAGCTTGGAGTCTAAAGTACCTTCTTTTACTCCTTTCAAGGGCTTGAGGGCACTGACCGATTGAGAGATAATGTCTCATCTATGTTGTCCAGCTTGTGCTCTGCTCTGCATTCTGGTTCATCAGAACAAATTCCTCCTTTTGTTGGTTTAGGTCTGTTATTCCTTCATTGAGCTACTCACACAACCCCTTTCCTCTAATGAGCTTGGTCACTTTAATCTTAATGTCATACTCCATGACTTTGGTGACCCAACCAACCCTCTTGTGGCTCAAGTCTTTATTCAGTCGGATGTCTTTTATGCAAGGGTGAACAACCATAAGGTGCACTGTGTTATTGGATAACAAGTGTCTGAATTTTTTTAAACTCCTCACAATTGCTAGGACATGCTTCTCTATAGGAGTGTAATTAAGTTCATAACCATCCAGACCTTGGCTATATAAAGCTACTGGTTGTTCTTGTTTCTCATCATTTTGTTGAACTAACATGGAAGAGATACTATCAATGTCCCCAAAATCATATAGGATGAAATCTTTAGAAAAGTCAAGGTTTACCAGAGTAGGGGCAGAGGCAATTGCTTCCTTGAATTCCTCAAAACACCTTTTCCCTTCATTTTTCCAATGAAAAGTTGAGTTCTTTTTTAGCATCTGAGTCATAGACTTTAATAGTGTTGCAAAATTTGGAATGAACCTTCTTAAGAAGTTGATTCTTCCAAGAAAACTCTGCAGTCCTTTCTTGTGAGCTAGCAGGGGTAGTGCCATGACAGCCTTTATCCTCTTAGGATCAATGGTTGTCCCTTGCTTAGAAACAATGTGCCCTAGTAATCTTCCTTCATGGACAGCAAAAATGCATTTCTTAGGATTTAATGAGACTCCAAACTCTCTGCACCTCTCAAAGATCTACCTCAGATGAGCCAAGTGATCATTAGTGTCTTTTGAAAAGACAGTTATATCATCCAAATAAACTTGAATGAAATTGTTCATTAAACCAACAAATGCCATCTCCATGGCTTTTTGAAATGTAGCACTAGCATTAGACAGCCCAAAAGGCATCTTTCTATATGCCATGGTGCCCCATTTGGTGGTAAAGGCTATTTTAAATTGATCTTCATCTTTAACCAGGACCTGGTTATAGCCAAAAAAGCCATCTAACAAAGAAAATCTGTCAGACCCTGAGACACTGCAAAATCTGTTCCATGGAAGGCAATGGGTGATGATCTTTAAGAGAGGCTCTGTTAAGGTCTCTGAAATCCACACATAACCAAATTTCACCATTCTTCTTCCTAACTAGTACTAGATTGGAAACCCAAGAGGTGTGTTTAATGGGAAAAATAATATTGGCCTCAATCATTTTTCTCAACTCTATTTTCATCAAGATTTCTAACTTAGGATTGATAGGTCTCTACTTTTGTCTCACTGGTTTGGCATGGGGTTCTAGCTCAATGGTGTGCTAGGCTAAGTGGGGATCAAATCCTTTTAGATCATAGTATTCCCATGCAAAACATCACTAAACTCTTGACATAATGAAACAAGGGCTTTCTTTTCTGGCTGAGTGCATACCCTTCCTAACTTGAGGGATTTGTCTTTGATAATCTCCATAGACTGGTAGTGTTCTTCTTTTACTATCATACTATCTCCTCTAAGATGATCATTAGAGTTAAATATGGACTCAAGTGTGACCAGTCCCTTAGGTAGCTTTTTACTTTTCAACTGTATCATCTGGCCATTACACTGGTGAGCATGTTTGGTTTGGTTAACTTTAGAAAACTTGACTTCTTCTATCAAAAAGTTAAAAATCTGCTCATCATTTTCAAATACTTTCCATCTCACTTGATTTTCTAGTATAGATGGCCTTACTAGAACCTTTACATGCTGCAAGTCAGGACTTGTGATTTCTTTTGGGATATCACATTCTGCTCCCATGGCAGCCAGCTTGTCTTCCTGTTTGTTCTGATTTCTTGGGACAACTACCAAATTAAAAGCACAAAAATATTCTATTAGGTCCCAAACCCTGTGCTTATACATCTTAAGTATATCATTCTTTGTGAGATTAGTTCCACGAATTTGATTGACCACTAACTCATTGTCACCTATAACTTTTAGGCATTTGATTCCTCTTTGTCTAGCCCATTCTAAACCATGAATCAAAGCCTCATACTCTATTGTGTTGTTAGTACAACTGAAGGAAAAATGAACTACAGAGTAATACCTTTTCCCTTCTAGAGAAATTAAGACAACTGCTCCTCCTGAACCAACTTCACTTTTGGCACCATGAAAAAAAAATGCCACAAATCATCACTCTGATCACCAGAAAGCTTATCTTCCTTCTTCATCAAATCTGGAATCACATCACCTTCTTCATGAATGATATACATTCCAATACCAGAAATCTCCATGTTTCTAAAAGGGTTATCCTCCTCCAAATCTCTTTCAGCCCACTCATCTAGGATAATATTAGGAATCTTTTCAACAGTGGTTTCAAGTTCAGAATCACTTGGATCTTGCTCATGAAACATCAGATTGGCATTTATAGGGCTTGGGGTATAGGGTTCAGCATGAATTTTTGCAAAAGCTTTAGACTTGATTCTAACTCTAGTCTTGTATCTAGTTCTGAAGTATAGATGAGACCAATTAGTTGAGAGATATCCCCCCAACCTAGTAGTGAACTCTGCGCTTAGACAAATAGCAAAATGAGGAGGTAGATCTATGACATAGACATCCTGGGGAATGGAGAAATTGGGACATTCATGTAGAGTGAGGCATAGGTCCTTAATGAATCCCATGGTACTAACTGATGACCCATCCAACTGAGCAACAAGCTTGTCTATTGGCTCATAAGACAATCCTAGGAGATCTAGTAACTGCTTAGAAATCACAGAACTACTTGATCCTGAGTCTATCATACAATTATGAACCAAGAAGTCTCCAATAATAAGAGTTACATAGAAAGGAGGGGGTTTAACCTGTGGGGAAGCAATGGGCTGCAAGCTGGTTTCTTTGGTTTACTACTCCTTTTGAGGTGTTTCAACCACTAGGACCCTGGGCTGTTCTAAAACATTTTCTTGATTTGATGGAATCTTAGCCAACTCGCTAAGTATTAGCTCTTTTTGTCCATGGATCACTAGGGTGTCCATTAAAGGCACATTGATAGAGGTCTTCTTCATCTACTCCACAATATTGAAAGATCCCAAATTTACTTTAGATTGTCCTTTTGGTGCAACAATCTCTGTTTGTATAGACACCAACTGTGTAGCTGCCTTGACTGGTTCTTTAGCCTCTTTTGACTGGTTTAGGATTGGAGCTTGAACTACTTTAGGTTGTGGATTCACAATAGGGGCTTGCTGACTGGTAGAGGCCACTTGTTCAACCTCCAAAGCCTTCTTTTTAGACCTTGTGTTGGCTGCAACTGGGATATAGTTTGGGTTATCATTTGGTGAAAAATTCACCCCGCAAAAATCTTCTTTCTAAAAATTCACCAGTGCCACCTCAGGTGTCTACAACTCATTTGGGGTAACAACTAGACCTTGCTGTATTTTTGGCTCTTGAACCATCTCCTGCGGCATCATCACATTGTTCTACACCATGAGGGCCTGAGCATAGCCATTAGGACACATCCCTTGGATGTGTTGCTAATTGCATGGGCAGCCCCATTGGTATTCTTGTGCCATATTATTCTGAGCTATAGGAACTAGCTCTCTAGAAGCACTAGGAGTGTTAGGATTATAAGGTTGGCTGGCTTTCTGGTTATAATTTCTTGCTTGGCCTTGTTGACCTTGTTGGTATTGGGGCCTATTCTCCTGGTAGTGATTTTGATAGGGCTGTTGATAAGGCTGTTGATAGGGTTGTTGGTAAGGTTGGGACTGCTGCTTCTTTAGACTAACCAACTCATTAGTAATAGTTTGCAAGGCCTTTTTTATTTCATTTAGCTCTTGGGATTGATTCACAACTGGGCTAGCAGCTTGTTGAGGAGGATCTGGGAGAGGCAGAATAGATGCTAAGGCTAGAATTGCTTCAAGAATAGGCTGAAGCTCGGGGAAAATAGGCATTGGGGGCCTTGGGGCTATTTTTCTTGCTTGGATTAGGCTATTTTCAGCTCTTATGGAAAGATCATATGCTGCTGGTAAATTAGTCCCTCCCATGGATTGGATCATAATAGAGATATCATTGTTAAGGGCTCTTAGATAGTATAGAAAAGCATGTTGGCTTGAAGGTATAACTATGGCTGGTATTCTATTACATGTCCTCTGAAATATGAAATTAAAATCCATCATGTATTCTTGGGGTGACCTTTTAATAGTAGTCAAATGTTCAACTAATGAGAGATGATCTAATTTATCCTCAAGTTGATTGGTCAAGGCTTGACCCAACCCATCCCAATTAGCTATAGAACCAACTACTAAGCCTCTAAACCATTGCAACACTTTGCCTTTGAGGGAAGCTGCCAACAACCTCACAGCCACATTATCCTAGGTTATATTATGAAGGGCACAAAGGGATGCTACATCTCTTATATGCTCAATAGTTGAGCTCTAATCCTCTCTTGTAAAAATAGGCAAACTTTTAAGGGCTGATATAGGTATATCATCATGCTGCTATAAATTCAAGGGGCTTCCTTGATTAAAGGCTACAAAAGGATGTTGTCTAGCCATTGGAGGATTAAGAGGAGCTTGAATTGCTGGTGCTGCTTGCACTAGCTGAATTTGGGAAGTGGTTGCAGGAATGCGAGCAGGATTAGGAATATAACTAGGAGTAGGATTTGTAGATTTTGATGCAATATTTTGGGCTGCTTTAGACCTCTTTTTGAAAGATGTCAGCTCTACATACACAAAAGGATTCTTACTTTGCTTGGTTGGGATCCCACTCATAAGCTTAAAAACTAATCTACATGAAACAATATTAGAGTCTCTAGGTATGATTTCAAAACACTATCACTGCTCATACTACACAATAAAATGCATAAATCTTCTTAGAAATCTGATTCACTGAGTTTGAATGTCCCACCGGGTGTACCAAAAAATTGTTGTCACTAAGGATTGCACCTAATTTGCTAAGTGTTGAACCCAGCAATCTTGTGAAACATGGGACTATTCTTAGGCTGTGGGTAACCTATCCAAGAATAGACCTCTGGATTAAGGGCCAGCTTCCCTTTGGATCACTTGAAAAACTCACTAATTTTTAGGAGGAAAGGGAGAGAGTGCATAAAAAAAAACAACTGCATTTGAATGAAAAACAAAGGTGATCCACCAAATTTGAAAGAAGACCCACAACTGAAATGAATTTACTCTGACAATAAAACAAATTTGAATCACAACTTGATTCCACTTCCTTAAAATCTTAATTAAAACTAGGTACTTTGAAATATAGAAAAGGAAGAAAACTCCACAACTCTGATATCCTCAATTGCACACAAGTTACACTATTGAATCAAAATGAATTCCTAAGAATTGGCTTCAATCAACATACCAATTAAGGACACAAAGACATCGTAGTAATCCTGCATATGATTCAAAAGAAAACCCAGAATTGTAGGGGAACAAGAAGGATCAATTTTATTGTTGAAAAGAAACTAAGTATAATTGTGTCTCTTAGAGCTACAACACTGATATTAGAGAGAAAGAATGAAGAGCTAACCTCCATCATGAAAAGTGAGAGGTATATAACTAAAACCTAGGAATCTACATTCAAACTCCACTACCTCCTAAGAATAGAAAAAGATCAATAATGCACCCATGAGGCTGCATCATAATTCGAATGCCAGATTCTTAGATTCCTAGGGGGCGAGGAAAGTGGGATCCTAAGAATAGAAGGTCAAAGGAGACCACTCTATCCACTAAGTCATGCATCATAATAAGATTTTGACAATGGCTTATAAAAGACCATTTGTCAAAATTTACAATAACATTCTTGCAATGACTTTACATTAAAACATTTACCCCTACTCCTGTGCCAAATAATGTGGATTTAATGGTATTTTAAAATAATTCTCAACCCAATACGGAATAGAGGAAAACATATTTGATAGCTCATTACATAAAACCACCTCCACATAGCATAAAACCCTAGGAAAATATAACCTCAACCCAATGACCTATCAAAATCCTCACCATACTTTGGAACTTCAATGGCATAAAAATAATTAATAAATTCAACCCTAAAAAGAGGAGAACATATTAAAACTTAATTTCAAACGAAACCCTCCTTCACAAAAACTGCTGGCACTTGGACTTCTCCAAACGGCACTTGGTAGGTTGCTATCTTGAACTTGGCTTTGGCTCCCCTAGATTTAGAAACCTTTAGTCTTCGAAAGCCTTTTGTCATGGCAATATGATTTTTGAGGTAAGCATGTCTGCACTTAATCTGTATTTGATATGATCACAGTGTTTTTCTTTCTCTACATTCTCAAGGGCGTTGATGCTTTTACTTTGTATTATAGTTACACTTTCTGTTAATGGCTTGATTACCACTGTTGTGATGTTTGGTTTAATAGCACTAGTTTTATCTTTGTTGTAAATTCTATTCCATTGCATTTGACTATAATTATGCCAAAACTAGGGCGTGATTGAGATGTTCTCTACTAGGGCACTGAATTGTCTCCTCTGCATTATCAACTTTATTGCATAGTGATGTCGTTTTGTTTATTGTCCCTTTGCATCCTCAAGGGCATGATAATGGCACTATTTTGTGAATTCTCTACTTGCTTGTGCCCTGATATTTTATTACCACTATTATCCTTGTATCCTTGATGGCACTGGTACTCATTCTCTGTTGCATAAAAATGGGCTTGAACTTGGGCGTCACATTGTTTGTGAATTTTCTACATTCAATTTTAGGGCACTGGATAATGATAGCATACTACTATGAAATCATAGGGGCACCATCTATACTTTGCAATATTTACTATTTTACATTCACGAGGGTTTATTGTTATATGATTGGGGACGAGAGCCATGAATCTCCCTATTTTTGATGCCCATTGTCTAACGTGGATGGCATATGTTTTAAATGATGAAATCAAATTCACTATGCCAACCCATGAATTTATTGATCACCGGTTATTATATTTGATGAAGATTCAATGTCCCTGTGAGAAACTAGGGCATAGGCTCCACACACGGCCCGTGTCTGAACTGTAACACCATCTACTGTTGGTACTTATTATTGTGACCACGGCAAGCTGTGAACCTTCTTATTTTTGATTGTGGACTCCTAGAACCAATGTTATGGAATGTTTTCTCATTGCTGAGGGACCATCGTGCACTCAACATGCATGGCCTGAGAACCCATGGTTTGCTACATACCCTCGATATCAATGATATTTTGAAGGCTTGCTATCACATGCTCTATTGCAATGGTGTATTCAATTTTATGGCAATGTCTTAACGCCAGCCTGTGAGATAGGGCACAATGCCATTTCCATGTCACATCCTTTCATTTAAATTGATGCCTCTTTGATTTTGTTGTAGTTTACTATGATGAAGGCCCGTGAGTGCAGAGTATGAATCATTTCTAGATCTTGTTCTTTCATGTGACTATGAACCATGGCATTACACCCTCATTTTATTGACATGTTCATTGATATAGTTGATGCTAATGGGCCCAAGCTAGCACTTTTACTATTATTACTAGTAGCTCTCATAATGCCTGTGTTATGTTGATGACCTGTGATCTTGGCCAGGTCATTGTAATGTTTATTTACCATCTATTTTTGTGGACATATACATTCACCATTGATATATTTGTATTTACATAAGATGCCACTATTGGTAATGTATACTTGCAATTGATTGGCACTGATTCCTTCATGGTTGGTGCTACTCCTTAAGACATTGATCCATATGCCCTGTTGATATGATTTGATGCTTGCTAATTCATGCACCCTAGCCCGCATGTCTTGATGGCTGGTAACCTTCACTTTTTTGTTGATGTTTCCTATTTTACATCATTTTCCAGTATCTACTATGATTACTTCATTGTACCATGTTGGGGATGTATTTGATAATATCATGATAACTTCAGTTATATTTTTCACATGTACATAATTGTTCATTGGTCACCCAAGATATGTTGTACCATGTAGCAACTGTACCCCTTGTATTTGGTTCATCATGCATTTTTTATCATGTTCATACATTGATGATCTCTGTTTCTTATTTGGTGTTGATATTTGATTCATGCTACATCACACATATTTGATATGCCCATGCCATAATATCAATGTATTGAATGCATGCTTGGAGCATATTATCCTTTGGTGTGCCCTTTCTATGACATGTAGGATTGTACTCTTATTCTTTTGCTATTTGCACCTCATGCTTTCCTTTGCTTCCATGATTCTGCTCTCATGATTCTCATTGATGCTGCATCATCTAGATGTCCCTTTGTTTATACGATGGGTGCTCTTGGCCCTTGATGCGATCATGATAGAAACTTGAGGTTTCTATGTCATGATTTTCATCAAGGGCCCAGGTCATTCATGGGATTTTTTGTTTGATCAGTTCCTCCTGTATCTGCACATGAAATAAACATGTCAGTGAAAACATGGTGCCTCTTTTATTCTTTGGAGCCTTATGCACATGCCTCGAGCACAACCTTTGTTAGAGGTGCATGGCTGAGTGTACATATGCATTCTGTAAATATTGTGATACCATCCATTGCATAGATCCATTGGATCTAACCTATACCCCTTCTTCTCTTCTTGTAGGTTTTGGATTTCAGGAGCTCTCTGGACAGGACCGGATCTAGACACCAATACCAGGCAATGTCTAGTACCCCAGTATTTAATTATTTTCTTTATGTATATCTATACTCATTCATTCAATTCTGGTAATGGCTATGCTCATGGCCTGTGTGAGCTTAGATAGATGCTTTTCCTTTCCATCTCTTTCCCTTCTGTAGAACATACATATCACTGATACATGCATGTGTAATCTTGGATGCAATTCATTTCCTTTTACTTTCATGTACTTTGCAATGAAATGAACACAAACTTAAGCAAGATCACTTAATAACTTAAACTAGGGTATTGTAGCCTCATCTAGTAATTAGGTGTCCAACCTAAGAATGAGGAAAAATATGACAACAGTTGCTTGGAAGAAATTTTTAAGGACTTGAGTAGAAAGATCACAACATGTATAAGAGGGAAGTGCCTAAGCTGAACAAAGATAACTTCACCACATGGCAAAGCCAGATGAAGCTTCACATATCTAGAATCAGATAATTTTCTATACATTTACTTGACAATGGCTACTTACAACTGAATGTTGGACCTTTGACTCTTGATCAGTTGAGAGACATACATGAACTCAATATTACTATGATAGATATTTTTGCTTCTCTATATGGTGCTGAATTTGAGGATGTCAAGGATTGCACTACAGTGAAGAAAATATGGGATAAAATTTCTCTTGTTTATGGTGGTGATGATTGATGTGAACATGAGAGCTAGAGCTAAAAGCTTGGAAAGCATATTTGATGAAATGAAGATGAAGGAAGGTGAGAACATCACACAATACTCAAACTGAATCAAAGAGGTAGTCAATGCTATCCGAGGAGTAGGAGGTACTATTGATGAAAATATTATGGTAAGTAAGATACTGAGAACCTTATTGCCTATCTATGCAATCATAATATCTACTATTCATGAAATGAGGTTTTCACCTTATAGCACTCTTACTCTTGATAGTCTGATTGGAAATTTAACTACTTTTGAGATGAATAATTATGACAATAGTGTTGTACCGAGTGTTGAGTTTTCTTTTATGTCATCTCTTAAGATTGGTAAATCTAGCAGTAAGCATAATATAAAGAATGAAAGTGATAGTGACAATGAAGAAGATCTTGATGAGCTTGAAGCACTTATGGTCTAGAGACTTCAAAAAGGTAAAGGAAGATATAAGGGAAAGTTACCTTTAGCTTGTTTTAATTGTAAAGAGATTGGCCATATTTTTGCTAGATGTCCTAACAGGAAACAGGAAGATAAAGATAATGACCAATCTGGTGATGAAGATAATCTTGATCATCTTGAGCATTATAATGGAGGATCAGTGAAAATGAGAAATGATACACCTTGTCAGGTGAAAGGAAAAGGGTCTATCTTATTGAATGATAGAATTAGATGTGATAATGCATACTGGGTAAAAGGACTTAACTACAATTTTTTGAGTGTAGCACAATTGAATAACTTAGGTCACCGAGTTTCATTTGAAAGAAAGAAGGTGAAAATCTATGATGAAAATAGAAAGCTTTTTGGTACTAGAGGATAATCAAAAGGTAATTTATTCTATCTTGACAATGCTAAAACTTCTTGTTTACTAATGAAGAATGAAGATGTATGGTTATGGCATAAGAGGCTATGTCATGTAAGATTTGATAACATGATTAAGATTAGTAGAAAGAGAAAAGTTAGAGGATTGCCAAGTCTAACCAAACCTGATCATGTTATGTGCCATCAATGTCATAAAGGAAAGATGACCAAATCTAGTTTTAAAAGTAAAGAATATTCATCTAAAGGTATTTTGGAGTTGGTACACACTGACTTATGTGGTCCTATGAGAACTCAAAGCTACTATGGTGACAAATATTTTATTTTATTTGTTGATGACTACTCTAGGATGATGACAGTCATGTTCTTAAAAGAAAAATATTAGGCATTTAAGTTGTTTAAATGGTATAAGGATAAAGTCAAAAAAAAACCAGAAAGGAATTGAAATGCTTAAGGTCTGATAAAGGAGGTGAGTTTGTTTCTAATGAATTCACTAATTTCTATAATGAGCATGGAATCAAAAGATAGGTATCTGTACCTATGGCACCGCATCATAATGGAATTGCTGAAAGGAGGAACCGATCTATTATTGATTGTGCCAGAACATTGATGATTAAGAAAAATATTGCACAAATGTACTAGAGAGAGGCAATTAGCACTATAGTATACACCTTGAACTGAGTTCAACTGAAGAAAGACACAAACAAGACACCTTACGAGTTGTGGTTTGTTTATACACCAAGTGTAAGTTATTTCAGAATCTTTGGTAGTAGGTGTTATATTATGAAAGATGATAGGAATGGCAAATTTGAATCTAAAGGTGATGAGGGAATATTTTTAGGATATTCTACTAAGAGTAAAGCTTATAAATATTTGAACAAGGCTACTAATAAAATGATAGAAAGTGCTAATGTACAAGTTGATGATTTTTCTGAAAAGAATGATTAAGAAATCTTGAAGGAACCAGAAGACTATGGTAGGTTTACATATGTTGAAGATCTAGCTTATCTATTGAAGCCATAGGTAGAGTCTATCGAGAATTAGGAAAATGCTACCAAGAATCAGCAAATGCAAACCGTGAATCAAGAAAAAGCTACCGAGCAGGAAAATGAACCTGAATTGAATGATGAGCAGAGAAGAGAACAAGTGCTAGCAAGATTTGTGAGAAGACACCATCTATAGAATCAAATCATTGGATATAAGCAAGCTGGCATGATGACCCAAAGTAAGTTAAGACATAACAAATGCTTAGTTTGTGATTTTGAGCCTAAGAATGTTAGGGATGCACTTGAAAATGAGGAATGGATTAAGGCTATGAATGAGGAAATTGAACAGATTGAGAAGAATAAGACATGGACATTAGTACCCAAATTGAAAGATAAAAATGTTATTGGAACTAAGTGGATTTTCAGGAACAAGTTAAATGAAAATGGTGAGGTCACTAGGAATAAGGCAAGACTTGTATGCAAGGGATATGCACAAGAAGAAGGTATAGATTATGGTGAAAATTTTGCACCTGTTACTAGACTTGAAGCAGTTTGTATACTACTTGCATATGCTACACATAAGGGATTTAAAGTATATCAAATGGATTTGAAATCATCTTTTCTGAATGGAATTCTTGAGGAGGAGGTCTACATAGAAAAACCAGAAGGCTTTATTGATCTAAATCAAAAGAACATGGTATGTAGACTGCACAAAGCTTTGTATGGACTGAAGCAAGAACCAAGGGCATGCTATGAAAGACTACATGCTTATCTTATCAGTATTGGCTTTGTAAGGACTAGTAAAAATAATAATTTGTACATAAAAGGAGAATCTGATGATAATATTTTGATTGCTGAAATATTTGTTGATGATATAATCTTTGGTGGACAAGATCTAATTTGAAAATCTTTTGCTGATGAAATGAGAATGGAATTTTAGATGTCAATGTTTGGAGAGATTAAATTCTTTCTAGGTTTGTAGATTATACAACAGAATGATGGGATTTTCATCACTCAATCAAAATACATTAAAGAAGTGTTAAAATTTTTTGGCATGGAAGATTCAAAAGTGGTAGGAACACCGATGGTAACTAGATGTAAGTTGACAAAGGATGATGAATCTATAGAAGTAAATTAGACACTGTACCGATCTATGATTGGAAAACTAATGTATGTGGTATACAGTAGGCCTGATATTGCACATGCAGTTGGGATTGTGGTAAGATTTTTTGCCAATCCTAAAGATTCACATATGGTTGCAGTTAAAAGAATTTTGAGATACTTGAAGAAGACAAAAGACTATGGTTTATGGTACACAATGGAAGGAAAATTTGAACTCCGAGTTTATACAAATGTAGATTGGGCTGGAAACATAGATGACTAGAAGAGCACAACTAGTGGAGCATTCTTTTTAGGAGAAAGGCTTGTGACTTGGATAAGAAAGAAAAAAGCATGCATTTCTTAGTCTACTACTGAAGTAGAGTATGTTGTTGTTGCTACAAATTGTTCAAATATTTCTAGGATTAAACAAGTGTTGGAAGGAATGAATGAGGTAATCACTGACCCGGTGATTATATATTGTGACAACACTAGTGCTATAAATATTTTAAAGAGTCCTGTGATGCATTTGAAAACAAGGCATATATCTATTAAGTATCACTACTTAAGGGAACAAGCTCAAGAGAAGCAAGTGAAACTAGAATTTGTAACATCTAAAGAACAACTTGTTGATATTTTTACCAAACCCTTACCGAAGGACACATTTGAATATTTGAGGACTAGACTAGGGGTTTGTCCCCTGTCTATTGGTCACTTAGGTGACTAGGAGGTTGCATAAACCTATACTTTATCTTAAGATCATTCATGTTGATGCACATAGCTCTCACTTTAGTTTTTCTAAGGTTGTGAAAGATTGTAGAAGCTGGAACAGGAATTTGTTTATCAGTAAATGAAGGTACTTGATCTGGACCTAACAACAGATAATTACTTGGTTGCTGAAGAGTTGTTTGTTTATTTTATTTGGCATTGTTTCCAAAGGGAGAGAAAATAAATATGGAAAATAAGTTAATGAGAACACAAATAGGGAGAGAGAATTCATATTGGAATATTTGTTGCTGAGAACAAAAACAAAAGAAAGAATCTAAGATCAAATCTGCAGGAAGAGTCTACATGGAATGCTGTTTTGTTTTGTAGTGATTAAACATATTAAATATCAAGCTAGGGAGAGCTTACCAAGCTACAACATTTACTTACATAGTTTTAGAATACATGTTGTTGGAAACTATAATTGAAGCAATTATTGTATTTTTGTTGATGTCAAACCTTAACTAGTAAGACTATTGCTATCTAAGAAAGTACTATATCTATTGAGTGATGAGAAGGATTAGGGTAAGGGTGATAACAATAGAACCTAGAGAAAGGTTGAGTTATTTAATACTTCAATGAGTACTTGATTATGTGGCATAATGATAAGATAATGTATTGTTTATTTAAGTGAGAAGAAAGATTGAATAAGTAGGCTTAACTGAGAAAAAGTGAAGAAATCTAGTTTAAGCCGAGTGATTTTAGTGTCGACCGAGCTAGTGTATGTTGAGTAAATTCATTATTGACCAAACATCAGTGTATTGTCGAGGGAGACACATTAGCTGAGGGAAACAATTTGAAGTGGTGACCAAGCTACACAATGATAACCAAGGAGTTGAACATAGTATTGACTGAGCGTGAGTAATTTACATTTGAGGAAGAATTAAGATTCCTAGCTGATATAGTTAAATTCTTGGATTATGGAAATCATGTTGACTTTATTAATTGACTGTATATAGCATTTAATGCACAGTAAACCATTTTATAATGATTCCAATAAAGAGATTAAAGATGTTTCTAGAAGGATGGATGAAGAACATAATGTTGGAAGGATTCGATGAATCTAACCTAACCCTAAGATCTATGGAGGAGATTAAGTAGAAAAAGATGGATCTACCTATTGTAGAAGTATAAAGAAAACCTAAGTGTGAGGTTAAACAAGGATGCTAGAGTTGTTATTGTTATTGACTGAAAAAGAAGAAAGGCTGAAGGTAAAGGAGTTGATCAGAGTTGTGATTGCTTGAAGGAATTTCTGAGAAGATCAGTGATGGAGATGGAAATGGAACTCAGTTAGTAAGCCAACATATATGTAAGAATTGGATCTGTTATTTGCAAATTGAGTTGTATGTTTTTAGATCAAATATTACTGTTATTTTATAATCATTGTATCAGTCAAAATACTTTAATCAAGGTTGACCTAACAATCATTGTATAAATCCTTTAATCCAGGTTGCATTCTAATGGAATGTATTTAAGTCCTACAACAAGGCACACTCCTAATAGGGTGGTTGAAATCCTTTAACAGGGTCTCACCTAGCAGTGTGTTTGTAAACCTTTGACAAGGTTGGATTTTCACAGAGCTCACTTTAGAAGAGTGAACATATCAGTAACATGTTACAAAGTAGTTTTTCCCAAATTGGGTTTCCACTATAAATCCTGGTGTCAATACTTGTGTGAATTTTTTGGTTTGAACATTTCTATGTTTTGCAAGTTAAATACTATTGGATAGTGGACTACACTATTATATGTTTCTGACATACATTCTGTAATGACCAAGTAGTGTTGATTAATAGATCTAAGTGGTTGAAGTGTTTAAAAGTTTAATTGATACATCTGGACCTAAGAACAACTAATTCACCCCCTCTCTCTATTTTTCTAAATCATATTAACAATTTTTATTAGAGTTGTTGGTACTTACACAGAACAAGTTTAAAGGTACTTGAATTAAATGATCAAGATGTATAAAAAGGAGGTACCAAAGATGAATAAGGAGAACTTCCCTACATGGTAGAGTCTGATGAAATTGCATCTAGCTGGTATTGGTGATTCAGTGAAATATTATGTTGAACATGACTATGTTACACCTTCTGCACCTTTGACTACCGAGGAGATGAGAGCTAAACAAGAACATAATCAAGAAATGTTGGAGATTGCATTTGCCTCAAGCTATCTTGAATTTGAAGACATTAAAGATTGCACAAATGCAAAGAAAATGTGGGACACTCTTGCAAACATCTATGGTGGTAACATAAATGTGTTGGAAATATTCAGGAACTAACCAAGTTACTGAGAGGGGAGGGGTGAATCAGTAACTCCAAATTTTCTTCTAATTTTAACATGTATTTTATTTTTTTTAACCTTTGCATACAGGAAGCATGAAACTTAAAAGCATTCACAATAATGACACATAGATTTGGTTACCCAGAAACCTTCCAAAAGAAAGTAAAACTGGGGTGGGGATGAAACCCACAAAGCTTTAATACTGCAGAATAAAGTTGGCCGGTTAAGGCTTACAATTTGATCACTTCTGATGATCTGCCCTGTTAGGAGCAATAAGGATTGCTAAATCCACCTTGTTAAAGGATTTACAAACATACAGTGAAGTATGCACTCGGTAAAGAGATTTATACAAAGACTGTTAAGTCTACCCGGTTAAAGGATTTAGTACTGATTCACCTGTTAGAATGAAACAGTAGATCTCTGCTTTGCAACTGGATTGCTGATTGAGATTCTCTGATGTACTGATCACCTTGTGTGATGAATTTGTCTTTACTGAACCTTATACTTCTGAAGCCTTCTGCAATTCGCTTATCTCTGCCTTTCTTTTTCTTTCACATATATTCTTCTTGATTCTTTTTCATCTTTTTACAATATAGTTTATATACAAGTCTCAAACAATTAATTACAATTACAATTATACAGTCAGCTTGACAAATAAACATAAGTGCTACTAAGTCGGCCCAAATATGGTTACCCGGTTCCTTCAAACTGACTCGGTGACTTTCTGATACTCGGCGTCCACTGCATTACTCGGCATCGTCATGCACTCGGTAGAAGTGAAGGCACGGTTCATACTGATCACTCGGTAGGTATTGAACTCGGTAAGCATTGGTGACTCGGTAGACAAGATGTTACTCGGTTTACATTGTCCTGATTGGTTTGTACTAACTTGCTCGGTTTCCATTGTCTGCTCGGTTTGCACTGTCTGCTCGGTTTGCACTGTCTGCTCGGTTTGCACTGTCTGCTCGGTTTGCACTGTCTACTCGGTTTGCACTGTCTGCTCGGTTTGCACTGTCTGCTCGGTTTGCACTGTCTGCTCGGTTTCCATCCAGAATGCAAATAAGTGTTGTCACTAGTGGCAATACTGCTTGATGCCAACAAAATGTACTAAGGGAAAAAGCTGAAAGCCTGAGAGGTAAGTTTGATGAAATGAAAATGCAAGAAGGTGAGAATATTACTCAATATTGTGGTAGGATAAAGGAGGTTGTACATACTATTAGAGGGGCTAATGGAACTATTGATGATGAGACTATTATTAGAAAGGTATTGAGAACTTTGCGTCCTATATAAGCCATCAAAATTTTAGCAATTAAAGAATCTAGATGTAACCCTGCTAATGCTCTAACACTGGAAAGTCTTGTTGGTAAGCTTACTACTTTTGAGCTTTCTAATTATGATAACTTCACTGTTGCTAATGTTGAATCTACACTCAAGTCACAAATGGTTTTGCATAAGTCTAAAAAGTAAAAAGAAAGATGTATAAGTGAGAGTGAAAGTGGTAGTGACACTTATGATGAAGAACTAGAGGATGTTGAAGCTCTTATGGCCAGAAGATTGAAAAGAGGAAAAGGCAAGTATAAAGGTAAACTTCCTATCATATGTTTCTCATGTAACAAAGTTGGCCATATAGTTGCAAGATGTCCTGGCAGGGATGACAAGGATGAAGAAAGAGAAAGAAAGTACAAGGACAAGAGAGAAAACAAAGGTTACTGAAGATACAAGGACTACAAGGATAAAGGTAAGAAATCATGTTACATTTTTGAAGAAGAAACTGACACTAATAATGATGATTTTGAAATTGAAGTAGTCTATGTTGCTATGAAAGATGAGTCTGATGAAGATGAGAAAATTGCACTTGTTTCTTATGTGAGAAAAGGTGATAAATGGATTATTAATAGTGGTTTCTCACACCACATGACTAGTGACAAAAGTAAATTTGATACCCTAGATCATTGCAAAGGTAGAAGTGTTAAGTTTGGTAATGATGCACCATGTCCTATAAAGGGTAAAGGATTAATTAAGCTGACTGATAAGATCACTTGTGAAAATGCTTATTGGGTTGAAGGTCTTAACTATAATTTTCTAAGTGTTGCACAGCTTAATGACACTGGTTACCGAGTGGAATTTCCTCATAGGAAGGCTAAAATATTTGATGCCACTAGTGAGGTGATTGGAAGTGGAGAAAAAACAATAGGTAATTTGTTCTATCTAGACCTATCTGAAGAGACATGTTTGTTTGCACAACATGATGATATATGGCTATGGTATAAGAGGCTATGTCATGTTAATTTTGACAATCTGGTAAATATTAGTAAAAAGAAGAAAGTTAGAGGTTTGCCTAGATTGAAGAAAACTGATAATGTGATGTGCAAAGAATGTCTGTTGGGTAAAATGACAAAGTCTAGTTTCAAGAGAAAGACTTTTACTTCTAAAAAAGTTTTAGATTTGGTTCATACTGACCTTTTTGGACCTATGGGTGTACAAAGCTATTATGGTACTAAATACTTTATTTTGTTTGTTGATGACTACACTAGGATGATGACTACAATGTTTTTAAAATAAAAATATGATGCATTTCAATTGTTTAAGTGGTATTTGGCTAAGGTTGAAAAGGAGACAGGTAGGAAATTGAAATGTCTAAGATATGACTAAGGTGGAGAGTTTATATCAAATGAGTTCAATCTATTTTGTAATCATAGAGGAATCAAGAGACATATGTCTGCACCAAGAACACCTCCACAGAATGGTATAGCAGAGAAGAGGAACAGATCTATCATGGATTGTGCAAGGACACTAATGAGTGAGAAGAATGTTGTAGAAAAGTACTGGAAAGAAGTTGTAAGTACAACTATTTATATCTTAAAGTGAGTAAAAATAAAAAAAAGGTACAAATGTTACACCTTATGAACTATGGCACAGTTATGCACCTAATGTAAAATACTTTATAATTTTTGGAAGCAAATGCTATATACTAAAAGATAATAGGAATGGAAAGTTTGATGCTAAAAGTGATGAGGGCATATTTATAGACTATTCCACAATGAGTAAAGCTTACAATGTTTGAACTCTAACACTAAAAAGATTGTGGAAAGTGTAAATGTGAAGGTTGACGAATATACATAGAAAAATGAACAGGAAAGCAAAAGAGAACCTGAAGATTATAGATCTTTTATCTATATAGAAGAAGGAGAGGCAATTAACACACCTGCACCTGATGTAGAGTCTCAAGTAAGCAATGCCAAGCATCAGGAGGATGTTTCCAAGCATCAAGAGGATGTTGTCAAGCAACAAGAGGATGCTATCAAGCATCAGGAAGAGGTTGCCAAGAAATCAGAGGATAAATCTAATAATCTTATTGATGAACCTGAAGAGAAAGGAGAAAAGAAAGATGAACCTATTTTGGCACAGTATGTAAGGAGACATCATAAGCCTGAGAAAATCATTTGAGATAAAGAAACTGGAGTTCTGACCAGAAGAAAGTTAAGAGATCCTACATGTTTATTGTGTGAATTTGAGCCTAGGACAACAAGGGAGGCATTAGAAAATTAAGAGTGGATTCAAGCTATGAATGAGGAGATAGACCAAATAGAAAATAATGATAACTGGACTCTAGTGCCTAGACTAGAAAACAAAAATATCATTGGAACAAAATGGGTATTCAAAAATAAGCTTAATGAACATGGACAAATCATAAGGAACAAAGCAAGGCTGGTATGCAAGGGTTATGCACAAGAAGAAGGAATAGACTATGGGGAGACATTTTCCCCTATAGCAAGATTAGAAGGAGTGAGAACTCTACTTGCATATGATGCCTATAGAGATTTCAAGGTATACCAAATGGATGTCAAGTCTGCATTTTTAAATGGTATATTAGAAGAAGAAGTTTACATTGAGAAACCTGAAGGATTTTTTGATCCAAACAAGAGACACATGGTTTGCAAGCTAAATAAGGTGTTGTATGGATTAAAGCAAGCCCCCAGAGCATGGTATGAGAGGCTGCACAATTACTTGATATAGATTGGATTCTCAAGGACAAATGACAACAACAATTTGTACATGAAAGATGAAGAAGGTAAAGGGATCTTGTTAGTTAATATTTTTGTAGATGATATCATATTTGGTGGATAAGATGCCCTGTGTAAGAAATTTTCTAATGAGCTGCAAATGGAGTTTGAAATGTCCATATTTGGTGAGATAAAATTCTTTGTTGGTTTGCAAATATATCAGATGGAGAACGGAATTTTTATCACACTGTCTAAATATGTCAAAGAGATACTGAAAACCTTTGGTATGGAGGACTCAAGGCCAATAAGTACTCCAATGGCCACTAGATAGAAACTGTCTAAAAATGATGATACTGCTAAAGTAAGCCAAACTCTATATAGATCCATGATTAGAAAGCTGCAATATATTGTTCACAACAGACCATATATTGCTCTAGTAGTTGGGATTGTGGCAAGATTCTTTGCCAATCCTAAGGAAAGTCATATGATGGCTATGAAAATAATAATGAGATATTTGAAAGGGATGGAAGACTATGGACTGTACAACAAAAAGCATGAGAGATTGGAACTGAGAGTCTATACTGATGTAGATTGGGCAGGAAATGTGGATAACAAAAAAAGTACTAGTGGTGGAGCTTTCTTTCTTGGACAGAGATTAGTTTCTTGGAGAAGCAAGAAACAAAATTACATTTCCCAATCTATAGCTAAAGTCGAGTATGTAGCAGTTGCATTGAACTATTCAAATCTAGTATGGATTAAGCAATTTTTGAAAGGCATGAAAGAGGAGATCACTGAACCAATTGTCATATATTGTGACAACACAAGTGCCATCAACATATCAAAGAACCCAGTGATGCACACAAAGACCAAACATATTTCCATCAAGTATCATTACTTGAGGGAATTGCTACAAGATAAAGACGTGAGAATGGAATATGTAAATACAAAGGAACAACTAGTACACATATTCACAAAAGCTTTACCTAATTAGGCTCATTAATATTTAAGAGGTAAATTAGGGGTTCTTCCCCTAACTGAGGCTGCCTAGTCAAGCTAGGAGCCCTACATCAAATGTGTTGCAAAGAGTATCTAACAAATTGATGCAGAAAAGGTCACACTTTAGGAGCAGCCTAGAGTTGTGAAAAGTACAACATAGCTATAATTAGTCATAAGCAAGATGACAGAGGGAGAAATATTGTTACTGAACTGACAAGATGACATCTACATCTGAAAGATGCAAGTTCTAGATGCTTCTTTGGCATTATTTTCAAAGAGGGAGAGATTCAGAGATGAAAACACATAAAAGAGGAAATCATTTAGAGAATCAGAGAAAGAGAGAAACAAAAAATATTCAGAGGGAGTAACTGTGTGGACGGTCAAGCAAGCTAGGCTAAGAGGCTAAGAGATTCGGAATCAAAATGAAGCTAAGGATATTACAAATATTTCTGATGCAAAGAAAATTTTTGGATTAGTTGGTGAATCATGTGTTATAAACTGCAATTGAAGAAATTATTGTATTGTCATTGATGTCAAACCTTAACTGGTAAGACTGTTGCTATCTAAGAAAGTACTACATCTATTGAGTGATGAGAAGGATTAGGGTAAGGGTGATAACAATAGAACCTAGAGAAAGGTTGAGTTATTTAATACTTCAATGAGTACTTGATTATGTGGCACACTGATAAGATAATGTATTGTTTATTTAAGTGAGAAGAAAGATTGAACAAGTAGGCTTAACTGAGAAAAAGTGAAGAAATCTAGTTTAAGCCGAGTGATGTTAGTGTCGACCGAGCCAGTGTATGCCGAGTAAATTTAGTGTTGATCGAACATCAGTGTATTGCCGAGGGAGACAACATTAGATGAGGGAAAAAATTTGAAGTGGTGACTGAGCTACACAATGATAACTGAGGAGTTGAACACAGTATTGACCGAGCGTCAGTAATTTACATTTGAGGAAGAATTTAGATTCCTAGGTGACATAGTTGAATTTTTGGATTATGTAAATCATGTTGACTTTATTAATTGACTATATGGAGCATTTAATGCACAGTAAACCATTTTATTGTGATTCCAATAAAGATATTGAAGATGTTTCTAGAAGGATGGACAAAGAACATAATGTTGGAAGGATTCGATGAATCTAACCTAACCCTAAGATCTACGAAGGAGATTAAGTAGCAAAAGATGGATCTACCTATTGTAGAGGTATAAAGAAAACCTAAGTGTGAGGTTAAACAAGGATGTTGGAATTTTTGTTGTTATTAACTGAAAAAGAAGAAAGGCTGAAGGTAAAGGAGTTTATCAGAGTTGTGATTACTTGAAGGGATTTCTGAGCAGATCAGTGATGGAGATGGAAATGGAACTCAATCAGTAAACCATCATATATGTAAGAATTGGATCTGTTATTTGCAAAGTGAGTTGTATGTTTTTAGATCAAATATTACTGTTACTTTCTAACCATTGTATCAGTCAAAATCCTTTAATCAAGGTTGACCTAATAGTCATTTTATAAATCCTTTAATCAAGGTTGCATTCTAATGGAATGTACTTAAGTCCTCTAACAAGGCACACTCCTAACAGGGTGGTTGAAATCCTTTAACAGGGTCACACCTAGCAGTGTGTTTGTAAACCTTTGACAAGGTTGGCTTTTCATAGAGCTCACTTCAGAAGAGTGAACATATCAGTAACATGTTACAAAGTGGTTTTTCCAAAATTGGGTTTCCACTATAAATCTTGGTGTCAATACTTGCATGAATGTTTTGGTTTGAACATTTCTATGTTTTGCAAGTTAAATACTGTTGGATAGTGGACTGCACTGTTATATGTTTCTGACATACATTCTGTAATGACCAAGTAGTGTTGATTACTAGATCTAAGTGGTTGAAGTGTTTAAAAGTTTAATTGATAAATTTGGACCTGAGAACAATTGATTCACCCCCCCTCTCTGCTGTTCTAAATCATATTAACACATGTTTGGTATATGTATGGCATATTTTTATATTTCTTGTGTTTCCATCAATGCCAAAGGGAGAGATTGATGAATTACAACTAATTGAATATCTAGATGAACTGAAGAAATAGTGATTAGATATCACTGAGCTACTGAAGTGATATGTAAGATGATTAAATTAGTCAATATGTTGTTATTGATGTCAACTAGTTTTGACAGTACTTATCATGTTAGTTACAAACATCTAAACATCTGTTGAAGGAAGAAAAGATGAAGAACTAATATATCTACATAAGGAAAAGATGGATATGAAAAATGAGGATAAGGTAAACATTGGGTAACTTATTGATGAGTCTATGGCTTTATATTGTTGACTTGAACATGTTAGATTAATCTATTATGAAGAAGAGATTTGAAATTGAACAAGTCAATGTGGTCGGTAATTGAAGACTTCTATATACACCGAGCCATTTCTGTGTATACCAAGTGACAGTAGTAACTGAGTTATTTTTTACCGACACATTTCAGTATTAACCAAGTATGGATGAAAACATTAAATGCTAAGAACAACTGATTGAAATTGATGAGCTGGAAATTGTTATGATTTCAAGGTTAATGATGAAGTTAGTTATGAGATCCACAACTGACATAATTCAAAGATGATCTAAAGGATGAGATTGAAATGTGTTAAAGACACATCTGTCGAGGAAGGTTTAAGAGGAAAAATGGATGAAGGAGATTAAGAGGCAAAATCTAATGGTTGATATCAAAACGGTTTACTTATCTATATAACAGATAAATTGATATTTTATGTTACCGAGTTGCATAAATTGTTGAAATTATTTTGTAAGGTACATCTAGGAGTTTGGGACTATAGGATAACTGATCTAACTGATTCACCCCCCTCCTAGTTATTCTAACAATTGCATGGATGATTCAACTCAATGCATGGATGAATTAACTAATTGCATGGATTAGATGAGTGAATTGATAGAAGACTGAGGGAGGAATTAACAATGTGGATTGAATAGTTAGGAGAGGAAATTTTGGAGTGAACTGAAAGTCAGTATGAGTTATCTTTGGAGGAATAAATCAAGATTAAGTAAATAAAAGAATTGTTTACTTACACATGTGACAATTGATAAATAAATAAATAATATTTATTTATGAGAGAAGAATAATTAATTTAATTAAATAAATATAATTTATAAAATTATGATAGGGATTTTGATTTAATTATTACATAAATGAAAGAATTAGAAAGAGGGGATATTAATTAAATATGGTTATTTAATTAATTGAATGACAGAAGGAATAATTAAATAATGTTTAATTATTTAATTAATTTACAGATGAATAAAAATTTTTCTCAGTAACAAGGTTTTTAAATTTTATTGATCAGTCATGCCTATGACAAGTTCTTCATACTCAACAATATTATTGGTACACAGAAAGATAAGTTTGTAAGATTTTGGAATAGTAGAGCCTTGAGGTGTGATTAATAAGATACATGCTCCTGAACCATGTTGTATATATGAACCATCAAAATAGAGTTTCCATGTTTTGGCTTTGATATTTATAATTTCCTTATTTGGGAATTCTATCTGAACAGGATATTCATCTAAAAAAGGTGCTTTCGCTAGTTTTTCTACTATAACTTTTCCTTTTATTGCTTTCCTATCCACATATTCAATGTCAAATTCACTCAACACCATGACCCACTTTGCCAATCTTCCTATTAGGGTTTTTTTTCTCAATAGATATTTCAAAGGGTCAATTTGAGCTATGAATCATATCTGTGTGCCAACATATAATGTTGTAGTTTTTGTGAAGAAAAAACTACCACCAAGCATTATCTTTCAATGAAGCGATAATTCAACTCATATTTTACCAAGGTCCTCCTAATATAGTATATTGCCTTCTCCTTGCCATTTTCATCTTCTTGAGCTAGTAATGCACCTGAGGAATGCTATGTTGCTAAAAAATATAATAGTAAAGCCTTTCCTCTTATTGGTGGCATCACTATAGGCAGATTCATAAGATACTTCTTGATAAGTGAAAAGGCTTATGTACATTGATCATCCCACTTGAATACTATTTCCTTCTAAAGGAGTTGAGTAAATGAATGACATCTTTTGGAAAATTGAGAAATAAATCTTCTTATGGATTTTAGTCATCCTTTAAGGGATGTCATTTGTCTTATGTTTCTTGGTGCCCCCATTTCCATTATTTCTTTAAATTTTGTAGGGTCTATCTCAATAACTTTTTTTGACACTATGTATCCAAGTAACTTGCCGGATTGTACCCCAAATGTACACATTTTAGGATTCAATCTTACTTTGAATTGTTCAAGCCTTGTAAAATTATTCTCTAGAATTGGAAAGTGTTCTTCTCTTGAATGATATTTGGCTAAGATTTCATCCACATATTCTTCTAGGAATTTGTGCATCATGTCATGAAATATGGTAGTCATAGCTCTTTGATAGGTTGCTCCAGTATTTTTGAGGCCCGAGTGCATCACATTAAAACACAATTTTCCCCAAGAATATGTAAAGTTCATGTTATCTTGATCTTCAGGAGAAATCTTGATTTGATTATATCCACTAAACCCATCCATGACAGAAAATATAGAATTATCTACCATCAAATCTAATATTGCAACAATGCCTGGTAGTGGAAAATCATCTTTAAGGCATTCTAGATTGAATTTCCTAAATTCCATGCATACTCTAATTATTTTGTTAGGTTTTGAAACTAGTAAAATATTAGAGCTCCACTCGGCATAATAAATGGCTCTAATGAAACCAACCTTCAATAGCTTTTCAATTTTATTTTTGTGTAGTAATGCAATATGTCGATGCATTTTATTTAATTTCTTCTGGGCTAGTTTTACTCCTAGATTGATGTTAAAATGATGCATAATAAGATTTGGATCTAATCTTGGCATGTCATCATAATACCAATAAAAATTCACTTGTCTTCCTTTTAAAAACTTAATAAATTCTTCTCCAACTTCTTTTGATAATGAAGTTGCAAGGTGTATAATTTTAGGCTTTGATTCTATACCAATGTTGACTTTTTATGTGGGTTCAATCAAAATAGATGATATTTCCTCATAATGCTTAGGTAAAGTGTCAAATCTCTCTTCCTTAAAAGCCACAATTGGTTTTCACCTTTGAAAACATTTTTTCTTTTTTCTTTTTCATGATCTAGAATTACCAGATTGTGGTTTTCACCACTAGACCTTTTTTTTCTTTATTCTTTTACTTTCTTTCATGATTAAGAGATTGAACACTTTCCAACTTTATTTCTCCTTGATAGATTTCAGTGATAGAAGAGGGTTCAACTACATTTAGGTATAGGGCCAAGGAATTATCATTTGGAAATGTGGGCATGTCATTTGGCTCAATAGAATCCCAATCAATTAGTTATAGGTATATAAGGGATAAGGTATCATAGGATAGGCTCAAATTTTTAGGATTTAAGGACATGACTTCTTTTGAGGGATTGTACATTGTATCACTTAAATCTATGATATGTGCTTGTTCAAGGTGCTCCATAGAACTTGGATCCAAATTATCCTCACTCGAGTCCTCTTGGGTTTCTTGAGGATAAAAGTCCTGTGGGTTAAACCTAACTCTAGATTCTCCTATTCTTGGTAACCATTAAGGCACATAAGATTCCCCTATCCATTGAGACCTTTATGTTTCTTGTCTTGAACTAGGTTCTTGATTAGAATTCAACCCTTGATTTGAACTTGAAGCTTGACTTGAGTTTAACTCTTGATTTGAATATTGTTGTATACTTAAATTAGATATAGGAGCATAGGTATGAATAACATCCACCTCTTTGGATTTTCAAGATCCTTTGAAAAAAGAATCACATTCCCATTCATTAGAATCCTCATCACTCTGGGAATTTAATTATACAATTTTTTCATAAAATTATGGATGATTCTTTTTAGTATATCCTTTCTCAAGGTATCCTATCCTTAATTTTTGTTTACTATCTCTCCAAGTCATTTCTATGGGTTCCACCAAGCCTTCATTTTTTCTTCCCAAGGGTCCTTTTCCTTTGTACCCCATCTTTTGCATGATTTCATATCTCTTTCCATAATCGTGTGTTGGGATGCTCATATTTTGAACCTTTTCTTCATTTGAAATTTGATTTGAATTTTATGTTTCTTCAACTTTATAAAGCTATTTTAGGATCTCATTATCATCTTCTTCTATGGGTGAAGAAGTACTATCTCGTATAAAATATTCATTTTACTTTTGAGGAATATTGGAAATAAATGGTTTTCCATGAGATCTAGGGGAAATATGCAAATCCATCATTGATAAGGAATATTCCCCCACACCTCTTTGCTTGATTTTGCATTTTTTTCAAAAAAATCATCATTGTATCCATTCTTTAAAAATGTGTTTCTTTGTCTTTAATTTGAGAAGATTTTGAATTGTCCTCTTCTTGGTGTGAGACATTTTGATAATTATTTTTTTCTTCTTTTTCTTTGGAATCTATCCAACTAACTTTTTATTTTCCTTTAGTCGATGTAGATAAGTTATTTTTGTCTTGATTCGAACTACCAAGGATACCTTCTTCTTCCATGTTTTCTTTTCCTCTTGCTATTGTAATCACCTAAAATTGGGCTAATAGAACTTAAGGCCCTATTTTCCCTATTTCAAGATAAAACCTTGATTATTTTAATTTGATTCTTGGTCATTGAAATAATTCATAAAATTCAATAAAATCAATTAAATCTCAATTCAAGCATTTATCATCAAGGTATTAAGAAAAATCAATTCAATTACCTCTATGCCCAATTAATTAAGTCAATCCCACTAAATTCATGGCTAGAGTAAGTAATTAAAAGAAATGAATAAATCCCTCTCAAATTAAGAAACAAAACAAACACACTTTGAACTAATGAGAGGTAATCACATGGATCATGGATCAAGCTTGGATGCATCTCAACCACTCCTCATGGATGCATCCCACCCATTCAAACCTCAAAAATTCTATAAAAGAGAATTCTCAAATCTTCAAATGCCCCCCCCCTAACTCTTTGATTTTGATAGTTAATTCATGTATTCATGCTTTCATTTTGATCTCATATGCTCATAGGTAATTAGAAAACATCTCAATTGGGTTGATAGAAAATGAACTCATGATCTAATGGCTAATTGTGATGCATTTTCTAGTTTTAGATTCATCCTTGCATACTAATCTTGAATCTCTCATTTTAGCATTGCATTGTCACTATTTTGGGTCAGATATGAGCAAAATCTCTAATCCTTTCCATACTTGTGCTAACTAGAGAGCAATAGGATGCCTTCAATTATTCATTTTCTTAGTTTTCTTTAATTCTCTCTAACAATTGATATAATGTCCTATTGAAGTGTTGTGATGTAGATTTGTAGGTCCATAACTCACACACACATTTCTGGCACCCATCATGGGGCGAAGCCCCATATTTCCTATTTTTCTATCTTTTTCTACTAGTTTTTGTCATGTTCTATTTTTGCCAGGGATCACATATAGGAAATAGGATCACGTCTGGGCTGAACTCTCACACCCTACATTTCCTGGATTGCATCCAAGATTTCTCAGATCGCATCTGGTCAGGTATCATTTCTAGTTGATTTCAGTATCGCATTTGGGAAATAGGGTCGTATTTCAATAATGGGATCGCATGTGAGAAATGGGGTCACATCTGGTCAGATCTAGGATCGCATCTGAGGATATTTCTTGAATTTTTAGATTTTCTAATCCCTAATGATTTGGTTTGTTTATTTATGTGGTTTTAAACAACCAAACTGTGGTTTGCAGGATAAATGAAAGAGACCTAAATGTTTCAAATTACTAATGATTATTTTTAGGTTGCCAAAATACATCAACAAGACTTATTGCTTTGATTTTTAGGAACTTAAATGCAATTTAAACTCATCTTGAAAATCAATTAGAGGATTATGATCTTTTCCCTTGAGGAAAAATCATAAACTCAAAAGTTGGATTGCATTTTGAAGTTAAATTGGGAAATGAATGATAAATCTTGCATGATGAGTCTTGGATTTGCAATTTGAGATAGGAGGTTATGCTCTTCTCCTTCAAGGGGAATCAGAAATCCAGGCCTTAAGTTTCTAATCTACTTTCTTTTAAAGAATTAACTTTTGAGGGCTTACAAATTTGAAATTTCTAACAGCTAATGGGTGAATGTTATGATTTTGTTTGATCTTTACAGCTTAATAGTAGTTTTGAGGTTGATTGTTCAAAGCAAACATCAAGAAAAACTATTAATGCTTGTTTTGCAAGTTGCCTAAAGGAAATCAACCAAACTTCATGATTGTTTTTCTAGGAACTTTATACAATTTTATGTCAATTTGCAAACTAATCAGAGGATTATGCTCTTTTCCCTTTGGGAAAATCAGAAACTCAAAAGTTAGCTTGCAATTTGGGGTCAAATTGGAGTAATTTAGTTAAATTTGCATGATGCGTCTTGGAGAGATAGTTTGAGTTAGGAGATTATGATCTTCTCCTTCATGGAGAATTAGAAATCTAGACCTTAAGCTATTGATCTACTTTCCTTTATTGCATTACCTTTAGAGGGCCTGTCGGTTGAGGACACAATCTCCTAAGAACGACCCAAGTGGGGACAAGTCTTAAGCCAACTCTTCCACCCCACTATAAAATTTGATGCTTCCTTGAGGTGAAAGCCTCGAAAGACATAATCTATCTTGTCTTGGGAGGTTGATGATCAATCCCAATGATAGACGTGGATCTCATGTAGAGTGGAGCCGCTTAAATCTCAATTGCAAGACTACACATTTTCAGATTCCTATAGGGGTTATGGTCTAAATCCTTCTTGCAGGACTATGGGAGATGGTTATGAATGAATGCATTTATTAAACACCTTATGTTAGATGCTACTGGATCACCCCTGAAAGGTTTTTATCACTTGTGCAAGGAAAATAGTAACTGCCCCAAGACATTCACCATATCGAGCTCTCATTAACATTACTACTCAGCTAATATGGGCTCCAATACCCATTGCATGTTATTGGACTACCATATTCTAACGATTCTTTGAGTGTCTTCCTAAGTTAGTGAACAAGTGGTACTAATCTCTACCTAGCATAGGGGAGGATAGGTGTGTCTTCTTAAAAATGATTTCTTGATGTGTTTTTATTGCAAATTTAGATAATTCCCCTCAAATGAATAAACACAGAGCATTTACAATCACCTAAAAACACCTGAAAGTCACTCGAATCCAAAAAAAATGACCCATTTTCCAAGAATTCACTAAAATTGAAAATTCCCTGACATCATAAAATCACATTCGGGGTTCCCAAATTGCATCCCGTATTCTAGATCACATTTGTTCAAATTTGGATCGTATTTGGTAAACACACCATTTCTTGGATCACATCTGGTAACCACTACATTTCTTGAATCATATCCTGTATTTCCTGGATCACATCTGGGGTCCAAAAAGTTTGTCAATCACCTATAAAAGATCACATCTGGGATAGTGAGCATTTATGTACTTTCCATAACCAAATTTTTTGCATTTCCAGATACCTATTTGGCCCAATAGTAAGATTTTGTTGTCAAAACACATCCATCTAATAACCTGAAAGAGTCATTTTTGAGAAATTCTTATTACCTTGCATGGTCGAATCCGCATTGTCCAAATTGTGGAGTTAATCTATACTATTAGTTACAATCAAGTTCCCATCTCATAAATAGGGCACTTTGACACCCTTTGACGCTAGAACTTCCACATTATCAAACCCACTTATATTTTTGATTCCCAACTCATTGCCAGGGCACTTTGACACCCTTTGATGTTGGATCCATAAAGACAATTTCAAACCCACTCTTGCATCCTTGGACTCACAAAAAGACATTGCAAACATTCAGACCCACTTTAAATACAAGACACTGATTGATTCCTTAATCAAGTTTTCATGGTTAATACAAGACACAAATCTTACCATTTCGAAAAGAATCCATTCTCGGATGAAGTAACATTGCTCACATTTGAAATAGGAGAAACCTCAAGAATTAATCTTTTATTTGGAACAACACCAAGCACCACATATACAACGAGATCCAAAATGACAAACATGAATAATCAAGAATAAGATTTCCATTGGGATGAAAGACAAGATGAACAAGATAACCAAAATAATCAAGAAGAGGTTCAACAACAAGAAGTCCATTACAATTCAGATGATGAAGAACCCATTGAAAAAATAATACCAAAGAGCTATAAGCAATGAATGATTCCATAAAATCCTTGGGAGAACTTTGGAAGAAAACAAGGAAAATTATTTTCTAGAACTCGCTTCTCAAGAAGAAAATCTACCAAAGGACTATGATGTAAACCAACTTAAACAGAAAGAGGATCTTAGTCCTACGTCTATTTTGACAAGACAACTACTTGCTATGCAAAATGAAATCAAGGAACTCAAGAAATCAAAGGACAAGCCAACAAAACAATACTCTTTGGAACACATATGTCCTTTCCCTTTTGACAAGAGACTAAAGATGATTCCATTTCCTAAAAATGTGACAATTCTGAAATATGATAAATACATGGGAAATTCTAACCCTCAAGATCATGTGAGGGAGTTTTGCACAACTAGTATGGAATTCATGTCCAAACAAATTTATCTAATGAGATTATTTCCATGAAGCTTAGGTGGACAAGCTATGGATTGGTTCTCATAATTACCTATAGGAATCAAGACATTTGATGAACTAGTGCACAAATTCATACAACATGTGAGGCCTCACCCCGACCTATCATAGCATTACTGAATCTATTCACACTTTGGACACTTTATACTTTGATACATTTATGCACTTTGGATTATCCTACCAGAGACTCAAGATATTATGGTTGATGATGATGATTATATTACATGAATTACATTCCGATGTGGACTAGGATCTAGGATAATGTTGATTGTGATTATACTTGTTTAGAAATATGAATTGATGAGAAGAGAGAATCATGATTAGATTTGATTATCTCATGAATGTTATGTCATGATGTTTATAAATTATTATGTTTTTAAACATTTCTAAATGGAAATGGTAATTAGGAATTAAATTTTATATATTGATTTAATGTTTCTAAGTAAGAATTGAATATGTATATTTCATATGATTTTATCACTTTGAACTACTGATGCTTGATGTTTAAGTGTGCAGGTAAGAGAACCATGAAATGAGTCAGAGAATCAGTAACCAACCATTGTGCAAACTGTAAAGCCAAGGTTGAACCTAATGAAGAGGTTTGAACCTCATTGTGAAGTGACTTAATTCATAACCGTAAAATTGTATGTATGTATTGATGTCTCTCTATGTAATTAGTGACATGTCGATGTGGTGTTATGTCATTTTACAGTGTCACTTGACACTTGTTATGTGTTTATGTAACGACATGTTTACTAAGGTTGGCAATGTAAACCTAAACCTAACTGACTTTTAAGAACCTAATTAGTTTCCTTGTTGGAGATACTTGTAAACCCCACCATTTAATTATTTAAATTATAATTCTTCTCTAGCCACTTTTAGAGGCCATAAAGAAGTCCTAAGTGTCATAATTTGCATAAGTTAAGCACCTAAGTGTTAGGGGTATGGGTTAGGAAGGTTTTTAACATATCCATAACACCCTAGTGGCCTTGGTGACCCATTTATGACCCATTTACCATAAGCTACGAAATTTGATGAAGTCTTGACCTTTACCCAACCCCACTCTTCCTTCCAATCAGGCATTTAAGATAGGGGACAAGGAAAAGCCAAAGGACATGAGAGTCAATTCTAAAATTAATGCTAGTAGGTGGGTAGAAGTTGGAGGCCTTTTAGAGGCCCTTGGTAGAGTTAGTGGGTGTTCACCCACTCTCTATCTTTAGAGACATTAGAGTTTTGGAGAAAGAGAGAAAAAGGAATTGGGCCCTTCTCAAAGATCTATTTATCATAACACATTGTGAAGGTTGGTCTCCATTTCCATGAAAGACCTTTATTCTTCTTTGTTGCAAGTATATTTGTATGTTCATCATTCTCTTGCATATGTTCATGTATTTGGGTTGTTATTTTGTATGGGAATGGGATTTTGGGTTTGAATCATTATTTATGGTTTTATCTTTGTTTTTTAATATGGGAGTTTTTGTGAAGGGTGTAATGGCATTACTCACCGTTGGATAGGGAAGAAGTGGCCATGTATGGGTGAAGGGGTTAGTTGGATTCCATGATAGTGTAGATTCTCTTCTCATGGAGAGAAGAGGGAAAAAATTCAAGGTGTATGGGCCCTTGCATGCCATTGTATTCGATCTTGATTTTGGGGAAGATAAGGAGAAGATTGGTTGGAAAGATGTATGAGGTTTTAGCCTTGAAGAGGCATGTTATTTGTATGCATTATTTTGGCATTCTCCTACATGGAAGTCCACCTTCACCTTTTGTTATGGGTTCATGTTGAATCCATTTGTGCAAGCCTTGGGAGGGTTTTCTTGTTGTTGTAATCATGTTTTGTGGATGTGTGATTGTCACCCGTTGGTTATTGATTCTTTTAGCTCGGGGGTGGTCTCCTTGAGACCTAAGATGGGAGGTGAGCTTCCCATGGTTCTATTATTTGATTTGCAGGTGTTGAAGTCAAGATCTTGTGGATGAAGCTTTGGAGAGTTTCTCCATTTTGGGTGGTTGTGTGATGGCAACCCTATTGTTGTATAGTGAATTCCCTTGTAATAAGATTGATCTTTTTTTGTTGAAAGTTGTAATGTATTTCTATTTCATTGGCCATTGTGAAGTTGTAATGGAGAGAAGTTTTATTGTTCTCCTTTAAAATTTCATTGAATAATACTACCAATGTGTATTGTCTTGTTGTAATGTGAAGACTTCTCATTCTTGAAGAATATATGTATTTAAATTTGAAGGGATTTCCATAATGAAAATGATGAACCATTACTTTCATGCTATTGTATTCTATTGCTTGTAAAAGTGAAGATATTCTTGCATTGCAAAATGATTCCCAAAGTTGATAGAGTAAGCAATTTAATAGTTTCATTAGCATATAAAATCTTGTTGATATAGGAACCTTGAAATCTCTTGATGTTTGATTATGATATTCAAGTTCAAAAAAAATAGGCAATCTTCTCTTGAGTAAACTTCTATTACAATATGATCATCACCTAGTTTGAAAACCAACTTTGTA
This sequence comes from Chamaecyparis obtusa, assembly GCA_027943335.1. Classification (NCBI taxonomy): domain Eukaryota; kingdom Viridiplantae; phylum Streptophyta; class Pinopsida; order Cupressales; family Cupressaceae; genus Chamaecyparis; species Chamaecyparis obtusa. The sequence goes on from BSBK01001943.1 coordinate 143,226, forward strand.
ACCTTATTCTCCCTTAAATTCAAGGATGACAATAATGTTCAATTAAATATATTTTTAGACTAATGCAACATTCACATACTCCTCAATGCAATGCACTAATTTAAACTATCAATTTCATGCTATTAGATTCATAAAACAAGCAAGGATATTGAAAAAGAAAAATAAAGTTTTGGGCAAAAAAAAATAGCACTTCCCAATTTTTAGAGAGCAAAAATGCTCTCTAGATTTTGTATGGGAAGGGAAATTATTCTCTTCCCACAGAGAATATTCCCTCCCCAATCTCCTAATAGAGATTAGTATTAAATCCTCTAGGCTAATCTATGTTAGCTATAAAAATAAATCTAAAATTAATAAAATAACTCCCTAACAAACTCCCACTTGGATGCACGTGGACCCCACTTCATTTCCACCCTTAAATGGGAAGATACAACACTATTAATATAATTATATCTTTTAAAAAATATATATTGATAAATATATGTATGCAAAAGTCTTGCTTGCATGTGATTGGACACCTTCATGTCCTTGCCTACATTGGGCTTAACACCCACACCCAAGCTCTGTTCCATACCTCTTCACATCTTCCCATGCACACTTCCCACTGACATGCTTGCATTGTTTAGGAAGTCAAACTCCCCCTTACCTACGTGAGAGTCTCCTTGCCTTGGGATGAGGTAAAGTGTTTTGGGGACCCCCATAAATCTCCTCCTCCTACGTACTATATCTTCTAGCCTTGTGCTGACATAAGATAATACTCCCCCCTTTGACCATTCACCTTCCCTCCTTATCCATGCCAAATTAAAATGAGTTGGGGTTAAGTTTTAATAAATATTAGTGGGCCCAATCCTCATGCCCTTAAAAACTTACATCCACCCTTGTAGAATTTCAAAATTCCCTTGGTATTTGCACATGCTTTTCTTAAAAAGTTTCCCTTGTAGACTTAGGTAGGTAGGGAGTTGTCACATCACCCCACTTGGCATATGGGGAGTTTATTTTGTTAGATTAGTGGAGTAGGATGATTGGTAGTCTAGGATTACCTTTTAAATTTGTTTATTTTAATTTCTTGATGTATATATTAATTGTTAATTATTCCTTTTACTCTGTTAGTAGTCAATTAGGAGATTAGTTATAAGGTTAATTTATAAGATTAGATTTGTGTTTGGTTAATAATTTTATTTGCTGGTTATTGATTTTAATTGTGACTAAAATTTATCAAAAAAATTATTACCTATTAGTGAGCTATGGCTAAAAGTTTTTAGGCTTAATTTTTAGTAAATCCACCTATTAGATTAGAGGGTTTATAGACTAGGGCTTAATTGGGTTTTGTCATATGCTTCTTAGATGATAATTATAGTTATTAGTTGGTTATTTTATTTTGGTGATTGTCAAAGTAGGCTATTAACTAGTAGAATAATTGATTTAAGTTAAATTGTTAACTTAATTTGGATAATAGAATTGTACTCTAATGAATTGTTTAGGTTTCTTTAATTTAATTTCTATGAGAGTTATTAATATGGAATAGCCAATGAATGATATAGATAGAATATCTTATATCATTAGTAAACTTTAGTTAAATTATGTCTAATAAAAGTAATTTAATATTATGATAAACTTTGTCTAACTATTATTTAGATATGTAAATTCACATTATCATATGACCCTAGAGGCTAATGTACACATAACGTTTGACATTAGGCTTAAATAAAAAATATTAGAATAACTAGTGTTCATCTATGATTTGATTTCCATAATGAAATTAAAGATTTGGATAGGTTAACCTTGGTTCAATCTCGATCTTTATGTTATACTCTTATGACCAAAATTTCAACTAAGTCCACCCATGTTACCATCATTGGATTAATAATGCACGTAATCCCCTTAAGGGTCATTAGTCCACATGGTCAACGAACTATACCTTAAGGAAACCTATTTTTGGGAGTTGATCATTCATTTGATTATGCACCCTGACTGCAACGTTATTGTTACAATGAGGTACACCCTTATAGATTTTTGGAAGTTAGTGAACTAGAATGTTTCCATATTATCGATACCTTACCAGGTTAGTTATCACCTCAGTTAAAACCTTAGCCAAAGGTGGATCCAATAGATTGAACTTGAGATTTACTTCTTATTTGACTTGACTCTAGCTTTTGACTAATTAATCTATTGTCAACTTACATTTAACCTTTGAATGTCACTCCTTAACTTTTCCCTTTTAAAAAAAAAAATTGCTGCATTTTTGGTTGGTTAATTTTTGGGCATGACACAACAATACTCCTATAACATCCAACACATAGTGACAATATTGGATCTATGCAATACCAAACAGAAAATAGGAGAATCATTCTTGAATTTCCTACAATGATGGAGGAAAATATTTGCACGGTATGCTAGGAAGATACCTAAAAACAAAAAAAATGGACATCTTCATTAACAACTTGGTTCCTGAAATGAATTTTCTAATACAATTACAAGGACCACCAAGTTTTGATAAGATGATAGATAGTTCCACCAAGATTGAAGAGGTCTTGATCAAGAAAGGGGAAATCACTATCAACAAAGAAAACAAAGATAAGTACTATCCCACCAAAGATAAGTACAAATATGGAAACAAAAAAAAGACCATTGTCAATGATGGAGTGGTCGATACTCCTAAAATAAAACTGAAATTAGATGTTTTCAATCTTACAACAAGTCTTCAAGCGAGAAAGAATTCAAATTCTGCAGTGACACCAATGGCTAACAAGAATTTCAATAAACCTCCTACTCAAAAAGAGCCTTGGTTAGCAAGACCTAAGAGAATATTTACACCATTGGGAGATACATTGGAGGTAGTCTTGAAGTCACTATTGGACAATAAAATCATTACAATTCCTGATTCCAAACCTTGGGAACTAGAAGTAAAACCCAAGTGGTGGAACGATAATGATTACTACAATTTTCATCACAATAAAGGACACAAAACAAAAAACTGTATGAATTTAAGACATGTTATTCAAGACCTGATTGAAGAAGGTAAAGTCAAGGTAGACTGACATTACACAAACAATGATCATAAGGCATTCCAAACTCCATTACCTAGATATGAAAAAGGGGAATCTTCCAAGACTAACAAGATTAACTATATATACACTGATGGTGACAATGTAATTCATATGGTGGAACCATGTAAACACTCCATCAATATGATCACTCTAAAAGGAGTCAAAAACAAAATTGAGCCTTCTAATGTTGTAACAAGAAATCAAGCTAAGTTCACTCTCAAAGGAGCTTCAACATCTAACACACCAGCAACAACAGCAACAACAACAACATCTAAGCAAGTGGCATTACTTCCAAAATTTAATCTTGTGGATCAGTTGCAAAGGAAACCTGCTCAAATATCTATTCTAGAGTTGTTGAAAATATCTCCTAGTCATAGGGAAGTTCTTGATCAGGCCCTACTTAGCACTAATGTACCAAAAGATCTAGATGTGGATAGATTCCAAGCTATGGTTGGTCACTTGAATTCCCCACATTACCTATCTTTTTTTGAAGAGGATGATAAATCATTGAACCAGCCACATAACCAACCTCTACATTTAGAAGTCCTTATTCATAAACATCGAGTCAAGCGTGTCTTGATAGATGGAGGTGTTGGTTTGAACATCTACATGTACAACTTGGTAAAACAATTGGGATTCTCAGAACATGCAATTTATCCTAGAAGAAAGATAACCATCAAGGCTTATGATAAAGAAGAAAGATCCTCCAAAGGATTGGTTGTCTTACCTATCAGAGTGGGACTAGTAGAGAAAGATGTCCTATGTCAAGTTCTTGTTTTACCACTCACATACAACATTCTTCTTGGAAGACCATGGATACACTCAATGTAATTTGTGCCTTCTACTTACCATCAATGCCTAAAATTTCATCATAATGGAGTGGAGGTGACTATTCCAGTAGATACTACATATCCTTGCAATAATCTCAAACAAGCAAAAAGAATGGTTCCTCACAACAAGGAAAGCTCTAATAAGATGAAGACATCCAAAGAAATGGTTTTGAAAAACTTTTCTAAAAATATTGATATCATAGAGACAAGTATGGGACAAAACAAACAAGGACTTGTGGAACCTTTGCATATGGATTTTAGAAATCCTAAAGACAAGACTAGATTAGTCTTCAAGGAAGAAACATCACATCCTATAGCAAAAAGTGGTCCTATATTTGATAGATCAGGAGACTCATATGATGAAGAAGAGGTAGAAGGACAACCTATTTCCTATGAAAGGTTGTTTCTCTTGCAAGGAGACCCATTATCAAAAATTGGTACCAATCTTGAACAAGAACCAGAAGATGAACAAGCAGAAAAACTTGAAGGAGAATAAGAACAAGGGTTTCCAATTGTTGATACACCTCACTTTGATGAGGAACTAGACATGATAATTTCACAAGAACCATTGCAAGAAGAAGCCATGCTAATGAAGAAGATGAGGTACCCAAGACTATTGCCCACTTCTTGGGGGTTTCAGATGATAGTCAAGTGGACTCACATGAATATGAATGGGATATCCTTTCTGATGCTACCATGGATATAGAGGTATATGTGGTACACAAATTTTCTTCTAGAGTCTTGATTGAAGAAGGAGAGAGTTCTAATGCTAGACCACTAGAGTTAAATTTCTATAACATTAACATGAACTCTAATAATAACGAACATGACTCTAATAATCCTAACATCTATTTAGAAGAAAACTTAAGAGAAGACATCTTGCAAGTTAATAACATTGGTAATAACATGGTGCTATCTCTTGAACCTACTGAATCTTTGTCCTTAATATACCCTAGATTGATAGACTGTGATGAGCCTATGACCACAAGCCTATTATCTTTTGACAGTGACTATTCCATAGCCTACTATCTAAATGCCTATGAATCCTTCCTTTCTTCCACCAGTGTAAAGAGAGAAACCATGACTGAGGAGGATATCAAGTTTCTCAGTTTCAAAATGAAAAAAAAAAAGAACAAGAGATCTAATGGTGAAAACCACCTAGTGGTAGTGTCAGATCCTAAAAGAGAAAAAGAAAAAGACCTATCTGATGGTGAAAACCTCCTAGAGGTGCCAAAGGATGGGATTCTTGATATCCTCTCAGATCACTTTTAGGAAAGGTCCTTAGTTCTAATTGAACCTATACAACCCATTAACTTGGGAACAATAGAAGCTCCTCAGCTAGTCCATATTGTTCAGTCATTGACAAAAGAGGAAAATATCCAATTCAACAATTTCTTCAAAGAAAAGAAGATAAATTTTTCTTGGTCTTACTTAGATATGCCTAGGCTGGACACAAATTTGATCATGCATCACTTGTCTATTTCACCTGATATAAAACTAGTAAAGAAAAAAATCAAAAAGATGAATCCACATGTGGAATTGCTAGTGAAATTAGAATTGGAAAAACTATTGAAAGCTAGATTCATTAGAGCTATTGATTATGTGGAATGGATCTCAAACATAGTTTCTATTTCTAAGGCAGAAAAATCCATCAAAGTTTGCACAGAATTTAGGGATCTAAACAAGGCTTGTCCAAAGGATGAGTTTCCACTTCCCAACATTGACATAATTGTAGATTTGACAACAAGCTATGAAATGTACTCACTAATGGATAGATTTTCTTGATATAATCAAATGAAAATTGCTCCTGAAGATCAAGAAAAGATCGCATTCACATGTGCATGGGGAACATACTATTGGAATGTGATGCCATTCGGTCTTAAAAATGCAGGTGCAACTTATCAAAGAGAAATGACCATAATATTCCATGACATGATGCACAAGAACATTGAAGACTATGTAGATGACACATTGGCCAAGCCAAAGATAAGGACCACACATATAGAAGATCTAAGGAAAATATTTGATAGAATGGAATAGTTCCAATTAAGATTTAATCCTAAGAAGTACACATTTGGCATATCCTTTGGAAAACTATTAGGATTCATAGTCTCAGCAAAAGTAATTGAGGTTGATCTAGCAAAGGTGAAAGCTATTATTGAAATGCAACCACCTAGGAACATTAGTCAAATGAGGATGCTACAGGGAAAGCTACAATCCATAAGAAGGTTTATATCTCAATTGGTAGATAAAGCACAACCTTTCACAAAGTTGATGTGTAAAGGGACTACATTTACTTGAGATGAATAATGTGAAGAAATTTTTGTGCAAGTCATGAAATATCTAATGAATCCTCCAATCCTAATCACACCAATTTATGGAAAATATATATTGCTCTACATATAAGCTACAGATACATCATTAGGAGTATTTCTTGTACAAGAAGATGATACTAAGGAGAGAGCTATATACTATATCAATAGAACTTTGGTCACATATGAGCGGAACTATTCAATGATTGAGAAAGCATGCTTAGCAGTGGTGTTCGCATCCCAAAAACTTAGGCATTACATGTTGGCACACAAGGTGAAATTAATGGCTAAGATTGATCCACTCAAATACTTATTGAATAAAGCAATGCTGACAGGGATACTAGCAAAGTGGGTCCTAATTCTAAGTGAATTTGACATTGAGTATGTCGACAAAAAAACCATTAAAGGACAAGTGATTGATGATCAACTTGCATAAACACCATCAATAGATGACAAGCCATTACATTTAGAGTTTCCCAATGAATCTATTATGCACTTGACCGAGCATCCTTGGAAAATGTATTTTGCTGGTTCCTTCACACAACAAGGATCATGAGCTGGATGCTTATTCATTACACCACAAGGATACAAGATTCCAAAATCTTATAAAATCATCTTTCCATGCACTAAAAAAATAGTAGAGTATAAATCTCTTGTGAATGGGCTCAAACTTGCAATAGAATGGAAAATTGTTGAGTTACACATCTATGGAGATTCACAACTCATTATTAATCAGGTAAATGGTGACTATCAAACAAAAGATGATAAGCTTGTGCCTTACAAAAAATATGGTGGATGAATTGAAGAAATAAGTTGTCTTCATCACATTTCAACAAATTCCAAGATTAGAAAATAGAGTAGCTAATGCGATGGCTACTTTGGCATCCATGTTACAAGTAGAGGAACATCAATTTCGCTATGATTTCCTGGTGGAAGAACTCCCATTTCCCACTTATGACTCACCTGAATCCCAAATTGTTTGTGCCCTTGAAACCCAAGTATTGTCCCGATATGCCCATATATATTCTTATCTAAAGGAACAAACAATCCCCGAAGGCTATTCCAAAAATAAAAAGAGATCCCTCATAAGAGTGGCATCATGTTATATAATCATCACTAATGACTTGTTTAGACGTAATCGAGATGGTACGCTTCTTAGGTGTTTATAACATGAAGAGTCTAATCATGTATTAAAGGAAGTTCATGAAGGTGTGTGTGGATCACACTCGAATGATTTTTCATTAGCCAAGAAACTTTTAAGAGTTGGATACTATTGGCCCACAATGGAAAAAGATGCTATCAATTTTTCAAAAGCATGCAAGAAATGCTAGATCCATGGTAACTTGATACATGCTCCAGCTAGGGAGCTAATTCCTTTCATAACACATTGGCCATTTCAACAATGGGCCTTTGATTTAGTTGGTTAGATTTACCCTAATTCATCAAGTGGACACAAATACATCATTACTACAATTGAGTATTTCACAAAATGGGTGGAAGCTGTCCCATTGTCTAATGCAACTAGAAAACAAGTTTACATGTTTATCTTGAATTATATCATCTTCCATTATGGCATACCCTCATTGATTATGACTAAAAATGGGGTTCAATTAAAAAACAAAGACATAGATGAGTTGTGTCTTTAATTCAAAATCACTCAGCACTGTTCCTTCATCTATTACCCCCAAGGTAATGGACAGGTTGAAGCATCAAACAAAACTATATTGAAAATCTTGCATAGGACAGTGAAATAATCAGGAAGGGACTACCATTTACAAATCAATCCAACATTATGGGCTTACAGAACTAGTATAAGAACACCAACTAGCGCAACTCCTTTTGTACTAGTTTATGGATCAGAGGCAGTCTTACCAGTGGAGGTAGAGATTCCATCACTGAGGGTATCATTGAAACATCTAGTCACTGATGGACTATAGAATCTCTCAACTGCAAGAGCTAGAATTGCTAGATGAGCATAGGCAATAGGTGTTTGATCATCTTAAGGCTTATCAAAAGAGAATGTCAAGAGGGTACAACAAGAAATTAAAACCAAGAAGTTTTCAGATAGGAGATCTAGTCCTAAGAGAAAATCCTAAGAATTAATAGAATCGAGAACAAAAGGGAAAATTTGAACCCAACTGGCTGGGTCCTTTTGTCATTACAACAACATTTGGATCAGGAGCTTATCAATTAGCTACGCCTGAAGGAGATGTTTTACTAGATCCAATCAACACTCTACATCTGAAAAGGTTTTATGCCTGACATTATTGAGAAGGTTCCTGTATAGTGAAAAGAGTCCTAAAAAAAGCACAAAAAAAATTAGAAAAAGTTCCTGAAGAAAATAAAAAACAACAAATATGGATCCTGAAAAAAACAAAAAATAATAGAAAAAGTCCTAAAAAAATGACCATCTCAATGAAAACCAAAGAAATAGGCGCCTTGGTGGGTCCAAAAAAAAAGAGAAAAAGTACAAAAAAATTGGATAAGATAAAAATTGTCTTGGTGAAAACTTGGTAAATAGGCGCCATGATAGAAAAAATAGAAATTTTTTTGGCCAAGTGGTGAAAGCCTGGTAAACAAGCGCTACTTGTAATCAACGCTCTATCTATCAAGACAATGCTTGCACATTTGGCTGATGTAAATCTTAGTTCGTATATATCTTCCAGTCACTTTCATGACACGCCAAATCCTGAAGTGAACTATCAGAAAAATGTGTCTTCCTAAGGTTGGAATCTGTCCACATTAGGGTCCTACATAAACTATTTTCCCTAGGGGGCACTGATCAAGATCGTATATGTTGCCAAGATGTCAAGACCGCAATAGATGTTAAACTACAAACAAATGTATTTTTCAATACCACCCTAGTCCGCAATAGACAATAAACTATTAAAACAACGGTATTTCTAAATGCCAACCACAAATAGTATTTCTTAATACTTGGACCTAAATATGTTCCTAAACACAACATCATGATGAACAAAGTGTTTTTAAACACTAAATAGGTAAAAACACTTATGGATGAAAGAAAAATTGAGGATTGATAATAGTTTCTATGCGTGTGTTTACAAGATTAATCAAGAGTGTTTTTAAACACTATAATCACAATTGTTTGTTTTAAAGAAAATACAATGATCATTTTAAAAGGATAACAAAATTTTCTTATTATCAGTTTTTGATTGTTATGTTTCTTTGAGTGACTCGATGATGTCTCTGGACTAGATAAACAAGGACTGGGGGCATACGGTTTTCTTTGTCTTCTTTTTGTGGTAATAAATCTGATGATCTAAGGTGATCATGGGAAATGGGTGTCTACTATAAGTGCCTCCATCATGATTGGAATGCCATGTATACCTTGACCTATTTCCTATGAAAACTTTGGTGAGGTTGGATTTATTTCCTTGTCTTTTTTAAACTAAGATGAAAAATTACTCCCTTGTAAGGTACATAGTAAATCAAACTATACCCAAGGATATGAATATAAAATGAAAGGTCATTGTGGGTATATATATTTACAAATTATACATTAGAAAAGAAAAGGTTTATATTAAATAGGAAGTAATTGAAAAAACATTCTTGCTATGTGCTTTAATGTTTAGGTTATCTTTCAACATGATGAATAAAAAGAAATTATTCATATTTTTAGGATTGCTAAATCTATAAGTGAAAATTGTACTATCCTAATGAAGTCCCATTACAAGTGCTCTATGATAACAATTAACCTGCTTTGAATAAATAGTGACTATCCTAGGTGTCTTATTCTAGGTGCATTTCATTTGGTTAATTACATTAAGGTTCATTTTAGTTGCATACCATATTAATTTGCATTAGATTCATTTAGATGCATTTCATGTCTTTTAGTTGCATTGAAGTTCATTTTAAAATTGCATAAGCATGAATCTGTGAATTCAACTATCTAAAATATTAAGGTGAGATTGAAAATTCTAAAAGCTTTAATCACTTTCCATGTTTGACCAAGTATATCATGAAATCATAAAGAATTGAACTGAAATGATTGAGTATATGTCACTTATATTCATTTGCATTCATCCATTCCACATGATAAAAATGCTTGCGTAATGCATCCATAATCATTCACACATAAATAAAAGTGAGATGCCCATACATCACATCACAATACATCCCATACATCCATATCCATACATGAAATAAAGTTTGCATCCATACATTCATAAAAGCTTTGAAAATCATAAAAACATAAGCATATATCAGTGAAATATATCATGATGTCATTTTATCATCACCTAATCTAATCATGACCAAGTATGACCATCACATAAATATCCAAAGCATAAGACAAATATCAAATATCCAACATGTGCAGAAATTAGAAGCATCATATGAAACATGATAAATCATTTAAGACATCCATATTAGAGTCAGCAGAAGCATCAATATATCAGCAAAGTGTGAGTATCAGAATGTTAGAATAGTATATCAAAGCATATATGACACAAGTATCAGAGTATTTGAGTATAAAGTAATGTATCAACAATAAACAGTGTGGAGGAGACAAGAGAGTGTCTTGATAAAAAATGGTACAAATACAAGATATATCCACTAAGCTACAATGATACAAAAATATGAGTATATGAAAAGGCTCAAGCCTCACTGGCTTCCTCATCCTCTCATGGAGGATTGGGAGGGGGTACATCCACTCTTCTAGGAATGGGAGGAGGTGTGGCACCATCTGACTATTGTGCTATAAAGAAATATAGAGGAGCTCTCTGAGCAGCAGGAACAACAACACAGTTTAATGCAAAGTAATATGTCACTCTCTGGCCCTAGTGGGTGGCTGTATGAGCGTATATGTCCAACTCTTCTCTAATCTAAGACAATTGAGTGTCTCTCTCTGACAATCGGGCCTAGAGTGTGGCTACCTCTACTTGTAATGTGGCTCTCTCCTACTTGCATTGTGATAATGGGTCTTTGTCACCACATGCAGGGGGATCTCTACATGCCTGCTGTGGTGCCTAATCTCCACCCCCTTCTACTCTCTACCTCTGCACATGATCATCCCTATGAAGTAAGGGTCCTTAATCTCTTTGAGGAGGAGTAACCCTCAGTCTCATCTACCATTGTTGACCACCATCTCCCCCAGAGACCTATCATCTTCTTCTATCACCTCCTCCGCCTCCACCTCCTCCTCCTCCATCTCCATGACCTCCATCTCTACCTCCGCGAGCATCATCTCTCCCTCTATTGCATCCTCTAGCTCTGCCTCTAGCAGCTTGGCCTCAGCCACCACCATCATTAGTAGGATCATAGTCTAACACGTCCTCTAGGTGAGGAGCAACCTCATCAGGAGTAGTAAATCTGGGATAGGGATGCTGAATATAGTGAGAATGGTAGGCATCTGTAATCTCACCATCAAGAATCTCTAGGTGGTACTCCTAGTCTACACATGCAATCTGCACAATCTCATGGATAGCAGTCTCATATATCAATTTGGACCCCCACTGGGCCTCCTCATCTCTGATACATGCATCTATGGATGTCTCCTAAGAGAGACCCTATACTCTTCCATCCTCATAGGATACACATGTGATTAGAAAATGCTCAACAATATACCAGGTATGCCCCAAGAGGTACTTGCTCTGAAAGAAATATGGCATCTGCCTAGTGTCAAATGGACATCCTTCAAAATCTACATATGGCCACCAGACAACATCTATGATGTCATCAAGAACCCGATGCTAGTACTCTAACTTGCCCAGATGGGGTTGTTGTAATAAACCTAAATACATATAAATATATAGCAAGCCAACATTGTGGTGCCTATCCACAATTGGCCATGTGACAAGGATGTTCTCCCACACCCAGACCTAAAGAATGAGGCTCCCTATAGTCATAGTCCTCAAGTGATGATACACTATCTCATGAAGCTCCATGTATAGGTGAGCTAAGATGCAGCTACCCCAAGAAAACCGATGAGGAGCTCGAATCATATCCTCAATAACTCATGACTAGTCGCACATGAATCCATGCTGACCTTGATCTGACATCATAAGACCTCCTATTAGGCCAGTGAGGTACACAGGAAGAGGCACATAGTTGGCCACCATCTGGTCCCAACTAAGATAGCACATGGCTATGGTGTCATCTCCAAATAGTCTCCGTACATCCACCATCGCAGCAACACCAGACGCCTTGTACTCTACTCTAGAACCTATAACAGGAACATGTAGTATCCACTAGATGTCTTCCAGTATCATAGTCATCTCACCAGTGGGTAGGTGGAAGGTGTTGTGCTCAAAATGCCACCTCTCAGCAAGCGCTATTAGAAGTCCACGATTTACCCGAAGGTCAGGTAAATCAGCCATACTCCATAGGCCACAACATGCAATCACATGATTGCATGTTTAGGATGTGATCTTTTAATGGGATGCGAGCCAGGAAATCCTGGACGTGATGTAGGAAATCTGGGAAGCGATCCAGAATCCAGATGTGACCCTGTTTTGACCAAAAATGATCAAAGGACAAAATGACTATAAATTAGCTTGAATTTGACCGGATGCGACCCGACGGGGTGTGATCCTAGAAATCTCAGATGTGATCTAGAATGGTGTGAAAAATGAGATATGATATAGGATTTACCGCATGTGATCCCGCATACGGGATGCGATTGGGAATTAAAATTACTACAAATTGAGTAAAAATGCATGAAATTAAAATTTTCAAATTTGACAAGGAACATTATCGGGTACTCACAGGTGATGCATAGTGGGGTGGTCGGTCGTGTTGCTTGGCAAGCGTGAATTGGTGCTTATCCACTGGGAACACCATCTTCTCTCAAAGCTCAGTGAAAATCAATAGTAGAAAGTGAAAATGAATAGTAAAAATGGACTTTTTGACCTATTTGAGCCTCTCGGGGCCCCCGGAGCCTTAAGCAACATTTATTCAGAGACATCACAAAAGCTTAATTTCGAGATCGAAATTGAATCAAGTGCTATATATCACTAAAATGCAATAAAAATAGAGTTACAAAGAAAAGTCAACAGTCATAATTCAGAAGTCAACTATGGTCAAATTGTAGTCAAATAGGGGCAAAATGAGTAGAAACAATGTTGTCAACATGGTAAATCAATGTAGTCATGGCTATTACTTAGATTCATGGTCAACAAAAGTCAAATTTTAGTTAAAAGCACTTAATGGGAGCTGTGCATAGCGTAATTAATGCACAAAAAGCTTGCCAGAAGTTGTAAAAAGTGATTTTATCACTAATGCATCAACTTTTTATGCTAGAATATTGCTTAAACATTAGTCAAACTTGGTCAAATCTCTCATTTTCCTTGTCAAACTTGGTCAAATAGTATTTCTTTAACACTAAAATCAATCCAAATTGCTTGCTAACTCTTCTTAAACAATTTATGCTTGATCTAGATTCATTTCAATCACCACACTTCTTTATAAATGCTTGAAAACTATGGTTTTATCTAAATTTCTTTCGATTTTGGTCCTGAGGGGGCATAATCATACTAAATTTCAAATTCTTTGAATCAAATTCTTCAACACTAGGGGCATGATAGTTTCTTCAATCAAGTTGATGTTGTTAATTTTTACGACATTGATCAATTTCATCGCTTCAAATCAAATTGGTTATTTTTCAACATGTTCAATTACTGCAAACCAAATTTAACTGAAATTTCTTTTCAGAATCTCTTACCAGTTTTCGTTCAATCAAGCTCGAAATCAGTATGATCAATTCTTGTTCAATCAAGTTTAGAATTGATAACTTTTGAATCAAGTAGGATTTTGTTCGATCCAGTTTGGAGCTCTCGAATTCAGAGTGGTTCTCTTTACTGCTCTCTAAATCTTTCAGAGTGGTCCTCACTGTAATACCCCAAAAATGGGCTATAGGTTCATTAACATCTTACATCAACAATTCAATTGAAATTGATATCAAAGTCCTAACCTAAGGCACATCTGCACATCAAAATCCTAATTGATTTTATCTTAATTCTGCATCGGGGAATATTCCTTGAATATTCCTAATTTATCATAATTATCTTTAATTGAATATTATTTGGCGATAAATGTCATTATCTATCCTAAAGTTGATTAATTGAATATGATGAATATTTAATTAATTAATTTAATTCTGCCACTTATTTATTTAATTAGATTTAATTTTATTTATTCCTAATTATATTATTTAATTTTGACAATAAATCAAATCTCCTACGAATAATTGATTAAATATTTATTTAATTGATTAAATCCAAGTTGTCAATATTTAATAATATAGTTTTGAATAAAAGTTTGATTAAAATAATTGATTAACCCATAAATTAGTTATTTTAAATTTAAAATCAGTTAAGTTGAGAATAAATCACTTTATTTTTAAATTAATTCAAAATAAATCATGCACAATCAAAAAAGAAGGCAACTAGAAATTAACAACCAATTTTAAATTTAAACTCAACATGTGATTGTGAGTTGGAAATTGATCTAAAACTCTATTTTGAGTTAAAAGTTGTTTTTGCATGATTTTGCATGATTTTGTGAGTTAATCTATTTCTAATTTCTTGTTGACTCAAAAATCAACCTGAGTTTATCAAGAGCGATTTATGGTTTTTCTTATGCATCCTCAAACCCTATGTTTATATATAATCTAGGCTCAACTCTTCATAATAAACCCCTCAAGCTTTCAATCAATCGATATCTCTAGAATTCACACAATTACTCTGGCGAATTTACAACTGAAGAACAAAGCTTTTGTGACAGGCAATTTTGTGAGATCATTTCATAGTTTTGCATAGCTTTTGCATACTTTTGCATTCATCTTCATAGCATTTTTAGATTAATTGTGTATCATTTCAATTCATTCTAGATTAGTTTCATATCAAGTTTTTCATCTAATTGCATCAAAAATAATAATAAAATAGATTAGTTTGCATTCATATTTCATTGCTTTCATCATTTTAAATCCTTCGTTTAGGTGTTGCATTGTGATGCAGGAGCATCTTGGGTGTAAGAGCAATCTTGCATAACCCAAAAAAAAATATTTCTATTTTTATATTCAATAAGGGCTATTTTGTGCAGAGCTGCTATTTATGGAAAGTTACTATTTTTGGTAATTTTCGTATGTGCTTAGAATGATCTGATTTCTTTCTTGGAGGTTCATTTTGGTCATATAAGTCTGCCAGCAAAGTTTCATGGCTAGATCAGGTGTAGTTTTGAAGATATTGAAGATTTTCAGTATTGGCAGCAGGGTACAGAAACTTCAAACTCAGTTTTGAAGGCTTTAGAGGCCCCGGATGAGGTCAAAAATTTGGGTGACAAGCGCTTGCACCAGTCAAGCCTGTAGAGCGCTTTGTGGCATTTCTGAAATGGGGTTATAATAGTCAATCTGGTCAACTGGTGATGACTTATGGTCTCCGGAAGTCGGGTCACCTGAAATGGCAGAAAATAATTTTCCTTCAAAATTTCTGTTCGGGTTTCAAAAGTTATTTTGAGCTGACTTTGATGTAATAAATTGAAAAATAAAATAATTCTAAGTTTGGTCGGCCCTTAGGGCTAAATTTCTGGAACCTTCTCGGGCGGTGGAAATTGCCTATATAAGGAAGGCTGTATTATTGTCTTAGGTAGTTCAGAATAGTTCTGGGTAGTAGATCTGGGTATTTATTCGAGGCTTTGTCCTACAAAATATTGTAAGGGAATGCCCATGTGGCTTTGCATATTGTAATTCTAAAAGTTTGTAATTCCACATTTGTGGAGATAATAAGAAGCCAATTTTCTGTTCTTGCATATTATTGTTGTTGTTTCTCTATTTCTGTTATGTGTTTGTGGTATTAAGGGGAGCACCCTTCATCACGTTGTCATTGATCTTGGTCTAATCTGAGAATACCATACTCGCACCTACTAGAAGGCAGTAAATCATCTGTTAGCTTAGATTCATTTATTTACAGATTTCAATTTTGCTAACCTCTAATGTTTTACTGAAGTGTTGTGTTCGCAGCTAGGTACAATTTTCACACACATATTTCTAGTGCCCACCTTGGGGCCCTAAAATGGGTTTCCATTCTATTCTATTCTATCAAATTTCTATCATTTTTCTCAAACCCACGACCACAAGGTTAATTTTTATGAATTTTGTGATAAATTTTTGGGCTATTTTTCTAAAAATCTGATTGATGTTTTTATTGGTACATGCACCTATGACATGATACAGATCCAAAATTTATATTTCTGGAAAATTATTTGAGATAGCTTTCATTTTCTATTGGTTTGGATTAATTTTATCTTGATTTGCAAAAGTTACGATCATTTTAGTATAGACTGGTCAGAACCTGATTTTATGAAATCCGATTGATGTTTTTATTGGTACATGTACATATGACATGATACAGATCTGAAATTTATATTTATGGAAAGGTATTTGAGTTATTTTTAATTTTTCATTGGTTTGGATTAATTTTGTCTTGATTTTCAAAAGTTATGATCATTTTAGAGTAGACTGGTCAGAACCTAATTTTATGAAATTTGATTGATGTTTTTATTGGTACATGCACATATGACATGATACAGATCCTAAATTTATATTTTTGGAAAGGTATTTGAGTTATCTTTCATTTTCCATTGGTTTGAATTAATTTTGTCTTCATTTGCAAAAGTTATGATTGATTTAGTGTAGACTAGTCAAAATCTAATTTTTTTTGACAACAGGTTTTTCGATTATCAAATGACATATTATCTTTGACTAACCTAATTTTCTGCCATGTGGGGTTGACAAGTTGTGTTTCTTTTTTGATGGATTTTTATAACAATGTGTTGCATGTATAAGAATAGGTAAGTTTTTCATAACAATGGTTTGCAGGTGCAAGTGTAGGTACATCCCGTGGGTACAAAAGATAGAAGACAAATGCTCAAAAATTGCTAAAATAGGTAAAAATATACTAAGCACATTGTGAGGAACTTGGGGATTCTATTAAATTTGATAACACTTTGATTTGGATATAAAATGAACTCTCTTGTGTCAAGCTTGAGTACCTTCACAGCTTTCATAATTCACACTTTAGTTTTGGGCTATAAAACGAACATAGATTTGCTTTTTGCATATCTGTTACACATAGTAAATAGGCCCTATGAACACTATTTGTGGATGATCTTGAGAGATTTGGATTCATTCACTTGTTCATGCATGTGAAGCTCTTCTTGACAACAAATCCCCTTGTAGGTAGGGAGGATACTATGATTGTCTCACATTCTACTAGGTTTGGTCCTCAGCTTTTGATCGATACGTTCTCTCTCCGGAGAGATCGATAGACATTGTTGTTGACATCATAAATCTTGGTGAGATAATTTCAGTCTTAGCATGTCAGATTAATCTATCTATTGTATTTGGGTAAAAGTGATAAGGCTATAGGATTATGCTCTACTCCCTTTTTAGGTAGTATCAGAAACTCAAATCCTTGGATCTCGACCAAGTCCCCATGTGGTATCTTTTGTGAGTCACCTTTAGAGAGGGTTAACCATAGTGGCAATTCCCTTTATTGGTTCAACCATATGGATGGAACCTCAAGCAGTAATAGCCATTTTCACCATGGTAGCAACAACCGCTATATAAATGTCCTTGTGGAGGAAATCTTCACAGGTGTGGTCTCTTGTTGGGCTGTCAGATCTCCCTAGCAAATCTTGATTGATTAAATTCTTGGACTGTGTCAAAACCCCAGTGCGCTTGGATTGGAGTTCGCCCTCTTGAGTTCATAAAAGTTGCAGAGTCAGACCATTACTACAAACCTTAATGAGGCCAATTTTTTATTTTCTAGGACTATGTACGTTATTGAAAAAACTTTTGAGAACATACACAATTAGCATTCCTCGGGATTAGCACAATAAGTCACTATTGCTTGTTCATGCACAAGGTTGCTTTTGCCCTTGTTCATTATTTTGAGATGATTGTTTGCTTCCCTTTGATTGTTGTTCTGCATGTTTGTTGTCTATCTGGTCCTTTGTAAATGAACAATCCCGAACTATTACACAGATCTGCAAACTTGAACAAAGGATATCTTACAAACAATCTGAAACTGAAAACTGAAAAATTGCAAATCTGAAGCAAAAATCCTTTCTGGTGTCAAAAGTCATCTTGAAATTTCAAAACTCGTATCAAAGCTAAAGTCAAAGTTGTCAGAATCCTTCAAAATTTGTAAGGAATCTAGTTTTTGCAGCCTATTTCCAGATTCTATCAAAATATTCAATGTGTCAGGAACAGAGCAGAAACTAGAAATAATTTGATCATTTATCTAAAGCGGTCTCTTGAGTCTGATTTAGCCTTCTAATTTATCGATTTGAGTCTTTTTCATCTTGTGTCAAAATTATCTTCAAATTCAGTCTTCATACAAAACGGCTAAGTGTTGTGAGCTCGTATCCACCATCTTTTGGGTATCTACCCATACTAATAGGGCATAGTATCCTTCATTTACACCTAATCTAATCTTCAATCAATCCAATCTTAACAAGGTTGTGTCATTCATTCTTCTTGAATCAAGTCATTATTTAGTGTCTTCATCTTTATCTTTTGCTTCATCCAAGGTTAATGGTAGAAACAAGAGCTTCCTCGCACAAGAAATCCGGAGAAGCACGTGGGTCCAACCTTTGAGCAACTCTACAATTCAAGTCTGTACGAAGACAACGGTCTCAGAAATCTTTGATTAAAAATTGGTTACATACCCTCCCCCCCCTCCATCAACCCATGAAGGTGATCAAAAAACTCGACATCAATCTATACCAGGGAGTCCTAAAACTCCTAACATGTCTCAAGGAGGGACAAACCACAGTTCCCAAGGACATCAATCACAACATGGTCCGGATCAAGAACCCACACCTTCTAAAATTTATCGATATCAAAATGATGATGACTTCAAGAAAATGATGAGGCATTTCTTGAAGGAAGATAGAGAAACATACTTCCTAGAGTTAGCTCATCAAGGGGCTAAAATTCCTCCCAACTTTAATTTTGATGATATCATTATGCATGAGGAAGAAACTCCAATCACCGCTATGATGAAATAGATGCATGCCATGCAAGTCAAACTTAACAAACTTGAAAAAGAAAAGGAACCTAAGGAGTTATCCATGGAAGCTCTATGCCCTTTTCCATTTGATAAAGACTTGTACATGTCGCCATTCCCTAAGTGAGTAGAAATACCTAAATACGATAAGTAAGATGGAAACTCTGATCCTCAAGATCATGTCAGAGAATTTTGTACTCAATCTATGGAGTTCATGCATGAACCAACCTACCTAATGAATCTTTTCCCTTGATCTCTAGGAGGGTCGACTATTCATTGGTTCTAAAAAATGATCCCTGCTATCAAAATTTCTGAGGAGTTAATCAAACTATTCTATCAACAATACTCCTACAACATCCAACATCCAGTCACTATGATCAACATCTGCAATCTGAAGCAGAACTCAGGAGAACCATTCCTAACTTTTCTCAAATGATGGAGGAAGAATTTTTCTCTATATGCTAGACCCATTCCAAAAACTGAGAAACTGGAAATTTTCATCAATAATCTTGTTCTAGAAATCAACTACCATTTGCAAATGCAAAATCATACATCCTTTGATAAAATGGTAGAAAATGCAATCAAAATTGAGAAAGTACTTGTGCAGAAAGCAGACATATCACTTCAAAAGGACAAGTATGAATTTGGATCTAATTCTAAAGATAGGCAAAAAGTGGAACAAGAATAAGGGCTTCGTCACATATGGCATTGTTGATACTATCTGTGCCCCATCTAAGGAACCTGCTTTCAATCTCACTGATGGAACCCAAGCCATCAAAGCTTCTGAAGCTAAAGAAATAGAATCTAACAAGAATCCATTTGACTATAAACCTTGGGCTACAGATCCTAAACATAAGTTTACTCCTCTTGGAGAATCCTTGGAATCTACCATGAAGACTCTGTTGGCCAACAACATCATCTCCTTGCTTGAGATAAAGGTATTTGATCTTGAACCTAAACCAAAATGGTGGAGAGAGAATGATTTATGTGACTTCCATCGCAATAAGGATTATAAGACTAATAACTACATACACCTGAAACACATCATACAAGACAAAATTGATAATGGAGAAATTGTAATTGACAATCATAAAAGCAATAATGATCATACAACATTCATGGAGCCATTTCTAAAACATGGTCAAGGAGATTCATCTTCTCAGCCTAATGTGGGTGCTAAAGTCAATTATGCCTACTTTGGAAACAATGTTGTCATCAATATGGTTGAACCATGCCTATCTGAGTGTTGCAATGTCATCACAATTGTAAGAAAAGATAGATAAAATCAATCAGCAAATGCAGTTACTCAATCACAAGCTCAGGCACATCTACAAGGACAAATCCTCGATTCATCCAATCTCCCTATGATACCTTTCAATCTTTCATATTCTTCTAAATAGAAGGTTGCCTTTGAATAATCAAATCCTAAAGACACGAGGCCAACATCATACAGTATTGTCCAACAACTCCAGCATACAAATACAAAAATCTCCATGTTTGAGTTGCTTAAGATATCTCCAGCTCATAGAGCCATTCTAGACAAAGCTCTTCTTAGATCTAATGTTCTTGACAACCTTGATTTAGATAGATTCTAGACTATGGTTGGTCATCTCACGTCTCCATAGTATATCTCCTTTTCAGAGGAAGATGATAATTCCTTGATTCATCTGCATAACCAGCCCTTGCACATTGAAGTCTTGATCCAAAACCATTGTGTCAAATGCATGTTGATAGATGGAGGCACTGGTATCAACATTTTTTCTTAAAGCTTGATCACACAATTGGGATTCTTTGAAGCTACCATTGATCTTAAGAAGAAGATAACTATCAAAGCATATGATGAGCAAGAAAGATCTTCCAAGGGAACTATTGTCTTACCTATCAGAACAAGACCCATTATTAGAGACACCATATGTCAAGTTCTTGATCTACCTTTGGCTTACAAAATCCTTCTAGGAAGACCCTAGATACATGAAATGAGAGCTATTCCTTCCACATACCATCAATGTGTGAAATTTCCTTATGAAGGAGTAGAGGTGATGATTCCAACGGACCTATACACAAATTGCAATGCATTGAAAGAAAGTGTTGATAAACTTGTTCCTAATAAAAAAGATGTTAGGAATGAATGCTGGATGTTGGTAGTCATTGTGTAGTAGTTGTTGTTGCATTCATGACTATGATTGTCATTGATGTCAACATAGTGATCTTCTGGAGACTAGTAGAGAAGCAGATAGTGTTTTGATTAGCACACATGGGATATTGTAGTTGGAGCTATGTGATGTTGAGGTTATACTCTTTGATATGTTATATGTCTATGGTTAAGAGAATAGATAGTAATTCATTGATTCATGAAAGTTATGAGCATTTTGGTAAAAGCGGTATTCAGGCAGTGTTCCTGAGTAGCGGTTAGTGGAAATCAGATGATATCTCCTAATTAGGATGGAATCTAGTTTTGCATAGTTAAAGGGAAGTTTGAGACACATTGATGGTGATGTGGTTCATAGCACAAACTTTGAGGTCGCATGAGTGAAGAGATGTTGCATTTGGAAGCTGACAGTTTTGTGTAATTTTGATGTAGCGTATGGAAACTTTATTTTGTAATTGTGTGCCAACTCATTTGTAATTATTTGAGTGTGGTATAAAGGAAGAAATTTTTTTCCTTATTGTATGTAGTTGAAATGTGAACGAAGTGTGAGCATGGTTTGGTTGCATGTGAATGTAAGCATGAAGTGAAGAAAAGAGCCTAAGAGATTGTGAAAGCAAAATTGTGAATGAAGACATGCGAAGTATAGAGATCTGGAATTGAGATATGGTGTAGTAGTGAGTGTGGCTTGGCACAGTAAGGAGGTAACATATTTTATATTATTCTACTAAATAATATTAAGGTTATTTGGATAGTGTGTTCAGTGATCTTACCCTGAAGTTGTTTGGGCAGTGGGTCCTTCTATCTTCCATAACTCTTAACAGGGTTAGAATCTTTTAAAAGGGATTCAAAATCTCCTAACAGGGATTTATATGTACTAAATGTATTTCATAAGACTCCTAACAGAGTCCATCCTCTCATAAGGAATATTCATATTAGTGCATCTTTTGTGGGCATCATTCCCACTGGGGTTTACTCTTTGATCAAGAGGTTCCCTAGTCAACATATCTTGTGTTATTGTGTCATTGTGTATGAATATCTTTGTATGGTTAGTAATTGCATTGCTTACATGGTTAAATGTTGTTGAAGATGTTAAAAGTTATAATTATCTAATAACTGATTCACCCCCCCCCCTCTCAGTTATCTTGGTGGACTTTACTTTCTAACAATTGGTATCAGAGCGGCAGGTCCTTGAAAGGAAAGTTTAATAGCTTAAGGAGATCCATGGCAAATTTCAGGAAAGAAAGCCCTAAGTTTGATGGAGTAAATTTTGATAGTTGGAAGGAAAAGATGAAGACACATCTATTGTGTTTAGGACCAGGCTATTGGTTGATTACAAAGAATGATATGACTTTAATTGAAGAAGATAGTCTTGAAACAAGTTATAAAGATGAGGTAGATCTATTCATGTGTAACATACTTGCAAGAGAAGCACTCTTGACAACACTTCCAGAGAATGAATACAGTCAAGTAAAATGTTTTAAGAAATCTAATGAAATTTGGAAAGCTTTACACTCTACTTTTGAAGGTGATGAACATGCAAAAAGAGCTAGATTACATAATTGGATATGTGCATTTGAAGATATTAGAATGATGGAAGATGAATCTGTTAGAAGCTATATTTGTAGAATGTCAAAAATTGTTGCAGGGATAAAATCTTGTGGAGGATCAAAGACAAAGAATGAAGTGATATGGAAAATTCCGAGGACATTGACTCCTATATTTAAGTAGACAACACAGATGATTGAACAAGTTATACCTTGTACTACAAACTTTACAAGAGAGACTCTTCTTGGAAGATTGGAAGCAGCAGAAATGAACCTGAGGTTATCAGGAGACTTACCTAGAATGGAGACAGCATTTAGTGCTCTTAATATTTGTCCTACTTTGTCAAGAAGTACCAATGTGAGTGGAGATTATGCCAGCATCAGTAGATCTAGAAATGAAGAAGATAAGAATATTGAAGAAGGTATTGCCTTTCTTGTGAAAAGAGAACCAGATGGTAAGAAAATTTTTAAATGTTGGACTTGTCAAGAATATGGTCATTTTGCATCTAAATGTCCTAAGAGAGTTAAGAAGTATAGAAATAATTTCAAACCTAGAAGATCTAAGGAATGTTATTATGCTAATGATGAAGATCTTGAAGCTAGTATAGAAAGAACTTTGAGTGAAAGTGATACTGAGAATAATGATGAAATAGGATTTGTAGCAATTAAAGAAGAAAATTTTGAATCTGATGTTAAAGAAGAAAAAGCATTAGTTTCCCAAGTTGAAAAGAAAGCTGATTGGATTATAGATAGTGATTGTTCACATCATATGACTGGAGATATGAAGAAGTTCATAAATTTTAACAATTATGATGGAGAAGTTGTTAGAGTTGGTAACAATGCACCTTGTTTGATTAAAGGTATAGGATCTATTACTCTTGATGGAAAGACTAATACTGATGATGTTTACTTTGTTGATGGATTGAAACATAATCTTTTGAGTGTTGGATAGTTAGTGGATAAGGGATATCAAGTTTGGTTTACTGAGAAAACTTGTGTGATAAAGGATAAAGATGGAAATCTAATTGAAACTGGATCTAGAACTAGAGGTAATGTATTTCAGTTGAATCCTACTAAGATGGCATGCTTGATTACTAAAATTGATGATAGTTGGTTATGGCATAGAAGGTTTTGTCATATAAACTTTGATAGTATTGAGAAAGTGAGTACTACACTTCCAGTAAGGGATTTGCCTAAAATTATGAAGCCTACTAACATGATTTGCAAAGAATGTGTGATGGTTAAGCAGAAGAGAAGTTCATTTCCTAGTAAGAAGTTCACATCGGCAGAGAAGTTGGAGATTGTTCATACAGACTTGAGCGGTCCTACCAGGACTAGAGGATTCTATGGAGAAAGGTATTTTATGATTCTTGTTGATGATTTTACAAGAATGATGTGGATTGCATTTCTGAAAGAAAAATCTAAAGCATTTGATAAGTTTAAGATCATTAAGAATAAAGTTGAGAATGAATCTGGAATGAAGATTAAATGTTTGAGATCTGATAGAGGTGGATAATTTACTTCTAGAGAGTTTAACACTTTTTGTGAAGTGAATGGTATTAAGAGACAGTTTTCAGCCCCTAGAACACCTGAACAAAATGGTATTGCAGAAAGAAGAAATAGGTCAGTAACTGAAGCAGCAAGAGCTATGTTATTTGAGAATGACTTGGCAAAGACATTTTGGAGAGAAGCAGTGAATACAACAATATATACAATAAAGAGAGTACAAATCAGAGTAGACACAGATAAGACACCTTATGAATTATGGTTTGGACATGCACCCTCAGTTAAGTATTTTAGAATTTTTGGAAGCAAATGTTATATAAAGAGAGATGATGATATTGGAAAGTTTGATCCTAGAAGTGATGAAGGTATTTTTCTTGGATATTCTTTGAAGAGAAAAGCATATAGATGTTACAATAAGAGAACTAAAACTATTTTTGAGAGCGCAAATGTTAAAGTTGATGAGAAGTTTAAAATTCAAGAAAGAATGCTTGATTATGAATCTAATGAAGAAGCTAATCCTTAGCCTAACATTGAAACTACTAAATTATTCTATGAGACTAACAGTGAATTGTTGAATGAGAATCATACTGCAGAAGAAACCAAAGAAGAAACCAGAGAAGAATCTAAAGAAGAATCTACATTTGAAGCAAGATCTATGACTATGACACCGAACAGGTATCTATCTAGACATCATCCTGTTGAACAAGTTATTGGAAGTTTGGACAGAGGAGTTATGACTAGAAATAAGGTACATTTATGTTTGATTTCTCAAATTGAACCTAAATCTACTAATGAAGCTTGTGAAGATGAACATTGGATTAATGCTATGAAAGAAGAACTAGATCAAATTGAAAAGAACAAGACATGGGAATTGGTTCCTAGACGTAAAGACAAGAATGTGATTGGAACTAAATGGGTATTCAAAAACAAGATGAATGAACAAGGAGTAGTAAGAAATAAAGCAAGATTAGTATGTAAGGGATACTCACAGCAAGAAAGAATTGACTATGAAGAAGCCTTTGCACCAGTAGCAAGACTTGAAGCAATAAGAATGTTTTTGGCTTATGCAGCTTTTAAGAAATTCAAAGTGTATCAGATGGATGTGAAGTCTGCATTTCTGAATGGTGAATTGGAAGAAGAAGTCTACATTGAGCAGCCTAAAATTTTTCCTTTGACTCAAGAAGGAGATATAGTATGTAAACTGAAGAAAACATTATATGGACTAAAGCAAGCACCTAGAACTTGGTATGCTAGATTGGATAAGTATTTGTTGAAATTGGGATTTACTAAAGGAACAACAGATAGTAATTTGTACACAAAAGAAATTAAAAATGGATTGTTAGTTATAGTTATTTTTGTTGATGACATTATCTTTGGAGGAGAAGATGAAGCTAGTGACAAATTTGCTAATGAAATGAAGACTGAATTTGAAATGAGCATGATTGGTGAGAAGAAATACTTTTTGAGATTACAGATAACATAGAACAATGATGGTATCTTTGTTAGCCAGACAAAGTACTTGAATCATTTGCTAAAAATATTTGGAATGGAGAACTGTAAACTAGTTGGAACACCTATGGTTATAGGACACAAACTATCAAGCAAAGATGAAACACCAGCAGTTGAGTAGAAGAAATATAGATCCATAATTGGAGGATTGCAATACTTAACACACACTAGACCGGATATACAACATTCAGTTGGAATGGTAGAAAGATTTCAAGCTGAACCTAGAGAGTCACATTATGCAACAGTAAAGAGGATATTGAGATATTTAAGAGGCACAATGGACTATGGATTGTGGTATGAAAAATCTGATGATTTTACCCTATGTGCATATACAAATGTTGATTGGGGAGGTAGTTTTGATGATAAGAAAAGCACCAGTGGTGGAGCCTTTTTTCTTGGAGGAAGATTGGTTTCCTGGTTGAGCAAGAAGCAGAATTGTATTTCACAGAGTACAGCAAAAGTAAAATATGTAGCAGCAGCCAAAAATTGTAACCAGATAATTTGGATGAAGAAGATGCTGAAGGATATTGGAATTAAGTTTGTTGAGCCTATTGTCATACATTGTGACAACACCAGCACAGTCAGTATGTCTAAGAATCTTGTATTGCATTCTAAAACTAAGCATATAGAGATCAAGTATCATGTTGTAAGAGAGAAAGTTGCTGAGAAAGAAGTCAGACTGGAGTACATAAGCACAAAGGAACAGATAGCAGACATATTTACAAAGCCTTTGCCTAAGGATACATTTGAGTATCTGAGAGGTATGCTTGGGGTTATGCCCCAGCCTACTTTTGAGTAATGATGTAGTTGATTGCATCCGTCTAGTGGTATATGAGCCCTATCTTTTTCTAGATTGGATGTTGGTACTTCCTCTATGGGGGAGTATGTGTATCTGAGCTGAGTCATGAGGACTCTTGTGAATGTATTTTCTAAAACAGTGTCTTTTGACATTGAGTTGTTGTTGACATAGTGATGAAATTTCTATCATTGATGTCAATGGGGGAGAAGTGTACATGAAAAACCCTGTGTACCATCTGTTGGAAAGAACTATATAGGAAAATGAAGCAAGATTTGATTGATGAAGAGGATTTGAAGAATTTTCAGAGCATCAGTGCAGCAATGTTGCAGTATTGGATTTTTGGAACATTGGATGTTTTTCATCTATGTTTCCATCAATGCTAATGGGGGAGATTGTTAGGAATGAATTTTGGATGTTTGTGGTCATTCTATAGTAGTTGTTTTTGCATTCATGACTATGATTATCATTGATGTCAACACAGTGATCTTCTGGAGACTAGCAGAGAAGTAGACAGTGTTTTGATTAGCACATGTGGGATATTGTAGTTGGAGCTATGCAATGTTGAGGTTATACTCTTTGATATGTTATATGTCTATGGTTAAGAGCACAGATAGTAATTCATTAATTCATGAAAGTTATGAGCATTTTGGTAAAAGCAGTATTCAGGCAGTGTTCCTGAGTAGCGGTTTGTGGAAATCAGATGATATCTCCTAATCAGGATGGAATCTAGTTTTGTATAGTTAAAGGGAATTTTGAGATACATTGATGGTGATGTGGTTCATAGCACAAACTTTGAGGTCGCATGAGTGAAGAGATATTGCATTTGGAAGCTGACAGTTTTGTGTAATTTTGATGTAGCGTATGGAAACTTTATTTTGTAATTGTGTGTCAACTCATTTGTAATTATTTGAGTGTGGTATAAAGGAAGGAATGTTTTTCCTTATTGTATGTAGTTGAAATGTGAAAGAATTTTGAGCATGGTTTGGTTGCATGCGAATGTAAGCATGAAGTGAAGAAAAGAGCCTAAGAGATTGTGAAAGCGAAATTGTGAAGGAAGAAATGCGAAGTACAGAGATCTAGAATTGAGATCTGGTGTAGCAGTGAGTGCAGTTTGGCACAATAAGGAGGTAACATATTTCATATTATTCTACTAAATAATATTAAGGTTATTTGGACAGTGTGTTCAGTGATCTTACCCTGAAGTTGTTTGGGCAGTGGGTCCTTTTGTCTTCCATAACTCTTAACAGGGTTAGAATCTTTTAACAGGGATTCAAAATCTCCTAACAAGGATTTATATGTACTGAATGTATTTCATAAGACTCCTAACAAATTCCATCCTCTCACAAGGAATATTCATATTAGTGCATCTTTTGTGGGCATCATTCCCACCGGGGTTTACTCTTTGATCAAGAGGTTCTCTAGTCAACATATCTTTTGTTATTGTGTCATTGTGTATGAATATCTTTGTATGGTTAGTAATTGCATTGCTTACATGGTTAAATTTTGTTTAATATGTTAAAAGTTATAATTATCTAATAACTGATTCACCCCCCCCCCTCTCAGTTATCTTGGTGGACTTTACTTTCTAACAAAAGAATCTTCTACTAAGAAGATAGACATTGCTTCAACATCCAAAATAGAAGACATCGCTAAAGAAGTAAAAATCAAAGACAATGGTAGGGGAGAATACATAATGGAACTTGTTTTATCTCTCACATCTCTCCCATTGTCCCCTAAATCTTATGGACAACCTTCTGACAAAGTGAAACCTACAACTAAAGAATCCCAAGTCATATTCAATGGAAGATTTGTTATAGAAAAAGTATCTAAACAAGAGTTTGAGGAAGAAGAAGTCATGCTTACATGGTTATACAAGGATGAGCCTCAATCCTAATTAGTCTAGAAATGTGACTCCACTTCAAGAAAAATTCCTTAGAATTCATACGGACCAGGGAAAAAATTGATCACAAAAATGGGATATACTGGAAAAGGACCTCTAGGACTACAAGGTAAGGGTCTTCTATCACCTCTTGACCACCATGGTTCGAACCAAAAAGAATACAATAGGTCTAGGATATAAGAAGAAGCCTTTCTATCTTAGCAAGAACTCCCCACATGTCTTAGAATAGATTGGGCCATCCACGACAAATCAACTAAAGGAAGAAACAACTAAACAATCTGACAGTGATGATTCAGACACCACTTATGAGCTCATTCCTTATGAGCATTTGCCTAAAGAAATAAAAGACCTCCTTGAAGCTGAAGATGATCCAGTAAAAAGAATCAATGTAGTAGAAACACAAGAACCTACTATAGAACAAGAGACAGTTGCACCACAAGAACCAGCTGGTCTCGAAGGAAATCAAACAGACAAAGAAGAAGGTGGTAGTTATTTTGAAATAGATTCCCATGAGTATGAATTCAAATCAGAATCTGAGGGTAACCCTTCTTGGGGTATTCATCCTTATTTTACACACATTCTTAGATTTCCTAGAGCCATAGATGAGGAATCAAATGACTATGAATGGGGAGCCATTCCAGAGGAAGATGAGCTTATCACAAAAAAACATATTGATGTTGTTCACCAATATGGACCTAAACCCAATGGAAGTCTAGAGTGAAATAATGAACTTAATGAGTTTGATCCACCGATGGCTGAAGTGGACTCCCACAATGACATTGAGCCTATTCACGAATTGAAAATTTTGAGTTGTAATATCACCTTGGAACTCAAGATTCGGGTTAGGACCAATGATGACAGATCCATATCTGTAAACATTATTTCCCAATCTTTCACCGCTTTGACTATCCAACATCCTGAACTTCTTGACCAAACCTCCATGAATCTGAGCGAAGGTATCTATACCTTTCCAAATGACTATGCCCTTGCTTGCTACCTCAATGTAGTTAAGCCTATGATGACTTCCATCAATGAACTGAGCATTAGCATGATGGAGTCGGACATCAAGTATCTTAGTCAAAAGAATAGAAACAAAAATAAAAAGAAAAGGAGTTCTGAGGGTGAAAACCACTTTGTGGCAGTCTCAGAACCTACAAAAGTAAAAATAAAAGATGTATCTGAAGGTGAAAACCTTTCTGAGGTGCCTAAGGATGAGATATTTGATGTCCTTCTGAGTCATTTACAGGACAGATCTGTAGTTCTAATTGAGCCCACTCAATCCATCAACTTGGGAACAACAGAAGAACCACAGTTGATCCATGTAGCAAAATCCTTATCAGAAGAAGAAAAGAAAAAATTTACCACATTCTTAATAGAAAAGAAGATCAACTTTACATGGAAATATTCAGATATGCTAGGGTTGGATCCTAATCTTATAATGCACCATTTATCTATAGCTCCAAGGGTCAAACCTATTAAGAAAAAATTAAGAAAGATACATCCACATGTTGCACTCTTGGTCAAAGCTGAATTAGAGAAACTACTAAAAGCCAGATTCATCCGTGTTATTGACTATGCTAAATGGATCTCTAATATTATACCTATTTCTAAACCAGAAAAATCAATCAGAGTGTGCATAGATTTTAGAGATGTAAACAAAGCATGCCCTAATGAATATTTTCCATTACCTAATATTGATATGATAGTGGACATGACTGTAGGCTTTGAGATGTATTCTTTGATGGATGGTTTTTCTAGATACAACCAAATAAAAATTTCTCCAGAAGATCAAGAGAAAAATTCTTTTACATGTGCATGGGGTACCTTCTATTGGAATGTCATGCCATTTGGGCTTAAGAATTTTGGTGCTACATATCAACAAGCTATGCCATCTATCTTTCATGACATGATGCATCAAACTATGGAGGATTATGTTGATGATACTTTGGCAAAATATATGATAAGATCTGAACATCTAAATGATTCGAGCAAAATACTAGATCGAATGGAGAAGTTTAGTCTTAGGCTGAACCCTAAGAAGTGTATTTTTGGTGTCACTTCTGGAAAGCTCTTAGGATACATTGTTTCAAAGAAAGGTATTGAAGTCGATCTAGCTAAGGTCAAAGCTATCATGGAGATGCAACCTCCCAAGAATATCAGTCAAATGAGAACATTACAAGGGAGTGTACAATCTATTAGATGCTTCATATCTCAACTAGCAAACATATCACAACATTTCACAAAGACATTACATAAAGGTGTGACCTTTGCATGGAACGAGGAATGTGAAAAGAACTTTAATCATATCAAGAAATATCTATCAAATCCTCCTATTTTGATGCCTCCTATTCAAAGAAAGCCATTGATTCTTTATGTCTCCACTATAGATACATCACTGGAGGTATTACTAGCACAACATGATGAGAACAAGAAGGAAAGAGCTATATACTATATCAGTAGAACATTGGTAGCATATGAGAAGAACTATTCAATGATTGAGAAATCCTATCTAGCTATGATCTTTGCATCACAAAAACTAAGACATTACATGTTAGCTCATACCACACATTTGGTAGCTAAGATTGATCCACTAAAGTACCTACTACACAAAGCTTCCCTCACAGGTAGATTACCTAAATGGATGATGTTATTAAGTGAATTTGACATCGAATATGTTGAAAGAAAATCTATCAAGGGCCAAGTAATTGCAGATCAACTGGATAACACACCTTTATTTGATGATATACCAATGCAAATGGAATTCTCAGATTCCTCTATCATGAATCTTTCTTCTAGAGCATGGAAGTTATTCTTTGAGGACTCCTATACACAGAATGGATTTGGAGCAGGCATATTGTTCATCACTCCTCAAGGATACTCAATCCCTAAAGCATTCAGAATAAAGTTTCCTTGCACAAACAATATTATTGAATATGAAGCCCTTCTTAATGGCATGAAGATAGCAATTGAGTGGAGAGTAACAGAACTACACATTCATGGAGACTCACAACTTGTAATACACCAATTCAATGACGTGTATCAAATGAAAGATGGAAAGATAATCCCATACAAGAGAATGGTAGATGATCTAAAGAAATATTTCATATCTGTCACCTTTGAACAAATTCCTAGAATGGAGAATAGGGCTATTGATGCTATGGAAACCCTCTCTACTTTATTACAGTAGCTCAAACATGAGCTACGCTATGAGTTCCTAGTGGAAGCACTATCTTATCCTGCATATGATTCCCCCAAAGCCTGCATGATCTACACTGTTGTTGGTCATGATTCATCTTGATACAAAAACCTTTTCTCCTATCTCCAAGATCAAATCATTCCTGATACCTTCAACCGCCATGAGAAATGATACCTTATCCGAAATGCATCTTGATATGTCATCATTGGTCATGATCTATACAAACGAGGTCTAGATGGTACACTCCTTAGATGTTTAGAATGGGAAGAGTCTCAACATGCATTAGAGAAATTCCACGAAGGTATATGTGGCTCACATTCGAATGGTTTAACACTAGCTTGAAAACTTATTAGGGCTTGGTAATATTGACCTGAAATGGAAAAATAGGCTATCAAGTTTGCTAAGAACTATCAAAAGTGCCAAGTACATGGTAACTTAATTCATGCACCAGGGAGAGATCTAATCCCATTTACTACACAATGGCCTTTGCACCAATGGGAATTTGATCTTATAGGAGCCATACATCCTCATTCTTCTAATGGACATACCCATATTATTACAGCTACAGACTATTTTACAAAATGGGTAGAAGAAATCCCTTTGACTCAAGCAACCGGTTAACAAATTTCAATGTTCATCTTGAACTACATCATATGTTGGTATGGTATTCCACATTCTATAGTCATATATAATGGTGGAAAATTCAAGAATAGAGACTTAGATGGTCTATGTGCCAAATTCAAGATTACACAACATTGGTCATCAATCTACTATCCTCAAGGGAATGGACAAGTAGAGGCTTCAAACAAGAATCTATTGAAAATCTTGCACCGAACAGTTAATAAAATAGGAAGAGACTAGCATCTCATGATCAATCCATCTCTCTAGGCCTATAGAAAAAGTATCTAAATGGCCACTGGGGCTACACCATTCACTTTAGTTTATGGGTCTGAAGTGGTACTACCTATTGAGGTTGAAATCCCATCACTAAGAATTAGAATGCATGGTCTAGTAACTGATGATGACTATAGAGTGTCTAGGTTGCAAGAACTTGAACTACTAGATGAGCACAGATAAGTAGTGTATGATCATCTCAAAGTATATCAGAAGAGAATGTCTAGAGGTTACAACAAGAAAGTCAGACATAGAGAATTTCAGGTTGGCGATCTAGTCTTGAGAGAGAATCCTAAAAATCAATCACATAAAGAACGCAAGGGGAAGTTTGAACCCAACTGGTTGGGTCCCTTTTTTGTCACTGATACTTTTGGCTCTAGAGCCTATCAACTCTCAATGACTAAAGGAGAACAACTCCAAGAACCAATCAACATTCTACATCTGAAGAAATTATACGCCTAAGGCATTCAGTATATGGTAAAATGTCATGAAAAAATCATAAAAATTTGAAAAAGTCCTGAAAAAATGAGCATCTTGGTGAAAACCTAGCAAATAGGCACCTTGATGTATCACAAAAAATAAAAAAAATATCAAAAGTACAAAAAAATTGAAAAAAATGAAAAATACAAAAAAATGAGAAAAAGAAAAAGTGCCTTGGTGAAAACCTGGAAACAGGCGCCTTGGTAGAAAAAATAGAATCTCTGCCAAGATGGTGAAAACCTGGCAAATAGGTGCCACTTGTTCAAAATGCTCTATCTATCAATGCAATCTTGGTCTTTCCTTACTTTCATTCTACTTTAGTCTGTATATATCCTTGTTTCAATAAAGTCAGTCTGTACACCAATCGGTACAAGCATTTGTATCCTATCAATGTTTCAAACTTGGGGGCAATCAAAGTCATATCCTACAGTCCTCAATATCTCAGACATGTCATATCTAGTCAGAGTCCTTTGAAGCTACATCTGAGTCAGTCTGTCTATCTCCTCTCCAGAAAGGATTTTGCAATCAAACACAAACAAACGAAAACAATCTATGCTTTACATGCTTTTATCTCCTTGTATGCTTACTGATTCGCATTGAGATTTTTGCATATTGTGGCCTTTTGAGCTCTTTGATAATGTCCTTTACAGGATTTAGAGAGTGATGACTGGGGGCATAATCTTTTCTTTGTCTTTTTTTTGTATGTGAAAATCTAACAACTTTAGAAATTATGGATTGAAAAATATCCATCTGTAAGAGTCTTAATCTCGTATTAGATGGCCATGTGTACCTCGACCATTGATACCCAAAAAATTCAAGGAAGTTTGATATAACTATTTTCTTTTTGAGAAAGTTCTTACTCCTACTGTGAAAAATGATCTTACCTAAGGATGTGAATGATAAAGGGTCACTACAAGTAATTCACACTGGATTTAGAATGATCTCTTGACTGCTTGATGTGTTTGTTCCACAAGGCGTATTCTAGCCATCACGACATTTATGTTTTGATGCTTATACAAATTGTTATATCAAAATGGGCATGATATTCAGGTCATCCTAGCGTTTGTGCCTTGGTGCTTATATCTAATCCGACATTCCAAAAACAAAATCAATATTCATATGTCCATTGTTTTCTAGCCAGTGGGCGTTGTATTGACTTTGGTGCAAAAATCAATATTCATATATTCAGAGTTTCTTAACTAGTGGATGTTGTATTGATTTATCTAGTTACCTAATAAAAATTCAATGATGAAAATGACCGAAACATGATCAATGACTCGGTCCTAGGTCTTAGGTTTGTATTTCATTTTGCACTTTGCATGATTGCATTTATCTCATGATTGCCCAAATCGAATTGAACGCTTAATGATTCTCCAAAACTATGGTAAACATATCATAAGGAATAAGTATTGCATGAAGGTCTTCTTAATAAATCACCACAAAAGCACCCCTGGCTAATTTCAAAATTCTAAACCCATTTTTGGGATCAAAATCAAAATCTAAGATCATTTATATTGTCAACATAGCGATTTAAAATTTTCAGACCCAGGACGGTCAACTGCTTGCATAATCGACCTTCAATCATCACAGAAATCTAGAATTCAACTTAACATATTACCTAACATCAAACTATCAAAATTTAAACTTGGTCAACCATAGTCAACTCATGGTCAAACCTAGTCAAACTTGATCTTCAGGACCTCCAAACGATGCATAACATGTTTTTGAATGTGTACAATCACTTCTTCAATCAATTAACATGTTTT
The DNA here is from genome assembly GCA_027943335.1 of Chamaecyparis obtusa. NCBI lineage: Eukaryota > Viridiplantae > Streptophyta > Pinopsida > Cupressales > Cupressaceae > Chamaecyparis > Chamaecyparis obtusa. The sequence continues at coordinate 178,186 of BSBK01001943.1, forward strand.
TGAACCATTCAATGCTGACTTTTCTTGTCAGATTTTGATTTTCATCCCAAAGGGGGCATGGTATCACATATCATTCAAATCTATAATCAAATCTTCTCTTGGTAATCAAGATAACAACCACATCTAGTTGTTGATTCATCTAAAGACCTCGTCACTTAGGGCACGTCGCTTGGGGCATATCAGATTCATCGAGATCCATATCAATCTAGTATCCTAATCTATCTTGTAAACTATATCAGATTTTCATAACCATCGGTTCATTAGTGTTATTTCCTTAGTTCTTCATAACTGAAGGGTTTGTATGTAATACCAATTACGATTCCTTTGGACAATCAGGTCTGGAATCAGGTCACTCACTTCTTCGTAATCATAAGGTTCAGAATCAGACATTTTGATACTTCTTCATAATCACTGGTTCATTGTTGTTATAGTTAACATCATCTTTGGTCAATCAGGACCTAACATCTTCAAATCTTTCAATCGATTTCTGTCTCAGAATCTGTTCATCTTTCAAATCAATTTCATACATCAAACATAGACTAATCTTTGAACCACTACGCTTCACACAGTGATTCAAAGAGGGGCAAAATGTAATACCCCAAAAATGGGCTATAGGTTCATTAACCTCTTACATCAACAATTCGATCGAAATTGACATCAAAGTCCTAACCTAAGGCACATCTGCACATCAAAATCCTAATTGATTTTATCTTAATTCTGCATCAGGGAATATTCCTTGAACATTCCTAATTTATCATAATTATCTTTAATTGAATATTATTTGGTGATAAATATCATTATTTATCCTAAAGTTGATTCATTGAATATGATGAATATTTAATTAATTAATTTAATTCTGCCACTTAATTATTTAATTAGATTTAATTCTATTTATTCCTAATTATATTATTTAATTTTGACAATAAATCAAATCTCCTACGAATAATTGATTAAATATTTATTTAATTGATTAAATCCAAGTTATCAATATTTAATAATATAGTTTTGAATAAAAGTTTGATTAAAATAATTGATTAACCCATAAATCAATTATTTTAAATTTAAAATCAGTTAAGTTGAGAATAAATCACTTTATTTTTAAATTAATTCAAAATAAATCATGCACAATCAGAAAAGAAGGCAACTAGAAATTAACAACCAATTTTAAATTTAAACTCAACATGTGATTATGAGTTGGAAATTGATCTAAAACTCTATTTTGAGTTAAAAGTTGTTTTTGCATGATTTTGCATGATTTTGTGAGTTAATCTATTTCTAATTTCTTGTTGACTCAAAAATCAACCTGAGTTTATCAAGAGTGATTTATGGTTTTTCTTATGCATCCTCAAACCCTTGATTTCTATATAATCAAGGCTCAACTCTTCATAATAAACCCCTCAAGCTTTCAATCAATCGATATCTCTTGAATTTACACAATTACTTTGGCGAATTTACAACTGAAGAACAAAGCTTTTGCGAAAGGCAATTTTGTGAGATCATTTCATAGTTTTTCATAGCTTTTGCATACTTTTTCATTCATCTTCATAGCATTGTTAGATTAATTGCATATCATTTCAATTCATTCTAGATTAGTTTCATATCAAGTTTTTCATCTAATTGCATCAAAAATCCAAAAAAAATAGATTAATTTGCATTCATATTTCATTGCTTTCATCATTTTAAATCCTTCGTTTAGGTGTTGCATTGTCATTGATCTTGGTCTAAACTAAGAATACCATACTCGCACCTACTATAAGGTAGTAAATCACCTAGTTAGCTTAGTTTCATTTATTTGCAAATTTTGATTTTGCAAACCTCTAATGTTTTACTGAAGTGTTGTGTCCGCAGCTAGGTACAATTTTCACACACACACTCACTGCTCTCTAAATCACTTGAGCTTAGAGTAGTTCTCACTACTCTCTAAATCTCTTGAATCTATCAGTTCCGTTAAATCATTCTAAATCAGATTTTCTTTGAATCCCTGTGCTGTTCGCAAAGAAATTCAAAGAGGGGAAAATGTAATCACCTAAAATTAGGCTAATAGAACCTAAGGCCCTATTTTCCCTATTTCAAGATAAAACCTTGGTTATGTTAATTTGATTCCTGATCATTGACATAATTCATAAAATTCAATTAAATCAATTAAATCTCAATTCAAGCATTTATCATCAAGGTATTAAGAAAAATCAATTCAATTACCTCTATGCCCAATTAATTAAGACAATCCCACTAAATTCATGGATAGAGTAAGTAATTAAAAGAAATGAATAAATCCCTCTCAAATTAAGAAACACAACAAACACACTTTGAACTAATGAGAGGTAATCACATGGATCATGGATCAAGCTTGGATGCATCTCAACCACTCCTCATGGATGCATCCCAACTATTCAAAACCTCAAAAATTCTATAAAAGAGAATTCTCAAATCTTCAAATGGCCCCCCCGAACTCTTTGATTTTGATAGTTACTTCATGTATTCATGCTTTCATTTTGATCTCATATGCTCATATTTAATTAGAAAACATCTCAATTGGGTTGATAGCAAAGGAACTCATGATCTAATGGCTAATTGTGATGCATTTTCTAGTTTTAGCTTCATCCTTGCATACTAATCTTGAATCTCTCATTTTAGCATTGCATTGTCACTATTTTGGGTTATATCTAAGAGAAATCTATAATTCTTTCCATACTTGTGCTAACTAGAGAGCAATAGGATGCCTTCAATTGTTCATTTTCTTAGTTTTCTTTAATTCTCTCTAACAATTGATATAATGTCCTATTGAAGTGTTGTGTTGTAGATTTGCAGGTCCATAACTCACACACATAGCTATCATTTGAAATTGACCTTGAATTATTTCTTTTCATTTCCTTGATGTAGTACATTCACTATTATAGGGGACCAATGATTCATTTAAGGGTTTAATATTATTGCAATACTAGAATGGGTTAGTTGCTTCTTCTTGTCCATTTCCTTGAGGATAGTAAATGGATGATGAATGATGAATGATGTAAAATGTATCACTCAATTCTTTGATATACTTGTTCTTGAAATGTTTTGCATTATTTATTATTATGAAATGAGGAATACCATATTTTCAAATTATGTGATTCAAAATGAACATTGCAATTTTTTTCCCATTGAGGTAGATAAAGGCAAAACTTCTACCCATTTAGTGAAGTATTATGTCACTATGATTAGGAATTTATGACCCATTGGATGATTATTAATAAGTCATGCCAATTAAATCTAACCCCATTTGATAAAAGGGCCAAGGTGTGGTCATTGAGTGTAATTGTTGTACTGACACATGAATCAAATTACCATGGTATTGGTATTTTTGGCAATTTTTAACAAAATGAAACACATATTTCTCCATGGTTGGCCAATAATATCCCATTATAAGAATTTTCTTAGCTAAGGATAAACCACTTGAATGTGATCCACATATTCCTTCATGGACATCTTGTAAGGTTATTTTAGATTCCTCTTCCTCTAGAAACCTAAGAAGCTTTCCATCAAGACTCTTATGATACAATGTATCTGAAACAAGGGCATAGCGAGAAGCTTTTCTTATACATTTTATTCTTTAATTTATGGTTTGTTCCAATGGAAATCTTTGGTCTTTTAAGTATGTGTAAATAGGTCCATACCAAGGAGAATCATGTCTGATTAATAGGAAAATAATTTGGGAATCGGGAAGGTCAAATACAAGGTGTTCCAACTCTTCTACCAAGAACTCATATCATGCACTCCGATCTGGCATTTGTAGGAGAGAATATAGTGTATCCATGGCATCTACTTCTTTGTTTCTCTCTCTTGGTATTTGTTCAAATGTTATCAAAATAAAGTATTTCTTCAAATAATCTACCATCCTTTTGTAAGGCATCAACTTATCATCTCTTGTTTGGTATTCACCATTGATTTGATTAATTACAAGTTTTGAATCACCATATACCTATAAGTCTATTACTTTCCATTCTAGATCCATTTTCATGCCTATGAAAATTTCTTCATACTTGGAAATATTATTGGTACACAGAAAGATAAGTGTGTAAGATTTTGGAATAGTAGAGCCTTGAGGTGTAATTAATAAGATATGTGCTCCTAAACCATGTTGTATATATGAACCATAAAAATAGAGTTTCCATGTTTTGGCTTCAATATTTATAATTTCCCCATTTGGGAATTCTACCTTAATAGGATGTTCATCTAACAAAGGTGTTTTCTCTAATTGTTCTACTATAACTTTTCCTTTTACTTCTTTCCTATCCACATATTCAATGTCAAATTCACTCAACACCATGACCCACTTTTCCAATCTTCCTATTAGGGTTGTTTTTCTCAATAGATATTTCAAAGGGTCAATTTTAGCTATGAGTCAGATCTTGTGTGCCAACATATAATGTCATAGTTTTTGTGAAGAAAAAAATACCGCCAAGAATTCTCTTTCAATAAAGCTATAGTTCAACACATATTTTACCAAGGTCCTACTAATATAGTAGATTACCTTCTCCTTTCCATTTTCATCTTCTTGAGCTAGTAATGTACCTAAAGACTTCTGTATTGCTGAAATATGTAATAGTAAAGGCTGACCTCTTATTGGTGAAATCAATATAGGTGGATTCATAAGACACTTCTTGAGAAGTGAAAAGGCTTCTTCACATTTATAATCACACTTGAATACTATGTCCTTGTGAAGGAGTTGAGTAAATGAATGACATCTTTTGGCTAATTGAGAAATAAATCTTGTTATGGATTTTAGTCATCCTTTAAGGGATGTCATTTGGCTTATGTTTCTTGGTGCCCCCATTTCCATTATTGCTTTAACTTTTGTAGGGTCTATCTCAATAACTTTTGCTGACACTATGTATCCCAGTAACTTGTCAGATTTTACCCCAAATGTACACTTTTTAGGATTCAATCTTACCATAAATTGTTCAAGCTTTGTAAAAATATTCTCTAGAATTGGAAAGTGTTCTTCTCTTGAATGAGATTTGGCTAAGATGTGATCCACATATTCTTCTAGGAATTTGTGCATCATGTCATGAAATATGGTAGTCATAGTTCTTTGATAGGTTACTCTAGCATTTTTGAGGCCCAAGGGCATCACATTAAAATAAAATGTTCTCCAAGCATATGTAAAATTCATCTTATCTTGATCTTCAGGAGAAATCTTGATTTGATTATATCCACTAAACCTATCCATGAGAGAAAAAATAGAATGATCTACCATCAAAGCTACTATTGCATCGATGCTTGGTAGTGGAAGATCATCTTTAGGGCATTCTAGATTGAGATCCCTAAAGTCCATACATACTCTAATTGATTTGTTAGGTTTTGAAACTAGTACAATGTTAGATCTCCACTCAGAATAATCAATGGCTCTAATGAAACCAACCTTCAATAGCTTTTCAAATTCAATTTTGAGTAATAATGCAATATGTGGATGCATTTTTGTTAATTTCTTCTTGACTAGTTTTACTCCTAGCTTGATGTTAACATTATGCATAATAAGATTTGGATCTAATCTTGGCATGTCATAATAAGACCAAGAAAAATTCACTTGTCTTTCTTTGAAAAACTTAATAAATTCTTCTCTTTCTTCTTTTAATAATGAAGTTGCAAGGTGTATAATTTTAGGCTCTAATTCTATACCAATGTTGACTTTTTATGTGGGTTCAATCAAAATAGATGATCTTTCCTCATAATGCTCAAGTAAAGTGTCCAATATCTCTTCCTTAGGTGCCATAATTGGTTTTTCACCTTCAGAAATGTATTTTATTTTTACTTTTTCATGATCTAGCACTGCCACATTATGGTTTTCACCACTAGACCTTTTTAATTTTTTCTTTATTCTTTTACTTTGTTTCATGACTAAGAGATTGAACACTTTCCATCATTATTTCTCCTTGATAGATTTCATTGATAGAAGAGGGTTCAACTTCATTTAGGTATAGGGCCAAGGAATTATCATTTGGAAATGTGGGCATGTCATTTGGCTCAATAGAATCCCAATCAATTAGTTATGGGTATATAAGGGATAAGGTATCATTGGATAGGCTCAAATTTTTAGGATTTAAGTACATGAATTTTTTTGAAGGATCGTACATTATATCACTTAAATATATTATATGTGCTTTCTCAAGGTGCTCCATAGAACTTGGATCCAAATTATCCTCGCTTGAGTCCTCTTGGATTTCTTGAGGATAAAAGTCTTGTGGGTTAAACCTAACTCTATATTATCCTATTCTTGGTAACCATTAAGGCACATAAGATTCCCCTATCCATTGAGACCTTTCTATTTCTTGTCTTGAACTAGGATCTTGACTAGAATTAAACCCTTGATTTGAGATTGAAGCTTGACTTGAGTTTAACTCTTGATTTGAATCTTTTTATATACTTGAATTAGATATAGGAGAATAGGTATGAATAACACCCACCTCTTTGGATTTTCAAGATCCTTCGAATAAAGAATCCCATTCCCATTTATTATAATCCTCATCACTTTGGGAATTTAATTATAAAATGTGTTCATAAAATTATGGATGATTATTTTTAGTACTATATCCTTGCTCAAGGTATCCTAGCCCTGATTTTTGTTTACTATATCTCCAAGGCATTTCTATGGGTTCCACCAAGCCTTCACTGTTTCTTCCCAAGGGTCCTTTTCCTTTGTACCCCATATTTTGCATGATTTCATATCTCTTGCCATATTGGTGTGTTGGGATGCTAATATTGGAGTTGATGAGTAAACAACCCACAGCTCCCAAGAACACCTACATGAAAACACCTATCACAGAAAGAGAGAGAAGAAGCAAGAAACTAGGGAGGTTTAAACCCTTTAATCTATAAGAGAGGAGAAATCATTTTTGATGTACAAAAACAAAAGTTTCAATTCAATAATGAATTATATTACAAAAGTTATTAAAAGAAGAGGAGATCAATCCTTATAAAAGGAGATCTGAAAACCTAAAAAGGTAAAACCTAGGTTGCACAATAATAATTAATAAAGTAATTAATTATTATATGCCTAAGTTTAGCTTAAGTAGAAAGAGATAATAAGTGACTTAGTAATTAAATCAAACATGATTTAATTAATAAGTAAACACTTTATTACTCTAACACCCCCCCCCCCCCTTAAGATGAACTTTCAGAGAAGCTAAAAACCTAGAAAGAACTACTGAAAGCAAATGGGTCCCAACAACAAAAGGCCTAATCAAGTACCCAAGTACAAAAGAGAGTCTCTATAAAGCAGAGAAATAGAGAAAACCACATGGGAAAAACTCTACTCCAAAAAGATACAAAGACTAGTCTGAAGGACTGAAGAAGCCTCCAAAACTAGGAATGTTCTAGAAATATAGGAACAAGGATGAACATGTAGAACATCACTGAAGCATGAAGTTGTAAACACTGTCAAGAAGTAACTGATGATCTGAAGATCCTCCACTGAAATATGACCAGGTAGAGAAGACTGTAATCTACATGAGTGCCCTAAAATGACACTACTCGAATTAGGAGGCAAACAAAGGAAAACAACTGAATTCAAAGATATAGAATACTGTAATCTGTATGAGTGCCCTCAAATGACACTACTCAAATCAGGAGGCAAACACCTAAACTCAAAAATATAGATGGCATAATAACACCAAAATTCTGAAGAGTTGATCAATCAAAGCTGGAAGAGTGCATCCAAAAAATAGGAAAGAAATATTGTCCATATGGTAAATGATCCATCTCATCGGAATGTATAGGTACCTAGCCACTACATCTGCCTAGTACATAGAATCAAATACTAAATACATAGCTCACACTATCAAACCAAGGAAGTAGTAGAACCAATAGTAGAAACCCCTCATAATGTTGACAAGGGAGTAATGACAGGTACATTGTAAAGATTTTCCAATATGAACTACATGATGAAGATGAATCTAAAACATCAAAGGTGCAGAGAGAGTACAAATACAAATAAAGATACCTAAGGCTAATGTCATTGGAGGAACACTCACATGAAAAAAGTAGATGGAAAACAAAGGCAAACATCAAACCCCCTGGCACTTTATAATGGATGGAGTGTGAGTACATAGAGCTCAAACATGTGTAAGATACCATACATGCAATAGAATGACAATTTATCTTAGTGCATGTGCATAAAAGAATGCTACAAAAGTGAATTATACACTTCTCAAAGAAGAGAGAAGGCTGGTAAAATAAAAGAATATCCTAAGATGAGCCATCCCTCAAAGGGAAGAGATCCCAGGACCTAAAACATCCAAGATATCCACCAGATTGCAAAAATGCAAAAATTTGAATAAAATGTACCTAAAGTAGAATCTAGAGAATGACTCATAGCACTAGAAAATCTCTCATAACAAGCTTTCCAACAATATATCATTTTCCCAAAATAGATTCTGGATGCGCAAGATAGAGCTCCCAGAGTCCAAAACTGAACATCTGACTTTGACAATAAAAATCACTATCAAAAAACTAAAATCAGAAATTCAAACCTCTAGATTTGGATAGATCTCAAAACCAGCTTTCCAAAAATATCTCATTTGCCTGATTTCGACACCGTATGCTCAAGTTATGAGCAAAAAACCATAGGTATGCTAATCGGCCCAAAAAATGGTGTCCAAATATGCTGACATGTGCTGATGTCAGCATTTCACAGGGCTAAAATTGACAACCAAATGGTCCTCGCAGCATACAAGCCCCCTAGGGCTAAAATACTAGGCCCTTGGTCACCATATGACTAGGGGCTGAAACTCCATGTGCTTGGGATTAAATTTGATGGCCAAATGGTCGTCGCTGCAAAAAAAAAAATTTAAATTTTAAAAAAATCACATGCGCACCTCCGAATGCATGCCAAACTGTACAAATTTCTACCTTGATTTGCATGCCAATTTTTTTTACCTCAATTTACATGACAAGTAGTAAAATTTTTGCCTAGATTTATGTGCTAGATCGGTATAATTTTTCCTTAATTTGTGTGTTAGGGCCGTATGAATTCTGCATCAATTTGCATGCCAAGGTCGTACAACTTGACATGAAAAACAAATTGCCTCAAAATGCAATGGTGTCCAAATCAGATGTGTCTTATATGGATTTGGGGGATTTTGGGTGCTACGAGCTCAATGGTGAGGTCCGTTTTAGCCCAAAGTGCCTCCAGATCCATGTTGAGGCCAGTTGTAAAAAAAATTGCCACAAATTTGAACTTTGTCCAAATTGGATAAATTTTATATGGATCTGGGGGTTCTTAAACGTTGTAAATGCAACTGTGAGGTCCGTTTGAAGCCATGATGACCAGAAAAAGAGGTCTTCGTAGATCTAACAAAAAATCTTCTAAAAACGTAGATCTCATGGACACGGTCGAATCTCTTAGGAAGAGGATAGGGGTAGACAGATCTGAAGCTCTGATACCATATTGGGGTTAATGAGTAAACAACCCACAACTCCCAAGAACACCTACATGCAAACACATATCACAAAAAGAGAGAGAAGAAGCAAGAAACTATGGAGGCCTGAACACATTAATCCATGAGAGAAATCATTCTTGATGTGCAAAAACAAAAGTTGCAATTCAATAATGAATAGTCTATTAAAAAAGTTATTAAAAGAAGATGAGATCAATCCTTATAAAATAAGATCTGAAAACCTAAAAAGGTAAAACCTAGGTTGCACAATAATAATTAATAAAGTAATTAATTATTATATGCCTAAAGTTTAACATAAGTAGAAAGAGCTAATAAGTGACTTAGTAATTAAATCAAACATGATTTAATTAATAAGTAAACACTTTATTACTCTAACAGATAATATTTTGAACCTTTTATTCATTTGAAATTTGATTTGATTTTGATGTTTCTTCATCTTTATAAAGCGATTTTAGGATCTCGTTATCATCTTCTTCTATGGGTGAAGAAGTACTATCTCGTATAAAATATTCATTTTACTTTTGAGAAATATTGGAAATAGATGGTTTTCCTTGAGATCTAGGGGAAAAAGGTAAATCCATCATTGATAGGGAATATTCCCCCACACCTCTTTGCTTGATTTTGCATTTTTTTTCAAAAAAATCATCATTGTATCCATCCTTTGATAATGTGTTTCTTTGTCTTTAATTTGAGAAGATTTTGAATTGTCCTCTTCTTGGTGTGACATTTTGATTATTATTATTTTCTTATTTTTCTTTGGAATCTATCCAACTAACTTTTTATTTTCCTTCAACCAATGTAGATAAGTTAGTTTTGTCTTGATTCGAACTACCAAGGATACCTTCTTCTTCCATGTTTTCTTTTCCTCTTTCTAGAGAGTTATCATTTGAACTTAGACCTTGAATTGTTTCTTTTCATTTTCTTGATGTAGTACATTCACTATTATAGGGGACCAATGAGTCATTCAAGGGTTTAATATTATTGCAATACTTGAATGGGTTCAAATTCCCACTTGCCATGATTTCTTGGCCCATATAAGAAAACTTTAGACATTGATGATATGTTGAAGGCACCTCTTGCATTTCATGGATCCATGGCATCCCTAGAAAAATATTATATGTAAATTTTACATCAAGAACTTGGAAAACTATTTCTTTTTGGATAGGACCAACTCGAATGGGAAGAACCACTATTCCTTTTGAATATCTTTCTTCATCATTATAAGCTTTGATAGTAATTTTTCTTTTAGGATCGATGGCTTCTTCAGAATATCCTAAAGCTTTCACAAGAGTCAAGGTACAAATATTTAAGCCAGCCCCTCCATCAATAAGGAATCTTTTTACACGATGCTTGTGTATTAAAGACATCTATATGAAATGGAATATTTTGAGGATGATTCAAAGACATATCATGTTTCTTAGAAAAAAGATAGACAATGTGGTGCAATGAGGTGTCCAACCATGTTCTAAAATTTTTCAACAGCCCATTTCTTTGGAACGGTAGTCTCAACAAGTCTTTTTCCAAGATTTCTTTGTGGGTTGATGAAAGTTTCAACAACTCCAAGATTGATGTTTGTGCTAGTTTTCTTTGGAGTTGGTCCACAAGATTTTATTGTTTTGAAGATGATGATGCTTGACTTGGTAAAGTGATTTTAGGGGTAGTCCCTTACAAGGTAATTTTTTACACTTTCCCCCTAGTCACAAAACTAGAGGTTTCTTCTTCTTGTTTCTCTTTCACCACTATGACATTAATGGTATTTTCATACCTTGATAAAGAAATAATAGTATTGTCATAAGTATGGGAAAATTTGACTTTATCATTTCCTCTTTTTTTTCTTTGATTCAAATTATATGTTTCACCTTTCTCATGATTCAAGAAAGGAGTCTTGAAAGCCATATGATCTTCATTATTTTGGGGACCATCCACTTTGATTTTACCTTCATCTATCAAGTCTTGAACCACATGTTTGAGTCTCATGCATCATTTTTCTTATTCCCTTTGTTTATATGATATTCACAATGATGGGAATCATTCCACCATGATGGTTTGACTTGTGGTTCATAGGGTCTTGACTCTAGTAAAGTGATGATTTTATTAGAAATGAGGGTCATTAATTCATTCTCCAAAGGTTCTCCTAAGGGTGTGAACTTCCTTTTTGTGTTAAACAAGGGTCTTGGTTGATTAGTTCCTTGATTATTGAAAGAGTTATTGCTATTATTATTAAAAGCGGTCTTGGATGTTTAATTAACATTATTTGTTTGATTATACCCACTTTATAAATTAAGGGGAGTAGCTTTAAGGTTTTTATCTTCCACAACCCCATCATTCACAAGGTTCTTGTTGGTATTATTTAGCCAAAACCTAGGCTTTTCATTATTGTTATTACCACCCCTGTTGTTGTTAAAATTAGTATTAGTGTTAGAAAAAACTTTTTTTTCTTTGAAGAACTTTATCTCTCCATTCTTTACTAACTCTTCTTCAATTTTGATCTCATTTTCAATAATCTTCTCAAAGGTAAGGGGACATTGAAGTTGCAATTGATAATTCATTTCCATATTCAAATTATTCATGAAAATTTTCATCTTTTCTTTCTCAGGTATACTTCTTGGGTATCGGGAAAAAATTATTCTCCATCTTTCGAGGAATCTTAGAAAAGGTTCACCATATTTTTGTTTGGTATCACATAGATTCAACATGGTGATTTCATGTTCAATATTGTATGAATAATGGGTTACGAATTTGGAGGCCAATTCTTTGAAGATTTTTATACCTAGGGTAATTTTGAAAACCATTCCATAGATTTCCCTCCAAGGCTTCTTGAAAATAATCTCATTAGGTACATTGTATCATGCATGAATTCAATGCTTAGGGTACAAAATTCTCTTAAATGGTCTTGTGGGTCTGACTTACCCATGTATTTATCATATCTTGGAAATACCACATTTGGAGGAAAAGGTACCATGATCAAGTTTTTATCGAAATGAAAAGGACATATGGTTTTATTTGAAAATGGTTTAGGCTCCATTGCCTTCTTTATGCTATCAATTTTCACTTGAAAGAATTTGAGTTGTATGTTCATAGACCCTAATGGATTCTCTTCTTCCTCATCCTTCTTCAAGTTTGATGTGTCATAGTCATGAGGAAGCTTAACTCCTAATTGAGCTAAGATTAGAAAGTGTCTTTCTTTATCCCTTTCTAAAATTTTATCCATAACTTTGAGGAATAAGAGATAATGGGCTGCCTCATTAACCCTTTCATTGGTTTCTTCTTCATTCCTTCAATTTATATGGTGATTGTCATCTTGATTCTTGTGGTTTTGATCTTGGTTATAGATATGACAATCATTATTTACAGCCATAGGATTAATTATTTCTTCAAATATATTAGGAATTCTATCCTCTTGTTCTTTTTCTTTGTCAAATGGAGATTGTAAAGTTTCATCTCATAGGGAATCTCTTGTCTAATGCATGTTTAGTCTTCTTGAAAATATATCTTCAAGCGATGGAATCTAGTGAAGATCGACATTAACAAGAGTTTTGTGGATTGAATTTATTCCCCTTTGATGATCGATCTTTTGAATAAGGAAAATTTTTAAATGTTTTATCAAATTCAAATGGATGTTTCCTTCTTGTAACATGTATCATCAACCGCAACAAGCTAAAAAATACTTATCTTTATCCCTAACCTCTAAACACAAAAATTCAAATTTTGAGAATGTTTACATGGGTCTTTCACAATAAGATACTTCATGAAATCTACCTAAGGTAAAATTTGGCATTTAGCATGTCTCTAAAGGTAGGGATTTCTAGATTAACTTGGAATTTTAGTTTGGGTTCCCATACAAAAATATCAAATGATTCATACAAGGAACATATAGTTGTGCACGCATGATTGAGGCCTATAGCCCTACAAGTCCAAGAATTTGATAGTTTTACCCTCTAATATTTTTAACTTAACAAAGGTCTTTATTTATAGTGGGTGGAATAGGTTGGTTTTACCTAGTTCCCACTTTGGTTCATCCCTCTCACTAGCATCATTAAGGCATGTTCTCGGGAGGCATCCCACTAAAGCTCTAACATGTGTAATGAAATCAATGAAATAAAATGATCAAGTAGGTCTAGGAGTTTGATTCAATAAAAAGGTGAAGAGCATATCCCTACTACCTTCTCACTTCCAAACATGACTAACAATGTTCTTTCCCAATCCTTTTAATCTAATGGAATTTGAGCATGTTTGGCATTATAATTCACTATAAAAGTGAAGATCATAGGCCTAATGCTTTCTTTCACAAACAACGAGGCTTTTTTTATGTGTTTGTTCATTTTTTAGCTCATTTTTTCTCTCAAGTTTAGCACTTTTAGGAGTTTGATTCACTGTAGAAGTGAAGAGAATATCCCTAATGCCTCACTTAAGATTCAAATTTTTCTCCTAACTAGGCTAGATTTTGAATTGAAAGGCCGCAATTTAAGAAAAAACATTAGGTGTTAAGTATACCTCTTCGAAGCTAGCAAAGGCTAAGTGCATTTTTTATTTCATTAATTTTTCATTTTTACTCACCTAGTGGCGATCGTTCTAGCTCCTAAGCATCCTCCACAAATATTAGTTCAACACAAGCAAAGAAAATGTGAAGAAAATCAAAACATTTAAGTTTCCTTTTTCCAAAGTGATCAAAATTTTATTATTTTAAGGAGTAAAGATCCTATTGAGGGATACGTATTTATCTTTATAAGCTTGGATTACCCTCAAGGACCTTTCATATGCTTCCACTTCTTGTTTTGAATCCTCCAAAATGTTTTTCAAATAAGTTCAGTTTTCCTTCTTCAATTGTCCTTTTGCTTCTCTCCTTTTTTTGAACTCTCAATTCTGGTTTTTGAACTTTTTAACGATGTCTCATCAAAAAACTAGAGAGTTAAAATCATTAAATTGATAGAATTTAAAATTTTAAAAACAATAGAGATACATGCTTCATAAATTATTAAACGTCCTATTCTATTACTACTAGGTATTATTAAAATGACTGAAAATTAATACGTGCTGAAAAAGATTAATAAATGTGTCACAAAGGTATGTGCTATGTGCTAAAAGAAATTATGTAAACAAAAGATAAAGGAAATCATGAATGTGTTGAAACTTTGTGCAAATGCATTAAACTTTTTTGTGCACACATTATTTCTCTATGTAAAGGCATCAAACTTCATTGTATACACGCTATTTCTCCTGTTAAATGCACTATTGTACATACAAAAGATCAAAATCTGCAAAACAAAAGCATGAATATGAAAACATTTAACAAATTTATGAAGATTGAGGCCAATGCCCCATAGTGGGAATCATTTTGTGTATATAAAATACCTTAATAGAACTAGTTTATCAAAATATCAACTCAATTATGGAAAATACAATAATTTTAAAGCAATCAAATTGAAATGACAATAAGCACCCTATGGATCTCTAACTAGAAAAGCTAAAGAAATGCTCTCAAATTAGCATTCATTAAAGACACCTCTAGAATGAGAATTAATGATCTATGATGCAATTAAACAAATCTAACTCAATTATACTAAAATATACTCAAATATGCCAAGAAATTACTACTAAATATCTATAATGAAGATGCAATTTTGTAAACTATGAAGATGGATACTTTTGTCTTGATTTTTCCCTCTATTTATGGATTTTCCCAAGGCTTAGGGGTAGAGTAAGATGAATCATGATTAATTTTGAGTCAAGTTAATGGTTTAAAATGTTGGGAAAATTAAATATTTTGTTCTCAAAGGTTAGAAAAAATATACAAAATGAATGGTCAAGATACATCTCCAAGATGAGTGGTGCAAAATCAATTTGGCTTTGATCCATGTGAGCTCATTCCTTAATTCTCATTGGTTCATTTTGACTTTGTCCATATGTAGTTGTTGATAAAAATAGGAATTAATAATAGATTTAATTTATTTTTCTTAGCCATGTACACAATTGAATAGGTTGAGTTTGATTTGATTTAACTATACAATTAATTGATTAAATTAAATTGCATAATAATGTTATCCTCTTGATTTAATTACTCATTTTGGATTTGATTTCAATTAATTCCTTCTTTTATCCTTGATATCTCATTTCAATTTACCTTGACCATTTTTAGGTGTATACAAAGGGATTGAACTTCATACATGTTAGGATCTTGCATACCCTATTAGGAGTAACCTAGTTGAAGAATCTTAACCACAAGCCTATTAGAAATTGCCTTGAGAAAGACCTCAATAAAATTGATCTGATTGTAGCACACTTTGTCTGACACATCCACTTCAACTCTCCTCAACTCACTTTTCTAATCATACACACTTTTCCTTCAATGATTATAACCATCACACCATCTAACTATCATGTTTTCCCTACAATTTTATCTCTTATATACACTTTTAGGTCGATGTAATAACCCTAAAATATGTTACTGATGTCGGCCTCCAAAATCCATATAAATTCATAAGTGGTCATACAAACATAGGAAAGTGTGATCCATAATGTCATCTCTTAATAATAAAATTCAAAAAAAATAAAATATAAACGTTAATCCAAATGCCACCTTGATTTCGTCACGTTGAAAAAATGGTTGGTTGTTCTAGCTGATATCACTAGTGTTTCCTCTAAATCTTCAATTGTGCTTTGAATCATCTTACACGATCATAGAATTAGGCTAATATGACTTTTTATATTCTACCGTTCTAATTGTACCACCATATTTGTTCATATCATCACTATACACCGCATTCACCATGTATGACTATGTTATCAACAAATACTCTGTATACATAGAGAAATCCTTGTGTAATCATATTCACCACCAGTATACTAGATTCATTCATCCTCAAAGACATTGTTTCCAGCAATGAAAACACTCCAACATTCATCCCATGAAAATAATCTCTCCAACACCTTCATCAAATTCCAACAATCTCCTTCTTTGCAATTGATGGCAACACTTGGAGAAAAAATTGCTACATGTCAAACCATGCAAAAAATGTAATCAACATTTAAATCATAAAACAATAGAGCATAAACAAACATAACTCTAACTCTCATAACTATACTACTCCCCTTTCAAATACTTACCCAATTTTCATCCTATACTACTCCCCCTTTTCCAACAGTAACAAAGATATACAAATGATATGCAAAAAGTAATATTTTATTGAGTATGGAGTAGCATATATAGGTTAAAATCTATTGAATATATCAATGAAGTTTTCTTTCAAAACCTATAGATCATTAACCAAAAAAAATTGTAAGTTATTCATGATCAAGATTTGTCCATTTAGTTGATGGGAAAGTTCTTCCAATCCATCCAAAGTGCACATATCTGGGGTAGCCAAAACCCATTCTACCTCTTTCACTCCTTGTTGTAGAATATCAATTTTAGGAATCAATAAATTATGTATTTCCAACAAGTTATCTATCATCTTTTCTTACTTTCTTTTCAATGACCGATGCATTCAAAGTATTTTCAACTTCAGGATACTTCTCCCTATAAGTTCCAAATCTCTTAGCATTAGGATCAATGGGGTTCATTAATAGCTCATCTACATAAGCAATAGCTAAATCAT
This sequence comes from Chamaecyparis obtusa, assembly GCA_027943335.1. Classification (NCBI taxonomy): domain Eukaryota; kingdom Viridiplantae; phylum Streptophyta; class Pinopsida; order Cupressales; family Cupressaceae; genus Chamaecyparis; species Chamaecyparis obtusa. The sequence goes on from BSBK01001943.1 coordinate 195,215, forward strand.
ATTCTAGCTCATAACCCATAGGTAGGTCCATGAAGTCCTACGGACTACTGCCTCCATTTGACATATATTGGTATTAACCATAAAACATATATCATCCTTATACTTCTCAACAACATTTTATGGAATCATTTCTCTCTCATGCATTCTCTTCTAAAAATCCTTAAAGTATCCTCATACTTTCTCTGAAAACTAATTTCCAAGCATCCTAGCATAATTATCCATTTGAACTACCACCAGTGTACCTTATACCCAATTAATTGGTCCAACATTGGGAAAGAAATTATGAAAAAAAAAAAAAAACCTACAAGCAATTGGATGTACTTAAACACTTTCCTTTTTTCTTTCTTTATCTTCTCCATGTTTAGAAAAATTGATCTCTCATCATGCAACACAAATCATACTTTGCATTCTCTTTTACCATCTTGTATGCACTATGAATTATTGTGGGAGGCATATTTTTTGTTCTTCTTGAATAGAATACTTTATTTCCAAACCACCATGGATGAAAACCTCACCACTTCATCTTTGATATCATTAATGGTCATCACTCATCTATCCCATTTAGCTTTTGTCAGTTCTATGACCACATCTTGCAGATCTAAGCTGCGATATCTCTCTAGTAGCTAATGCAAGAGCATCTTGGGTCCTTGGCAATCTTGTGTCGCCAAAAAAAAATTGGCGTTTGTCTATGTTTCTCGGTTCTTTTTTTGATTGATTTGGTCAGTTTCCTTTGGTTACCGAGTATGGTTGGTTATCTCCTAGGTGGTTGGTTGTTTCACTGGTGCTCGATGATGCTTGTCTATTGTTCAGTCATCCTTGCTTACTGAGTAGTTTCTTTTGAGTTTCTGTTGAGCCAACTTGTGCATTTATTATGGTTCATGGATTTAATGTTGTAATCTATCATTGGGAAGCATGTAGTCCTAGATTTGACTATTCCTTATGTTGATTATGGATCTGAAGGTCAACTCAGTTCGGTAGACTCTTGTATAAATGTAGTTATTTGGTTGTAGTTTAGGGGGTAGTCTTTGGAGATAGAGAGAAGAATATAGTAGATTAGAGATGATTGGTAGATCCTCACATGTTTGAGGACTTCTATAATTCATTTTAATAACTAGCCCTAACCAGGAAGTCCTTACATCCTCGCATGTATGATTCTATTTGATGAAAATTAATGAAAGATCCTACATTCTCTCTCTCACTGTTGTTGTTTATTGCTTCCACATGTTGTTGAGAAAGCTAGATCATTAGGGTGTGCTATTGTTTTGGCCCCTCTTGACCCTGCATTTGTGTTAGGTGGTATCAGAGCAAGGTAAGATCTTTATCTAGGTCTATGGATCTAGGTTTATAGGTTCCTCTTGAGAAGCCCTAGTTGATTGTTATGGGGTAGCAGATTGCGATCTGACCTAGAATTACAGAGGGTTGTCAAGATGGTTCGTGGGAGGTGAAATGAAAACCCAAGATTGGTAGATATGCTAAGGCATATTGTTGCTAGATTAGAAGCTGTTGAAATAGCCCAAAGAAGAGGTAGACATCTTGAAGATGTTAGTGATGATGAAATTGAGGAAGAACAGGCGAATGTAGAACCTGCACCTGTTATGGATCAAGGTGAAGAAATATTTTTGAAGGCTTTGACAAGTCTAATGTCTACACCACATTTCAATCCTCCTGAGTATGGTGGAAAGCTAGATTCTGATGAATTGGTGGACTGGATCACTGAGATGAAAAATTATTTTGAGTATGAAAACATTCCTGAAGACAAGAAAGTGAAGATTGCAAGCACAAATTTGAAAAGTCATGCATCCTTATGGTGGGAACATCTACAGCTAGATAAGAAGAGGAAAGGAAAAGACAAAATCAAGGTATGGAATAAAATGGTGAATAAATTGAAAGGAAAGTTCTTACCTTGTGATTATCAGATTAACCTAGTTAGGTGAATGCAAAGTTTAAGGCAGAAAGATAGCTTGGTAAAGGAATATACTAATGAATTCTATAGATTAGATATCAGATTTGTACATGATGAAGATGATGTGGAAATAATTGGTAGATACTTGAATGGTTTGAGAGTTTCCATCCAAGAGGAAATTAGTTTGGTCAAGTTGGAGAGCATTAAAGAGGCTTATCAATTTGCATTGAAGGCTGAGGAGAAATTGAACAAAAGACATGAGAAAAGACAAAGAGGTCAAGGTGTTAGATTCCATAGAGGAAGAGGTAGATCTAATGGTGAAAATGGTAGATCTGAACCAAAAAAGACAAATTTAGACAAAGGCAAGACCGAGTGGAAAGGTGAAAGTTCATCTAGAGATAGAGGCAGTAACTACTGAGGTGGTTATAGCAGAGGAGGTTTCTGAGGAACTTGTTACAATTGTGGAGAAGAAGTTCATAGATATTTTGAATGTACACATGCTAGTAAGAAGGCTTGTAACAGTAGAAATGCCTTGATGCAAGAAGAGTCACCGAATGAACCTGAGAAGGAAAATAACTTGATGGTAAGGAGAGCACTGTGGAATGAAAGAAAAAGGGAAGATGCGGTAAGGAAAAGTTTTTTCAAGACCAGATGTAGAGTTTCTAAAAAAGTTTGAAAGGTAATCATTAATAGTGGTAGCTCAAAGAATCTGGCATCTGAGGAAATGGTCACAAAGTTATAGTTGGAAAGGTTGGAACATCCAAAGCCCTATCAGATTTCATGGATCAAAGATGAGCATACAATCCTGGTTAGTGAACAATGTTATGTGAATTTGAAGATTGGAAAGTACTATGATAAGGTGTTATGTGATATCATGCTTATGGATTGTTGTCATATTTTGTTGGGTAGACCTTGGCAATATGATAGACATGCTATATATGATGGGAGATTGCATAAGTATACTATTGTGGCTGATGGAAGAAAACAAATCTTGTTACCATTAATGGAAGAACCTATTAGTAATGTTTTCATATCTGTAAAATTTTGTTTGATGGAGGGAAGAAAGTTTGTTAACTCTTTGAAGAAGAATGATGTATGTTTTGTTGTGATTCCTAACAAACTGAGTAAGAAAATAGAGGATAATGTCCCTAAGGAGATTGATAAGTTACTCACTGAGTACATTGATATCATTTCTAATAATATACCTAATGGTTTTCCACCGAAGATAAGTATTGATCATTGCATGGATCTAATCCCTGGAGCTAGTTTACCAAACAAGGCACCTCATCGATTGACACCTACTAAGAATCAAGAATTGAACTGATAATTTCAAGAGTTTCTGGAGAAAGGTTTGATCAAAGAAAGTATGAGTCCTTGTGTAGTGCTTCTATATTGGCACCCAAAAAGAATGGAGAATGGAGAATGTGTACTGATTCCAGAGCAATGAATAAGATAGCAATGAAGTATAGGTTTCCTATACCGAGAATGGATGACATAATGGATAGTTTGACTGGAGCAAAGTATTTCACCAAAATTGATTTGAAAAGTGGGTATCATCAGATCAAAATGAGAGAAGGTGATGAATGGAAGACTACTTTCAAGACAAAAGAAGATTTGTATGAGTGTTTGGTTATGTCCTTTGGTTTAACTAATGCACCGAGTACTTTTATGAGGCTAATGAATGAAGTTTTAAAGAAATTCTTGGGTAAGTTTGTGATTGTATATCTTGATGACATTCTGATATTCAGTAAGACCAGAGAAGAACATTTGTTGCATGATAGAAAAGTTTTGTAGAGATTGAAAGAAGAAAAGTTGCTGATAAATCTTAAAAAGTGTTCATTCATGAAAGAGGAGATTGTGTATTTGGGATTTGTGATCTCAGCTGATGGTTTGAAGATGGATCCTAAAAAGGTTGAAGCTATTTTGAATTGGCCTACACCTATGAATGCTAGTGAGGTAAGATCATTTCATGGTTTGGTAAGTTTTTACCGAAAGTTCATTAGGAATTTTAGTTCAATTTGTAATGCTATGACTAAGACTATGAGAGGAGATAAAAGGGAATTAAAGTGGACACATGGAGTTGATAAAAATTTTGAGACTCTAAAGCAGAAGGTTTCTAAATTTCCTATTTTGGCATTGCCTGATTTTAGTAAGGTATTTCAAGTGGAATGTGATGCAAGTGGAAGTGCAATTGGAGCTGTGTTGAGTCAAGAAGGTAAACCTATTGCTTTCTTTTGTGAAAAGTTGAATGATGCTAGAAGGAAATATTATGTGTATGATCAAGAATTCTATGCTATTATTCAAGCACTGAAGAAATGGAGACATTATTTGATACTAAGTGAATTTTTGTTGTATACTAATCATAAGGATTTATTTGGGTAGTCAGAATAAGTTGAATCAGAGACATATGAAATGGGTTGAGTATTTGTAGAGTTATACATTTGTGATAAAGCATAAAAGTGGAGTCACTAACCGACTTGTTGATGCATTGAGTAGAAGAAGATCTTTGATGACCGAGATAAAAATTGAAGTTCTTGTTTTTTATGAGATGAGAGATTCTTATGAGTTTGATCCTATTTTTTATGAGCCATGGAGAAAGTGCAGAGCACCTCTTCAAGATCAACAAGATACTAAATGGGATGAATATTTTATTCAGGAAGGTATGTTGTTCAAGGGTATTCAATTTTGTATACCGAGAGGAATAATGAGAACTAATTTGATAAAGGAGAAGCATAGTAGTGGTTTGGATGGACATTTTGGTATTGATAAAACATGGAATTTGCTTAAGGAGAAGTACTTTTGGTCGTAGTTGTATAAAGATGTTCAAAAATTTGTGAAAAGTTGTAGAATTTGTCAAGTTGCAAAAGGAATAAGTTAGAATACTAGATTGTATGTACTGATTGTTGTACCTGAGAAACCTTGGATTGACATCAGTATGGATTTTGTTCTTAGCTTACCGAAGATAGTAAGAGGTAATGATTCTATATTTGTTGTTGTGGATAGATTTTCTAAGATGGCACATTTTATACCTTGTAGAAAGACATCAAATGCAGTACATGTAGCAGATCTTTTCTTTAAGGAAATTGTCAAATTGCATGGATTACCAAGGAGTATTATCTCTGACCGAGATAGTAAGTTTGTTGGATACTTTTGGAAAACCCTTTGGAAGAAATTTGGCACTGAGTTGAAATCTAGTTCGACATTTCACCCACAAACTGATGGATAGACTGAAGTTGTGAATAGAAGTTTGGGAAATCTTCTGAGATGTTTAGTTGGAGACACACCGAGTAGTTGGGATTCTGTATTGGCAAAAGCAGAGTTTGTATACAATAATTCAATGAATAGGAGTACTGGAAAGACACCATTTGAGATTGTGAATGGCACACAGCTGAGAGGTATATCTAATTTGAGAGACATTGCTGATGAAAGTAAGAGAAGTGTTGAAGGAGTAAAATTTGCTGAGTACATGAAGACATTGCATGAGGATGTGAAAATCAAGCTGGAAGAGAGTAATCAGAAGTTCAAAGATAGAGTTGATAGATCAAGGAGACACAAAACTTTTGATGTTGGTGATGAATTGATGGTTCATTTGAAGAAATGTCAATTTCTTGTTGGAACATATGGGAAGCTGAAGATGAAGAAGTTTGGACCTTGCAAGATTTTGAGGAAATTTGATAGTGGAAATGCATATAAGATTGAGTTACCTGATGACATGGACATATCACCGATTTTCAACATTGCTGATTTATATGAGTATCATGAACTTGATGAAGAAATGATAGTACTGACAGAGTATCCTAAGAAGCAGAATGAAGAAGTTGAGTAGATCCTGAAGCAAAGAGTTGGAAAAAGTACAAGAGGAAAATAATATATGGAATATTTGGTAAAATGGAAGAATAGACCGATGGAAGACAGTTCATGGATTTCATAGTCTGAGTTGGATGTAGCTCAGATCATACCTACCAAATGATTCAAAGAATTATTTCAAAATAACCTCAGGTGTCTGATGTAGGAGCATCTTGGGTCTTTGGAAATCCTGTGTCACCAAAAACATTTTGGAGTTTATCTATGTTGCTCGGTTCCTTCTTTGACCGATTTCATCAGTAGTTGGTTAGTTTCCTTTGGTTGCTGAGTATGGTTAGTTATCTCATGGGTGGTCAGTTGTTTCACTGGCACTCGATGATGCTTGTCTGGTACTCCATCATCCTTGCTTACTGAGTAGTTTCTTTTGAGTTTCTATTGATCTGACTTGCGCATTTATTATGGGTCATGGATTTAATGTTGGAATCCATTATTGGGAAGTGTGTGGTCCTAGATATGATTTTTCCTTTCGTTGATTGTGGATCTAAAGGCCGACTCAGTTCGGTAGACTCTTGTATAAATGTAGTTGTTTGGTTGTAGTTTAGGGGGCAGTCTTTGGAGATAAAGAGAAGAAGATAGTAGATTGGAGATGATTGGTAGATCCTCACATGTTTGAGGACTTTTTTAATTCATTGTAATATCTTTCCCTAACTGGGAAGGCCTTACAACCCAGCATGTATGATTCTATTTGATGAAAATTAATGAAAGATCCTGCATTCTCTCTCTCACTGTTGTTGTTTATTGCTTCTGCATGTTGTTGAGCAAGATGGATCATTAGGGTGTGCCATTGTTTTGGCCCCTCTTCACCCTTCCTTTATGTCAGTAGCATAGAATCATGTCTGTGAGGCCTCACCCTAGACCCGTCATGGCTTTTCCATTATCGTTATGGTAGCCCTAGTAATTGGCTTAATGTTTTGATTAGCTTAGTATATTTTACTCTTTTAGACAAAGATTTGATTACAGTAGATGAGAATACATTACATTTTATGATGCTTTCTATACTCACAATGTTGAATTTATGATACATTATGACTTACATTATGATGATTGATTTAGATGAAATACTGAGATGTGCAATTAGAGAATTTATGTCGATATGAGTTGTTAAGAAAATGAAAATCAAGAAATGAATTAGGTTGAGATGTGTATTTCATTTTGGGTTAAATGTTAGGTGATGAATTATTGATGACTATTTTATGATATAAATATGAATCCTAATTTATGGTTATTTTGATTTATGAATGTTGGGATGAAGTGATGGATTTTATACGCTTACGTACGTAACTAGGAAATGGAGATTTGATTCGATTATGATACAATGAGATATCTATTATGAATTGAAGTGTTAATTACTTAGGTGAAGTTTATGAGTGTCATGATGACATTTAATTACAATTGAATTATATATGCAATGATTATGCTACAAGCTCAATTTAGTGATGTATTGAATATTCCATGACGAGTTGTATGTATGTTATAGATGAATGATTATTCCATGTGAATTATCTTGATCGTTAATATTATGAATTTACATGTATATATTTCCTTGGACTACTGATGTTGGACTTTAGTGTGCAGGGAATTAGACCATGGTAAATTCGGGGAACCAAAGCATAAACTTATGTGAAAATTGGTTCGAGCCAAGGTTGCTTCTAATAAAAGGCAGAAAACTCATTGTATTGTATTTTATTTGTGAAAGTAATGTGCATGAGTGTATTTAATTTATATGTTTAATTATAATGTAATTTATTTTTGAGTATGCCCAAGTGGATATGCCACATGGTTTGTGATGTGTCATTCTTGTTGTGTCACTTGACACTTGTGTGTGTACTTGTAGCCATGACATGTCCACTTGGGGATTGGATGCCCATCAACCTAGGATAGTACCATGAGGATCCCCATGAGAAATCCCTTGGATAGGGAGCTTGAGGTAGTGTCTTATCAATGAATCTTGGATTTGAGCTTTTCATGGGTTTTTGGGAGGCTTAAAAGGTGCCTAGGGGTGTGTTTAGGCCATTTTTAGTAAGCCCACTTGATATACCTATGGGTAAGGGACATTTTTAACCATAGAACAACCCATAGTTGACCAAAAGACACCTCCAAAAGTTGGATTTTCAAAATGGCCGAAAATCCACTTTTGAAGCAAGGTCTTAGTTAGAGTTTCATCCAATTAAGTTGCAAGTCTTTGGTCCACCTTTTTGGCCAACCCTTTTAGGAATCCATATTTGGAAACCATGTAAGAAACTTGGGAAAACCATCCAATGGGAGTGAGATCCTATCCCTAGGGGATTGTGTGGAGGTCTTTTTAGAGGGGACTATTCTTTTGGAAGAGTTTGACAACCACTCTCTAGATTTGGAGACTTTGCTAATTTGGAGAAGGAAGACTTAGGAAAAGAGGAGGTTCTTCATCAACTTTCTTCCATAAGCTTGGATCTAGGTTGGTGGAATTCTTCATTCTACCTGAGATGTTTTCATGTGAAAGAGTTCTCAAGAATATTTTCATTCTTGTATGGAGAAACTAGTTAATGTGTTATCATGTGCTTATTATTTGTGAATCTTGTTATTGTGTGTGAGTAGTTGTTTATGTGAATTCATGAGCTTGTTGTAGTGCATGTTTTTCTTGTATTGTATATGTGAAGTTTGAGCTCTTGAAGATTTCTTGTTGTTTTGTATTATTTTTGTTATGGGAGTTTTTCTCAAGGCCACATTCACCCTTGGGAGGGAAGAGTAGCCTTGGGGGTGAAGGGAATTTTGGGACAACCATGGGTGTAGGGTCTCTCCTTGGTATGGAGAAGGAAGAAACATGGATGTATGGGCTCCATGTAGCCATTTATTTTGTATTTTGGGGGTCATAATGGATTGTATGGCTTGAAGCCTTGGGGGTCATAAGGAGTTTTGTTGGGTTGGGATTTTGTGGCAAGATGTGTGTTGAGAAAGAAAAGAGAAGGCTTATCTTTTATTTCTATGAAATGTGCTTTCTCCCCTTGGGTTTGGTTCCACCTTCACCCCAATTTTTGATTCATTTGGAGACTCTTTGTTTTAGCCTTGGATGGGAGTTTTTTAAATGAGAATATTGTGTTATTGAGATTTTGGTTTGCTTGAATGTAATCCCATGTCTATGTGATGGTTCCCCAAGCTCGGGGGTGGCTTCATAGAAGCCTAGGTTGGGAGGTGAGCACTCCATGGCCTATATTTGTTTATTGCAGGTTTGGAAGCCATTGAAGACTTCTTGAATGAAGTTGTTTTCTTGAAGAAGTTTGAGGATTGCACTCAAAAAAAAAATTGGATCCCTTTTGTTTTATGTATATTGTGATTGAAAGGAAATCTTAAGGATTCCTTTGAGCTCAATGTTATTTTATAAAGGAGTCAATACTCCAAAATTTGTGTTGTACCAAAGTGATGTATAATCAAAGACTAGAGTAATGTTTTATTTCTTTTTGGATAGATTCATTTCCTTATGAAAATATTGTATAATGTTCAAAGGAAGATTTTAGTGTATCCATATTATTTTCAATAAGGAATGGGCAATGTATTAGTTCATTTGAAAGAAAATAAAGTTCTTGTTGGAGTAGTTTTTTGTGAATATTTTGTGTATTTTTCCAATGATAAACTCTATGTATTCATGTTGATAAATTATAAAGAAGTAAAGTTATGTAGCATCATTATAGTTTCATTTTATAGATTTCATTTGATTAAAATTCTAGTGATAGGAAAGGAATTATTCAAACACATTTTCTCTCTCTTTTTCAATGTTGTTGTTTTACTACAGTGATAGTATTTTGTTGAAAGCAATGGACTAAAAGGAAAATAGATTTACAAATGTTAGACAAAGTTTCATTTAATCACTTTATCAAACAATCCCTCTTGATATATCATTAATAATAGACTTGTGAAAACAATAGAAAAAAAAAAGAAAAGAAAGTGATCAAAACAAGTGAAAAAATAAAACACAAAGAAAAGTGAAAAAGAGACCTACAGGTCTCTGGAAAATGTATGGGAAATATTTCCATACATTTTCCAATCACACAATCAACATTTTATTATTTCCTAGCCCACTTGTCAAAAAAAAATACATATATATTATAAGATCATATAAGTCTTAGTCATAGAGTAATTGGAGTGGGACCTACATGGGTCACCACCCCCAAATGACTCATAGAATCTCTATAAAAAAATAATAATATTATTTAACAAAAAAAAAAAAGGAACCACTTTCTTATAGAATGGGCGCATGTGGTAAACCTTTTAAAAAGGAAAAGTATTGTGTTTTTAAAAAATAAAGTAAACAAAAAGAAATTTATTTTTAAAAAAAAATTGAAAAAAAAAATTTATATTGGGGGGGGGACCTGTGGCCCCCACACCCCCCTCTCTCCCCGTCTGCGCAAAAGGCTCTGTTGTGATAAGGAGTACCTTGCCATGGTGGTGTCATGACAGAGAAGTACTCTGTCGCAACAGAGCCTCCTCTGTCGCGATGGAGAGGGGCCCGCGACCCCAGTCCCATCGGGACTTAAAATAATTAAGCAGTAAGTCTTTCATTTTAAAACTTTTTTATTATTATTATTGTATTTTATTTAATAATTGTTAATAAACTAATTTATTAATAAATATATTTAACAATAAATATATTTATTAATGAATAAATTTATTTATAAATAAATTTAATATTTGTTAATATATTCATTTCTAAATAAATTTAGTATTTGTTAATAAAATTATTTATTAATAAATATATTTATTAATGAATTTGTTTATTTATAAATAAACTTATTTATCTATTAAAGTATATATTTATTAATAAATGTATTAAGGAATATATTTATTAATATACAATTAACATAATTTATAATTATTAGTTAATTCAATATTTAATTTTATTTCCTCTAACTGGTAGTTAATTAGTTAATTAATTAATTGATAATTAATTAGTTAATTAATTAATTGATAGCTATTTTTTTAGTTTTAATAATGATTATAATTAATTAAGAATTATTTAGGGTGTTGTTAGATGGTTTTGTCAAATGGGTAGTATAATTCAATTGTTAATTAACATTTCATTGTGTCGGCACCTACTAGGTTAATTGATGAATCGAGATTAAGATTTGGTTGTTAAAGGTTATACCCTACGATACTATAAATCATAAAATAAATTAACAATACCTCATTGATCAATACAAATTTTATGATATGATTGTACTATTGAAGATGTTGTTTCTTCAAGTGAAAACCTATGGAATTAATTATCTATAAAAGGGATAGTTACCTCTTGATACTGACGTATAACCCAACCATTTTTCAAGTCCTTTACTAAATTTTTGATTTTTAAAACTAATCATCTACTAACCTAAACTTAAGGAGTAATTGCTCAACTAGGATCGTAACCCAAGATCATAGGAGTACCCACCCTTTGTAAATACGCTTATGCACCTTAGTGATGGGCACTTGATCTTTTTGTTCCTTGGAGGAATTAGATGCCCTAGCACCTTCTATGTTAGTCTCATTGAACCTAACTAAAAATTGACCCATCCTTGAACCTATAAGCATTACCGTTCAACTTAATTCATCCGTTAACCCTAAACATAAACTTACATTCCTTTATAAAAAAAAAAGTTGGTGTTCTTTTGCATGCAGATTTACAAGCATGACAATGTCACAACATGAATGTATTCTTTTGTAATCTTGTATAGTTGATCCAGCGATATAAACTTGTCATGCACCCTACTCAGCATATATCTAATTTGTTCTTCTTCAAATTCTGAAGGAAAGTGAGCTGCATTCTCAAAACCCTTGTGTGATCACTTTGTGCTCATCCTTCAATACTAGACCCTTGCATGGATCTCTATAAATTGATTGTATGTTGGTTTCTCCTAGGTCTTCAATCTTATAATGAATATAGGATCTAACATCCTCCATATGCATTACACTGTAGGGCACGTTGGTTATGGAATCCTTTGGATCATTTTCTATTGATTTATCAGGATGTCTCTTGAATACTAGCCTAGGTTTCATGATGATATTGACCATAATGGGAGTAGCCATTTTGAAAATAATGAATTATAAGCTTAGAGATCCAATAAATACCTTTTAAGTTACTACATAATGACTTATGCAAATCCTCACAAGTTTCTTGACCTAAATAACTTCAACACTTTTTGCAGTCACTTCAATCACTAATAATCTAGTCTTACTTCATTTGTTTCACTCCTAGCTTAAGCTCTTGAAAGTGTTAGTGAAAAATAAGACTTAAAATCACATTTTATCTTCCACCATACTCAAGCATTAAATGCATCACTGGTTGACAACAAAATAACATATGTCTCCACAAATATTGTTAGCGGTCAACCAAAACTTCATGAATTTCACCAAAAATTCATACAACACTTCAAGACAACTAAATGCATCTAAATATGCAAATAGAACTTAATACACATGCATCTAGGGGGTCTCCAATGGATTCAATATTGTTTTATCCCCCAAAGTCCAAGATGACTTAGTTTGATGATGAATTATCCACACCTGATGGAGATGCAAATCCTTCGGATGATTTCAAATCACTCTTTTTCATCAAAAATTGATTAATCTACCTTCTATTCTCTTCAACATTCATATTCTTATTTCCCTTTTTCTTGTTAGACTAATTAACTGATTGGTTCACCTTATTGTTATTTTCTCTATAAAATCTTGCAATGTGTCCTATCTTGTGACAGTGATAACATGTCATACCCATAGATCTTCAAGGTCCTATAATTCCTCTATTGGTCCCTAATCTTTAATTGATTTCCATGTGACCATAGTTATGAAAAAATGATCATGTAACATCCCACCGGTTCTCATTCTAATAAGGACTCTTTTGATTGATATATGGCCTCTGATTGTTCACTTATGTCCTACACTCATTAGATCTATAACCATATTTTTTGCAATTGTAACAGTAACCATGAAAAGTGCTTGGTCTAGCATTAGGTCTAATACTTGGAACACTAGATCTTATATTCTTGCATACATGAGTAGTATGTCCAACCTTATGACAATTGAAACAAACTAGTTTATAGGGTTTCTTACCAGATTTCCTTTGATTCACCTTAGGTGCATATTCGTCATCTTGTATGGCCTTCTTGGTACCTAAAGATTCACCAACCTCATAACTGGTGTAGCCTAATCTATATCTCTCCATGCATCCTCTGATTCTTCAATTGTTCATAAAGTGTTGCAATAATCTTATTGAATTTCTTGAGAAAATCACTTGCGGTCTTCAATTCTCCTTTTAGTTGCTCATTTTCTTTCCTTAGATTTTCATTATCTCTTAGGGCTTCTTGATTCTCTTCATTTGTATCAAGTAGTTGTGCATGCAATGCACCAACTTCTTATTTAGATTTGAAAAGCTCATCCACCTTGTCTTTAAGGGCTTCATCTTTGGCTTGAAGGGATTCCTCTTCCATTTTCCTTTCTACTTCTATTGTCTTCCTTTCTTCCATTTCTTCACCCATTTTGATTGACAAAGATTCCAAATCTCTTTTGATGTTCTTCTTGTCTTTATACAGCTGCTCATTTTGCTGAGACAATTCTTCCATGGATACTTCAGATTCCTCAGATCCACTTCGTTCAAATAATTGTTCAATGAGGTATTTTCTTTCATTTAATTATTCAAAAATTTCTTATATTTTGGCTCTTGAATACTTGAGCTAATCCTTCAATTTTTTAATGAACTCTTTTGCATTATCAAGTTTCATTTTAAGTTTCCTTTGATATCTCAAACTCTCCATATATGTCTCAAGGATCTTCCCCAAGCTATAAGACTTCTTCAAGGGAACAGTACTTTGATGCCAATTGTTAATGTTATAAGGCACTGAGAGGGAGGGTTGAATCAGTGAAACCACATGTCTATATAAACTTTTACTTAACTTGTAGATTATCCAACATGAAAAAGTAAACATCACATAAAAACATAACACATAAAACATCCACACAATCATCAACACAATAACACTAGTATTTTGTGTGCAAACCCTTGTTAGATGGAAAAACCATTGTGGGAATCATCACCCACTAATCTAACTAGTGAACCAAATAAGATATTCCATGTTAGGAGAAATTACAACACCGTGCTAAGCATGTACCCGAGTAAAAGTATATATAGCCCGGTTAAAAGCTATTACAAAGTCTTGTTAGGAACTACCTTGTTAGGGTATTTATAACTCCTTCTGAGAGTCACCTAGTTAGAGGGATTAAACTTCAGACCTATTAGGATATTGCATACCCTATTAAGAGTAACCCGGTTAAAGGATTCTAAATGCAAGCCTATTAGAACTTACCTTGAGAAATAACTCAATAAAATTGATCTAATTGTAGCACACTCTTCCTGAAAATCAAAACATCCAACCATCATGTTTTCCCTTCAATTTCATCTCTTATATGTACACTTTTAGGTCAATAGAATAACCCTAAAACATGTTACTGATGTTGGCCTCCAAAATCCATACAAATTCATAAGAAATCACACAAACATAGGAATTTGTGATCCATAATGTCATCTCTCGATAATACAATTAAAAAACAAAACAAATATAAATGTTAATCCAACCACTACCTTAATTTCATCACCTTGACAAACTGATTGGTTGTTCTAGCTAATATCATTGGTGTTTCCTCCAAATATTCAACTATGCACTTTGAATTAGCTTATGCAATCATAAAAGTAGGCTAATATGGCTTTGTAGCTTCTACCTTTCCAATCACACCACTAGATCTATTCATATCATCACCGCACACTGCATTCACCATGACTGACTATGTTATCAACAAACACTCTGTATACTTAGAGAAATCCTTGTGAAATCATCTTCACCACTGGTATGCTAGATTCATTCATCCTAAAATAATTTGTTTCCATAAATGACAACACTCCAACATGCATCCCCTAAAAACAATCTCTCAACACCTTCATCAAATACCAACAATCTCCCCCTTTGGCATTGATGGAAACACTTGGAAATGTGGTGAGTTATTTTCTTTCTAAATAAATAAGGAGGAAGGTATCCATCAGTACCAAGGAGGCACTATTTTTTCATGGAAGACCTAAGGAAAAAGGAAGAAGAATAAGAAGCATAATTAATTAAAATCTAGGTTTACTTTTCCATGTAAAACTAATCTAATTCATAATGGTGTGAAATAAGCAAGGTAGGTGATTCTCACCCATGAATTGGAAAAACCTCCCAAAAACCAAACAAAATGGTATAGAAATAGAGGAAAATAGGGTAAGTGTAAGAATTTGGGTTCCTATTTGGTGGAATTCTTGTATAATTGGAAAATGCTACTAGAAACGGGCACCCATTTTCAAAAAATGGGCAACCGATTTGGGTTTGGACGCTTGGTCCAAAATTAAAAAAATGTGTACCCATATCAAAATGGGTGCCCATTTCTAAATTTATTAAATAAAAAAAATTATGACTAGAAATGTATTTTTACAGACCGATTTATGTTTTTAAGAAACGGGTGCTCATTTTTTGAATTTCAAATAATGGGCACCCATTTCTTAAGCTATGAGAAGGAAACACACCTCCACCTCACATTTCAGTTGAAAATAGGTTTGGTGTAGGCTTGGTAGAACCAATCCTATACCTTGACCTCCAAAAATTCGGTTAAGGCACTGAAATGCCAGATTTATGCCTTGTCGTAATTTTTTGAGGGCCTTCCTAATCATATTTTTTTACGAAACAAAACCCCATTAGAGTTCTCACTGTCCTGATTTCAAAAATGTAAATTTCATAGTGATATGATTATTTTTTCTATTTTTTATTTATTTATTAATTAGAAGTGGTACCTAAATGTAAAATAGTGAGCTTCATTAAAACTTTTATGACATTGATCTACATACAATTCTCTTGAAGATTAAAAAAAAAATTTAAATATGAAATTTTCATCAAATTATGGTGGTCATACACTAGAGGTTTTGAAAATGTACTTTATAGTCAATTAAAAATTAATAAAAAAATATTCAATAAAATAATAAGAAAAAATATGCTCATCAATCTTTGGTGTCTTAGGTATATTTCCCTAGAAGGATTTGCAAAAATTCATTTATTTAGGTCAAAATATGGTGGTCGTACATGGCTATGGTATGGTCCTGAAACAAGCATTTTGAAAAAGTGGTTTTTAAACATTTTTACTAAAAATAAATTTATACCATGTGGGTATTTAAATAAATTACATATTTGAAAATTAGACTCTAAGAACTACATTTTATATTACTAAATTTTTTTGAGATTCAATATCTAAGTGCCTCAAATTTAGACATCAATTGACAAGAAATTTGAAAAATAGGACAAACACTTCCACTTTTGCCCAAAAATGGGACTCAACTTCTTGCAACCATCCAACACTATTCCTTTGGCTAGTAGGATGCTTCAAGGGATAATTCCACAATCATTCAATAGTTCATTTCAAAGGAATGGTTGGCAATGGAAAACATGAGGATAACAAAAGCATCCTCTTCATGGAGTCAAGAGAAACTAGGTTAGGGCTTCAAATATGTCCTCCCTATGATGGAAGAAAGGAGGTAGTAATCAAAAAAAGGGAATGAATTGGATCAAGAAAACCAATGTGTAGGAGGCAAACTCATTCATTCCACCCAAGAGAATAAGCGGGCTAATGACACTACCTAAGTCCTATATGAAACAAAGAGGGAGCATTTAAGAAACTACAAATTGTTCGTCAAATGGATAGGGAAGGAAATTCCCAAGGAAAGGATCATCAAATGGTCTATTGACTTCTTTTAAGGTTAGATAAGTATCAATTCCCTAGTAGATAATTTTTCACTTTTAGATTGTATAGATCATAATTTAAAAAAAAAAGAAAATTATGCTACGAGAGTCATTATTTTATGAAGGGTTCTATTTTTACAAAATGGATTGGGAACCAAAATTCAACCCAATTATTCACAAACTTAAAAAAACTCCCTCATTAGATTAAATTGGAAAATTTTCCTTCAGAGTATTGGAGTGAGGAGATCTTGGAGAAAATTGGAGAAACCCTAGGCTCTTTAATAGGGTTTTGAGGAAGATTTATTCCTTAGGAAATCAAAGATACCAAATATTTTGGTTGACTTAGACAAAGACCACAAATATCTAGATGATTTGGAGATCTTGACAGCAAAAGAGAGTTTTAAAAAAAAAATTAAGGTGTACACTAGGGGAGGAATATTCATCTTGAGAAAAATATATGTTACAAATTTCTCAAAAGCATCATGGAAGGTAGTTGATGTCATCATGGAAAATTGGATAGAATAGATCTTAAAAAAATATTGGGGAATAAGGAAGGAGGGCAAGTAGGGGATCCAACAGAAGATAATATTGTCCCTATAACCCAAAAGTAATAGAGGAGAAAGAGATTGTAGGTGAATATACATGCCCTATGTAGGAAACATTACATAATCTAGATGGGTTGATCATGGTAACAATATCACATTTAAACTAGGAAGCTTCACAACTATATCAAAATTAGTGGGGAAAATAGAAGGCCTACATAAGGAAATTAATGAACATTTGTCTATAGTCATCCTGAGTAATGGTATGTATAGAAACCAAGAGTAGGAAAATAATCAAGTTTACATGAGCCCTTAGGATCCTTGTGAAAATAGCCTAATCCCACAAAGAAATTTACTGGGAGATGAGCCAACAGTTGATTTGAATGATATTTTTGGGGAAGAGATATTTGAGGAGAACACTCCAAAGGAGAACATTGAGGCTATAAATGAATTACTAGGTATTGCAAGATCCCCCACCTCAAATGATGAGGAATATTAGGAAGAAAAAGAGATCTAATACAAAAGATCTTAGAACTAGATGCTATGGAAAATTAGAGCATGGAAATACTAGAGGAAGAGTTAGATAAAGAATAAGTGTTGATGATGGATAAATTGGTAATCTATTAGGTCCCTTCAAATAAGATAGAGAAAGATTATGGAAAGGACCTCACTAAGAAAGGGGTTGGTAGGAAATCTCATACTAAATTAAGAACTATAGATGGGAAGTTGCAAGTTAGACCAAGGTAATCTCTCTTATAGATTCAAGAAAGGGAAGATCCCTTCCCCAAGAGGTATGATGCTCCTATTGTGGAACGTTAGGGGCTTGAATTCCCCTAAAAAAAGGCATCTAGTTAAGAAAAGGATCATCTTGACAAGAGAAGATATATTTTTAATACAGGGAAATAAGCAATTAGAAGAAGTAGTGTCATTCTTTAAGAGCTTAAAACATTGGAGAGTTGTGGTTTTCCAAACTATTGAAACTTCTAGGGGATTGGATATTTTTTGGAATACAAAAAAAAAATTAATTTGATGTTTTAGCCAATGGTCAATTGTGGCTAAGTGGTAAGGTAAGGATTTTAGAGGCTAAAATTCAATTTGCAGTCATCAATGTTTATGGATCAATCTCCTACTCAAACAAGAGAGCCTTGTGGAATGAATTAGATGCATATATAAGTTAAATATAGGAGAATCACCTTATTGTGGGTGTGGATTTCAATACAATCCTACATAGATAGGATTAGAGAGGGGAGTTACCAGGCTAGGTTAGACCCAAAATTATTTTTAAGAATGGGTATTTGGAAACCATTTTATGGAAGTTGAGCTCAATAATGGATGTTTCACATGGGACAATAGAAGGCTCATTTTCATCAATATAGCAGAAAAATTAGATAGGTTCTTTTTTTATGGAGATCTCTCTCCTTTCCCAGCATCCCTTAAAGGCTCTACTTTTCCATGCTCCATATTAGATAATTACCCTATCTAGTTGAATTTATTAATAGATACAAGGCCTAGAAGGGCTCCATTCAAATTTGAGAATATGTGGTTCAAAGATGAAAAATTTTACCCTTAGTTGAAACTTGGTGGAAGGAAGAAGATTTCACTGGTTCTAAGCTCTCTTTTTTTATGGAAAAACTAAAAAGGTTCAAAAAGAATATACTGGAATGGAATAAGTCACATTTGAATAACACATTGGAATTTAAATCTAGTATTGAAATGGCCTTGGCAGAACTGAATGAAAAAGTGATTAAGGAAGGTATGGATAATAAAAAATTATTGAAGGAAAAATGGTTGCTATAATAATATGCGGACATTCTTGCCAAAGAGGAAATTTTTTGGAGGTATAAATCAAGGGAGCTTTGGCTAAAACGGCAAGATAAGAATACTAAATACTTTCCTAATAATACTAAATGGAAAAGAGACGTGAATCAAATTAGAAAACTAGAGCTAGCAAATGGGAAAACTTATGAGGATCTAATTGTTATTAGAAAGAACATAGTGTCCTACAAAGGGTTACTAAATTAGGTAGGAGCACCCTTGAGGGAACAATATGAGCTCTTTTTCAATATACCACAACTGAACACTCAAGAATATAACAATATTCTAATTGGAAATTTCACTTATGAGGAGGTCAAAACAACCTTGAACAATTGCATCTTGATAAAGCTCTTGGCCCATATGAATTTTCCCCAAATTTCTTCCAAAAATGTTGACAATTTTTAGGGAAGGGGCTAGTAGACGCCCTTGAAGTAGCAATAAATTAAGGGAGGCTTTTGAAGTAGGTTAATAGAGGATTCCTAACCATCACACCCAAGAGAGAACAAGAAAAACATCTAGAGGATCTCATGCCTATATCACTGTGTAATACAACATATAAGATCATGGCCAAAGTATTATCTAATAGAATTAAAAAGGTTCTTCCTGGCATCCTCTTAAAGGAGCAAGATAGTTTTGTCTCAGGTAGATATATAATAGATTATTTTATTATCACCTAAGAAGACATTCATTCACTTCAAAGTAACAATGCCATTGGAATGCTAGTAAATCTAGAAATTAGGAAAGCATGTGATAGGGTGAAATGGGGGTTTCTATGTAAATATCTGCAAGCTTTTGGCTCTTGTAGGCAACTCATTAATTGGATATTTGAATGTATTTCTTATCCAAGGATATAAATTCTAGTCACTGGTTCTCTAGAAGGTTTTTTCCATATTTCTAGAGGAATGAGATAGGGAGATCCTCTATCTCTCCCTTTTTGTTCATTATAATGGTGGAAGCTCTAGGGAGGGCCATTTCACAAGAAGGCATCACTGATCAACTTAAGGGGTTTGGAATATCATGGAATATTAGGGTAACCCATCAGTAATTTTTTGATAGCACCATGTTTTTCAGTACTTCAAAGAAGAATGAGCCTATATAACTTAGAAACAATATATTCCTCTATGTAGTGACCTTGAGGAAAGAAGTCAATCATAATAAGTTATAGGTTTTATTAATCAATCAAAAGGTGTTAGAATTATTAATTAACTAGGATATAGAAAGGTCACCTTGTCTTTCTCTTACCTAGGCCTTTAATTAGATAGAAGTATAAGAAATAATAAATTATGGGATCCTAATCTGAATTATGAAATCAGATTACAATACCTGGTGTGATACCTACAGTATTGTTAAATTCAACATTAAAACTAAGAATATTAACAACAAGATTGCAAACCAAAAAGTAGTTCTATTTCATTCACCACCTCAAGTTTATACAAAGTATGAATAAAATGAAGGGTCGCCAAAATCCCCTTTGAAATGAAATGAACAGTCCATAATCATTATTACAAAATAAAAAATAAAAAAAACAAAACTTCAAAAACTATTTTGAAATTTATGCCTACTTGTAGAAGGTATAACTTTCTACACATAGCTCAAAAAAGCACACCACTTACATTGTTGGAAATTTAATCCAATTATCTAGAGTCAAATTTTAGGAGTACAAGACTCCCCAAAGGAAGATGGGCACAAAAATGCTCCAAAGACATCCGAAACTACCAATTACTAAAACATAGTAAATACTGAAAAAATTATGCCAGCCTCCTTTGAATCATCATCAATCCTGTCTTGATCATATCCTCTCAAAGATAAGATAGAAAAAAAATTAATTTCTTGGAAGGGGAGGTGGATATCCTAGGTTTTTAGGATAGTAATGCTCATGATAGTAGTATCTACTCTACCAATATATCTTTTGTACTTTTTAGCTCTCAAAGTTGGGGCAAACAAAATCTTCATCTAGATAATGAGAAGAATTTTTTGGAAAGGGCTCTTTTATAAACATAAAATGGAACTCAATTCATAGGAAAATATTTTTAAACTAAAATAATGTGGGAGTTCTAGGATTAGAAATCACATGTGGTATAATAAGGCCCTCAGAGAAATATTTACTTGGAACATGTTGAGATATCCACAATTGAAATGGGCCAGGATCCATGAAGAAAAGTACTTGGATGAAAATGACAACTTGAGTATAGTTAGGGTAATTGATCCCCCAAAAGGATCCAAGGTATGGGATTTGATGCTAAATTTAAGACCAATCATATGTCAATTCTGTTAGGAATAATAGTCCACAATACAACTAAGAGGGGGGGGGAATCAGTTGTATGATAGAATATTAAACTTTAAAATTTAAGCTTGTTAATATCAGATCCAATGAACACAATGAATGCCAACACAATAACACAATATTTTGGTTTAGGGGAAACCCTGTTAAAGGTAAAAACCCCGATGGGAATTAGCACCCACAAATGATGTACTAAGAGTATAGTAATCCTTGTTAGAAGATATAGCCCTGTTAGGAGCTTATTGAAACATTACAGTAAATAGTCCTTGTTAGAGGATAGACCTTGTTAGGAGTCAAGAACAATAGAGGGCTCACTTCCCAAAGAAGGTTAAATCCACCTTCAGAACTCACTAGTTCGCAACAGGTGTATATGAAGAAATATACAATCTTTTGAACTATTTGCCAACAAATTGTCTTTTTTTTATCAGTTCCAATGAAGTCCACCAGTAATCCTCTACTCTACATACAATAGACACAAGTTTTCAACTTTCACAACCTCCTTATATCATACATATTCCATCCATGTCTTTTCCAAAGAAAAGACCTTTCATTTATACCTTATTACATTTTACCAAGATCAGGTCGGCCCATAAGGCTTTCCTAATTACAAACAATTACATAAACCCTTGCTAAGATACACACTGTATCTAAAACAAGTTTACAATTCTTACATTACAACAATTAAGGACCGACATCCTTGAGTTATGCTTTCCAAACAAAACACACACTTCATTCCTTGAGTCAGCTTTAGAATAAGCCATTACCAGAGCACACGCCATAGATGATGTCACCAATCACTCTATACCTTGTGCTGACCAATGAACATCCATCAATACCTCTTCCATCATCCTTCAAGTTCACATACCTTGAATCCAATCCCTCTGAAAGATATGTCAAAAACTTAGAGACTAACTCTGTCAATTCTCACTGTCACAGTCCAGTGACCAGTCTTTACCAAAATAGTTATAACTCTCTTAATATGCAATACTCAATGATGCGATCATAGATATAGGATCACAACATCTACCTAAACTCTCATCTAACTTCACAACATCTGAAACATCTGTACATAGGTTGTACACTATGATTACCAGTCTGGTTCCTTCATAAAAGCATATGTTGACATCAGTGAAAAAACACAAATGACAACAATATGAGTGCTCATTCAGTAACGTAGTGATTAAACTATTAGGAATGGGAACACTAAGAGGGGGGGGTGAATCAGTGTTCACTGTATTTTAACTTTTCCCTTTAATCTTTATTCTAAACTTAAATGCTTAAGTAATGAAATAAACATTCACATAAACATGAAACATGAAATCAACACATGACACCAATATGATTATGGGGAAAACCAAATAGGTAAAAACCCCGATGGGACTTGATACCCACTAATATTCTGCACTAGTGTTTTGCGATCCTTGTTAGAAGATCCTTTACCCTGTTAGGAGTAGCTTTACAATGCTTTAAGTATAGTATACCTTGTTAAGGGTTGGACCTTATTAGGAGTCTTTTACAATGATCCATGTTAGGGGAGTGGACTCACTACTCAAATGGTGAAGGCTACAACCTTTTGATTTCAGATACACACTATATCTGTTGGTGAACTGTCGCTGTGACACTGCTTGTCTGATCAGTTCCTTTGGTGCGTTGATGCTTTAACCTCTATAAAAGCTCTAATACATCTTATGTTGTCTTTTCATACCTCTTCTTTTCTTATCACAACTCTATTACAACTTTCATGCCGAATACAATGGGTGCATCTTATATTTATACACTCATACAAACAAAATAATTAGGTCGGCCCTATAACTAATTACAAACAACACTTCCAAATGAATTGGCTTAAGCATGCTTACAAATATACATATAAATATGTTGGAAACCTAAATACAATGGGCGTATGGCCTTTACAACATTAAATTATAATCACAAACCAAAATGCTAACTGTCGCATCTATGCTCTGTTCTCTGCTGGCACACATTGGTTGTGCAACTTCAACTGACTGTAACTTTCACATCTTTGCATATCTACTTATGCATTCATAGACTAAGCATAAGTATAGTCTAACATGCTTAACTTCTAGGGCACATACCATAATTCATCTGTACACATGTGTTTTGATGCTCTGAGCTACAGGAACTCTATACACTGTCCATTCTTCAACACTTAACTGAATTATGATCTTTACACTAAGTGCGCTGACTCGAAACTTCTATATGACTTTGTTTCCATAATGACAACACTATATCTAGTCATATACCTCAGTATAGACAAATTTCCAACAATCTCCCCCTTTTTCATTGATGGCAACATAGGAATATGGCCAAGTTGCTAATTGTTCCTTTACACAAACACTTTTGTCTTCTATACATTTTTATACATAATCTTATATCTCCCTATACATATATATACTCCATATTCTATACACAACTCCCCCTTTGACATTAATGACAAAGGTGCATCAAAAAACTATATCTACACATACTCACTAAGGGAAAACATTCGGATATGCAATCTTGAGGTTTTGGATCTCCTTCTTCCAAAAGTTTATGAGAGAGTTAATTATCTGGAGATGGGCACATAATGCATATTGAAGCTTCTCCATCTTCTCCAAGTCACTGATGGGACCATGATCATAAGTTACCATGGTGGCATCAATCTCCTTTATATTCTGATTGAGGATGCCTAAAGAGGGTGCAAGACCATTCCTCAACTAAGTCTATCTGGACCTTATCCTTGTTATCTCTTTTTCTTCCTTCTCAATCTTGTCTATCTATCCTTGGTAAAAATTGTTGCACATGTTCACATCAGTGGATGTGTCTATCACTAAATTCTTCACCTACTCAATCAATGCTTTTGCCTCTTTTATCTTCTTGAAATGATCATCGCTTAGCTTGTCTTGATCCATGCATGCTGCAATGATCCTTCTTCCTTCATCAGAAAATTCTTTCAAGGATGCTTGACCATACTTAAGAGAATTCAAGTCTAGTGAAAAGTTGTTCATCAACTCATTCAGTCTCTTCTTTAAGTACTTCTCTTTTTCTACTATGGACGTAGATTCTTCTAGGCTAGAAAAATTGCTTTTGAACTGTGAGAGGACTAAACTCACATCATCAACCGAATGTACTTTTTGCACTTTCATATCTTCTGGTAGCAAACTGTTCAAAATATTCACTAATTCCACCAGGAGAGGATTCCTCATAACTTGTTTTTCTTTTTCCTTCTCCATAGCCAAGATGATGAACTTAATCAGGTCTTCTTCTTTCCAAGAGTCCAAACTACTTGTGTCAGGTGTCAAACTTGACAACAATGCTGAGGAGGGAGTGATGGGAGTGCTATCCATCACTTTTGGTTTTACCTTTGCAAGATCAACAGAAGTATCTTCTTCTTTCTTTAATTTCTACCTTTTCTTCTTCTTTCTTATTAGATACATCTTCTATGAGTACTTCTTCTTGCTAAGTGGGAGGTGCATTTTTGCATAAGATTTCATCTTCTTCAGTACTAACAAATGCTTCCTCAAATTTGTCCAAATCCTTATCAGTAGCTTCCATGGCTATCTCCACATTATCTATGATAATAGTGCTACCTTCATGTGATTTTGAGATGGGCGCAGACTTGTTTGCATCTATTTGAGTTTCTGCTATGGGCGCTGAGTCTTGAGGACCTATCATTGGTACATTGAAGGTCTCTGCTTCTTTGTCTTGCTTACTAGGTCCATGAGTGATGGGTGTAGTAGGTGGTTTTATGTGTTGTTCTAATAACACCTTTTCAAAGGCCTTCTTTATTTCCTTAGTTATCATCTCATAGTCTTTGTTCATAATGTGTAGAGTTCTCAACTTTATCCTTAAGTGAGGCTTCACTAGATTTAGTAACAATGACCTTTCTTCAATAGAACATACTAGAAGAGTGGAATCAAGAATTTGTTCCCTTATTCTTAGATCTTCTTCAGTGGCTTGTATTTTTAAGGTGTCCATTATTTCCCACACCTTATCTAGAATTTATGTTTTCAATTCAAGAACTATCTTCTTGAACTTTATCATATGTTTGAAAATCATCTCATGTATCTCTGATTTGTCAACCTCACTGTAAGTTTCATAAAACTTCTCTACTTGATCAATTCTGCCCTCATCAACAATTCTAGTGCTCAATACTTTGAGGCTTGGTCTGAATCCTACCTTAGGAGGTGCATGAATGTTTTTCCTACTCCTTAATGCTCGCGAGGATGGATGACTAGTGTTGATTACTTTCTTCCTTTTGATTATAGGCTTATACTTCAGAGGAGAATTGGAATCACTAGCTTCTTTGGGTGCAGAAGGAGTATTATCTTTTTTACCCTTCTAACTGTCATATGATTCAGTTTTCATCTTCTTCAACTTAGGATCTTCTTGTTCTTCATCTATTGCTATGCCTTTCAATTCTAGGGAAACCTTTTCATCCCCTTGCTTTATCAAGGTCTACTTGAGACACACCATGTATTCTCAAGATCTCAAAAGTGACCTTTGCAAACTTTCATTTAGTTACAACACTATTTAGCATAGCATCAACTTCTCTTGTCTTTTCCTCATAGGTTCCCCACCTAGGTTCATTAGGATCTTTGGGGGCTGTCAGAAGTACCTACGCATATGCTTCACAGACCTATTCTTCTACCTCATAGCCAAGTGGATGAATCCACTTAGTTCTTGGTTCAATAGCTTCCATACATGTAGTATCAGTCTCCACCATAAAACATATTATATCCTTATATTTCTCTACAATGCTTTCTAGAATCCTATACCTCATCTACATCTTAGCTCTAAAGGTCTTCAATTCCAATGTGACATAGTCTCTTAGTGTGCTTTTTGTGGATGCTTTGTTGGATATCTGAGGTATTTTTGGACTTGTCCAAATACAAATCTAAAACTCTTCCAACTATATGAAGGTACATATATATGATTAGGGACCCAAACCTGAATATCTTTGTTTTTTCATGTTTGATAGCTTTGATGTTATCTATCAACTATGTGCATAAGATCTGACACAAGTTGAACTCTCCATCTTCCTTTACTAGTCTGATGGTAGCTAGAATAGTTCCCACAAACACACTATTCACCCTGCTGGTGTGATGAAATCTGTAACCCAGTATCATTGACATCAATTTGATGTATGCTTGCTCAATCATCTCAATAGTCATGTTGCACCTATCACTCCTTGACTTACATACTTGTTCTACCATTTTCCTGACATCCTTTCCCACTGGAAGGATGATGCCTATCCTAGAAAGGCCTATCATCTCATGTAGCAGACCACTTGTGATTCTTACTGGAACATCTCCAATCCAAAATAGATCATCATGGATTTTTCTCAATAAGATATTTATCCATTCTATCTCATAGAATTCATATGTCGTACCATACTCAATAATAGGGTGATAATTCCATTTGGTGTATTCATCCATGAATGTTTAATCTTGTTTCAACATGGTATCCATGTGCACCCTTAACCTATCTAGTCCAACAGGTTCTTTCTTACAGTAGATGTAAGCCCTAATGTCTTCCACATGCATGACACCCATAGGTGTGCGGGAGAAAGCTCTCTCTAAATCATCTAGGGTTGATTTAAATGGGTGCCTCTTGAAAACATATATTTTCTTCTCAGTGACATCATAAACAATGGGAGTGGCCATGACTTACTTGTTAATCTCTGTCCAACTGAACTTCGAGATAATCTGACAGCTTCTGAATTGGTGCAACGAGCTAGGGTTTTTGCAACCAATCAAATGTACTGATAATTATAGCAAATCTCAGATAGATCAATCTCTAAGACTTCACAGTAACTTCCAAGGCTCTTTATGCTCTCCTATCACTCTGAATTTGAATGAAATGAGCAATCAAATGACTTCTGTGTACTTTAAAGTGAAAAATTTGCCATTAATGCACGTCACATAAACCAAGTTGTCACTTCAAAATTTGCAACTCGAGTTCTGCTAACAATCAGCATGTGCGCTCTTGCACACAGTTTCCTACACACTCCAAAAGCTTAAGTCCAAAGGTGCATACTCTGAGGATGAGTATACCAGCTGCGTAGGGGTCTAGAGCTAAATTAGCTCCCCCAATGACCCTGAGGGCCATTTATCCAGATGTAGAGGGTGCATCCACTGTGGATGCATCCAATACATTCTCATCAATTGTGTCCTTTTTCTCTAACCAAATCATGCTTGCATCATCTAAGGTTTTGACAAAATTAACTTCTCCTACAGGATCCAAAACTGGTTCTTCAGCCTTTTTAGGGCTTCCCTAACCTTGCATCCTTGATCTACAGAATCTTGAGATATGTCCAGCCTTGTTACAAGAGTGACAAATGACTAGAGGTCTTATATTCCTTGGTGCATTGACATGAGTCACCATTCTGCATTGTTTTGTTGTGTGACCATTATAGTTACATATCTGGAATGTAACATTCTAAGAACTTCTTACATTTGTCTGATTCTGATTCCTCTAATCATGTTGAGTCATGTTCTTCTTACTAGTCTTGCAATTCATAGCTCTATGACCAAACTTGTTGCATGAATTACAGTAGCCATTAAAAGGTCTTACCTCTGTACAGTTCCTTGCAATGTGTCTGTGCTTTTTACATGCAAAATAAGTGCATTCTACTTGCTTGTGCTCACTCTTAGGAGGACCACCATTGTCTTTGGTTTGATCTTCAGTCTTTTCAACATCAATAGAGTCCTTTTGTGAATCCTTTCTTTCTTGCATATTGTCAATATCATTTTGTACTTCATTGTATCCAATATAGCTAGTGTCTCCTTTCGCTCTTCTTGCATACAACTGAGATTCTACCAAATCAGCACTGGTGTGTAATTTGTCAATATGATCCTTTGCCTTTTTTAATTCAAATTCCAAGCTTTATTTTCTATTCCTTAGTTCCAAGATTTCCATGTTCACTTGCCTTAGTTCTTCATTGAGTTGAAGGTTCTCCTTGACTTGTTCATTGTAGACATATTGATTGTTCATCAGTTTGTCATCAAATTCTTCAAGCTGACTTAATAAGGATGCATTTTCTTCATTCAACTTCTTGACTTTTTCTTCAAGATCACTGTTAGAGCATCCTTTCAAATCCTTTCTTAGTCTTTTGATAACTAATTGAGCATCACTGACTTTTTCTTTTAGTTCCTCAATTTCTCTTTCTGAATTGTCCAGGTCTTCAAGAGCAGCTTCAAGATTCTTCTTCAGATATTTCATTTATGCTTTTTCCATGATCTCCTTAAGTGGTTAAACTTCTATTCTGAGGACCGGAGCTTTGATACCAATTGTTAGAAATGGGAACACTGAGAGGGGGGTGAATCAGTGTTCACTGTATTTTAACTTTTCCCTTTAATCTTTATTTTGAACTTAAATGCTTAAGTACTAAAATAAAGATTCACATAAACATGAAACATGAATCAACACATGACACCAATATGGTTACGGGGAAACCCAAATAGGTAAAAACCCCGGTGGACTTGATACCCACTAATATTTTGCACTAGTGTTTTGTGATCCTTGTTAGAAGATCCTTTACCCTGTTAGGAGTAGCTTTACAATGCTTTAAGTACATTAGACCTTGTTAAGGGTTAGACCCTTTTAGGAGTCTTTTACAATGATCCCTATTAGGGGAGTGGACTCACTGTCCTAGAGCTCACTGCTCAAATGGTGAAGACTACAACCTTCTGATTTCAGATACACACTATATCTACTGGTGAACTGTCACTGTGACACTACTTGTCTGATCAGCTCCTTTGGTATGTTGATGCTTTGACCTCTAGAAAATCTCTAATACATCTTATGATGTCTTCACATACCTCTTCTCTACTTATCACAACTCTATTACAACTTCCATGCCGAATACAATGGGTGCATCTTATATTTATACACTCATACAAACAAAATAATTAGGTCATCCCTATAACTAATTACAAATAATGCTTCCAAATGAATTGGCTTAAACGTGCTTACAATTATACATATAAATATGTTATAAACCTAAATACAATGGGTGCATGGCATTTACAATATTAAATTATAATCGCAAACCAAAATGCTAACTATCATCTCTATTCTTTGTTCTCTGCTAGCACAGATTGGTTGTGCAACTTCAACTGACTGTAACTTTCACATCTTTCCATATCTACTTATGCGCTCATAGACTAAGCATAAGTATACTCTAACATGCTTAACTTCCAAGGTGGATACCATAATTCATCCGTACACATGTGCGTTGATTCTCTAAGCTGCAGGAACTCTGTACACTATCCAGTCTTCAACACTTAACTGAATTCTGATCTTTACACTAAGTGCGCTAACTCCAAAATGCTATATGACTTTGTTGCCATAATGAAAACACTATATCTAGTCATATACCTCAGTATAGACAACTTTCCAACAAGATAAGTCCAGTGACCAGTCTTTACCAAAATAGTTGTAACTCTCTTAATATGCAATACTTAGTGATGTGATCACAGATATAGGATCACAACATCCACCTGAACTCTCATCTAACTTTGCAACATCTAAAACATCCCTACATAAGTTGTACACTATGATTACCAGTCTGGTTCCTTCATAAAAGCATATGTTGACATCAGTGACAAAACACAAATGACAACAATATGAGTGGTCATTCAGTAATGTAGTGATTAAACATATTACATGTCTCAATCACCACCCATGCATCAATTAGTTCTGACTAGGAGGGGCCAGAACCCCCAGCATACCTCTAAGATATTCAAAGGTATCTTTCATTAGTGGCTTTGTGAAGATGTCTACAATCTACTCTTTTTTACTGATATATTCTAATTTGATTTCTTTTTGTGCCACCTTGTCTCTCAAGAAGTGATACTTGATAGAAATATGTTTAGTTTTGGAATGTCTCACTAGATTCTTTAACATGTTTACTGTACTAGTGTTGTCACAATGAATAACCATAGGCTCTTCAAAAGTTATTCCAATGTCTTTCAGCATTTGTTTCATCTAAATAATCTAAGTGCAATTTCTAGTAGCAGCAACGTACGCTGATTCAGCAGTAGATTGTGCTATACAATCTTGTTTCTTACTTAGCCAAGAAACCAACTTTTTCCCAAGGAAAAATGCACCACCATTGGTACTTTTTATGTCATCAATATTTCCTACCCAATAAACATCAATATAGGCATGAAGTTCAAAGCTATCATTCATGTCATACCATAAACCATAGTCTATGGTTCCTCTGAGATACCTCAGTATCCTTTAAATAGTAGCTAGATGTGTCTCTTTAGATTCTTCTTGATATCTAGCCACAATTCCAACAGCATTAGCAATATCTGGTCTGGTATGAGCCAGATATTGTAGCCCTCAAACCATTGATCTATACAAAGTCTGAAAAACACATTTTGATTCATAATCAATTTTTATCTAGTTTCCAGTCACCATAGGTGTTCCTACTGGTTTACAATCTTTCATACCGAATTTCTTAAGCAATTCTTTGAGATACTTGGTCTGAGAAATGAAAATATCATTCTCATTCTGAGTTATTTGCAGTTCACGAAAGAATTTCATTTCACCTATCATGGACATTGTTAGAGCTTTTTCTTATGGGATCAAACTTGGCTAATATGTAGGCTTGATTCTCAGTTTAAAGGGATCTAAGTTTGCAAGAAAGAGTCTAATTGATGAGGATTGGATAAGATCCTCCTTCTGCTTCGAGCTCCATAGGACTCAGGAGGGTATTTCCTATAATGACTTACTATGTCTCAAGTAAACTCAAATAGTGGATTAGTTTCTTCACTGATATGCTATTATGTTTCAGATTACTTCAACAAAAGATCACTCTACAAATAGCTAAGAATATTCTGATGCGGAGTCTAACAAGAGATACTACAAATGTAATAGCATAGACAATGGTAATAAGGATATAAATCCTTCTTCTTTTTATGAGTACAACTCAAGAAAGGCTAACCTTTTGATTCTCTCTTTAAGGAATCAACAAATTGAACTATATCACCTAGATATAGTCCTATCAAGATCTGCATCAACTTAAAAAACACAAATGTACTAGTAATGTTAAAATGGTGTTTGATAATTAATAAAGGTTGCATGGAAAACCCTAACTAGTGCCTATTCTTGGGATACAAAGTCAGAAGATATAATCAACAGGTCACAAATCAAGTGAAATACTATAGGATGCCTTACAAACTATATGCAATCCAGGCAGAGTGCCTTACAAACTGTCTTCTCACTTCTATATTGCTCTATCAAATCCTTCAATAATGTTTGCTCTCTGAAACTATTTATGAAATTTAATTCTCTCCTTGAGAGATACTCACAAATAATTAAACAAACTACCTTGTAGTTGGTACATTTTCAGATGCCTTACAAATGAAACATACAAGAGCAAGAACAAAAATGCAAAGAGACAGAATCAACAAAGAACAAGAACTGCACTCTATTTTTATTGAAATGATCTTGCTTCAATACATTAATAATAGGAAACTCAAAGCACAAACAAGATGAGAAAATTTGTTATGCAGAAATACATTCAAAATTATTTAGAAACCTACTATAAAGTCTCTGAGAGAAGGGCAGAACTAGTCTAAAACCCTTGAGAAAAATAGAAGACCAGACAGGGATAGGAACCCCTTATCCAAGAAAAGAAGAAGAATAAATAGAGGAAGAAGAAACCCTAAAAACTCATGCTGGATCAACACCTATCTTCTCTTTGCAATCTGATTTTATTCACCTTCTCTCTCCTCTGAAATCTGATATGTGCGGATGTGAAAATTATACCTGATCTGTAGACACAACACTTCAATAAAACATTAGAGGTTAGCAAAAATCAAAATCGTGCAAAATTGAAATCTAATTTAACCAAGTGATTTACTGCCTTCTAGTAGGTGCGAGATTGATGTTCTCAGATTGTTATCGAGATCATTGACCTAGATGACACCTAAACAAAGGATTTGAATGCAAAACTGATATGAAATATGAATGCAATTAATCTATATTTTAGATATTTTAGATGCAATAAGAATGATAAATTGATATGAATCTATGCTAATATGAAAATTGATCTATGATATACTAAATGATCTAACAAATGAAAACTAATATGATATGAATGCAAATGAAATTGATCTCACGATAGCCTTGATTTACAATAAGCTTTGATCCTTCCAATTGCAATTCTCCAACGTGATTGTGCAAAAATATGAGATGCTTTGAGATGAGTTGAGGCTTGATTTTATAGAAATCCAAGGCTTTGGAGGTGCATGGAAGAAAGCCATAAATCACTCAGATTAACTTAGCTTGATTTTTGAGTTATCTGATAATAAAGATAATTTAATTCACAAAAATATGCAAATCATGCAAAAACAACTTTTTAACTCAAATTAGAGTTTAGATCAGCTTTTTGAACTCCAAAAGGATGTTGAGTTCTAAAAAGTCAACACTTTGCATTGATTTTCTAATTTGGAGTTTAACTGTTTCTTTTGAATGTGCATAATAATTATGAATTAATTAAATAAATAAAGTGATTTATGCTCAACTTAATTGATTTTTGAAAATAAATAATTGATTTATGGGTTAATCAATTATTTAATCAAACTTTTATTAAAAACTATATTATTAAATAATGACAACTTATTTTAATTAATTAAATAAAAATTTAATCAATTATTCATAGGATATTGGATTTATTGTCAAAATTAAATAATACAATTAATAATAGATAGAATTAAATTTAATTACACAATTAAGTGGCAAGATATTAAATCTAATTAATTAAGTATGAAAATATTCAATTAATCAAACTTAGGATAAATGTGATTTATTTTTCAAATAATCATTAAATTAAAGATAATTAAGATAATTAGGATAATTAGGAATATTCCCCGATGCAGAATTTAAGATAATCAATTAGGATTCGATGATGTTTAGATGTGCCTTAGGTTAGGACTTTGATGTCGATTTCATTTGAATTGTTGATATAGAAGATTAATGAACTTATAGCCCATTTTTGGGGTATTACATTTTGCCCCTCTTTGAATTACTGTGCAAAGCGCAGTGGTTCAAAGATAGTCTGTGTTTGATAAAGATATGAAACTGATGTTTGAAATTGATAATTGATATGAGACAGAAGCTGATTGATATTGATTTGATATGAAGATAATAGGTCCTAAATGACCAAAGATAATGTTCATTGTAGCAGCGATGAACCGAGGATTGTGAAAAAAAAGTGTCAAAATGCCTGATTTCGAACCTTATGATTGCAAAGAAGTGAGTGATCGGTTCTAGACTCGATTGTCTTAGCAGAACTAGCAGGTATCACATCCAAACCCTTCAGTTGCCGAAGAACCAAGGAAATAACACTGATGAACCGATGGTTGCAAAAATCCAATACATATTAAAAGATTAGGAGGATACCAGATTGATATGGATCGACGAATCTGATATGCCCCAAGTGATGATAGATTTGCCCTGAGCGATGAGGACTTTTGATGAATCAGCAACTAGACGTGGTTGTTGTCTTGATCACTGATGAAAGATAACAGATTCCAAATAAAATTAGATTTACAGACTTGAATGATGTGCAATACCATGCCCCCTTTGGGATTGAAATTGAAATTTGACAAGAAAAGTCAGCGTTGATAGTTTAGAAGCATGTTAATTGATTTGAGAAGTGGTTAAAGACGTCCAAGAATGTATTCTGCATCGTTTAGAGGTCCAGAAGACCAAGTTTGACTAGGTTTGACCATGAGTTGACCATAGTTGAAATTTTGATAGTTTGATGTAAGATAATCAGTTAAGTTGAAAAATAGATTTCTACTATGATTGAAGGTTGATTATGCAAGTAGTGAATAATATAAACGATCTCATATTTTGATTTTGATCCCGAAAAAGGATTCTACTTGTTGTTTCATTGGAGGAACCTTCGTGTGAGATTCAGCTCTTGTTAGATTTGAAGATGCGAGTGGAGAATTGTTTAAGCATTGAAGTTCATTTAGCCATTGTGAGATCATGCAACATGCAAAATGCAAAGAGACATGCAAAATAAAATGCAACCTAAGACCTAGGACCTAGTCACTGATCATGTGTCAATTTGTTATCATTATTGAACTTTTAGGTAACCGGATAAATCAATACAATGCCCACTAGCTATGAAACCATAGACATATGAATATTGATTTGTATGCGCAAGAATCAATACAACACCCACTGGTCAACAACCATGGATATATGAATATTGATTTTATTTTCGGAATGTCAGATTAGATATAAGCACCAAGGCATAAACGCCAAGATAACCTAAATATCATGTCCATTTTGATATAGCAATTTGTATAGGCATCAAAACATAAACGTCGTGATGACCTAAATATGCCTTGCATTGCAAACACATCAAACAGTCAAGAGATCATTCTAAATCCAATGTGAATTACCTGTAGTGACCCTTTATCGTTCACATCCTTCGGCAAGATCGCGTTTCACAGTAGGAGAAAGAACTCACTCAAAAAGACAATAGTTAGATCAATACTTCTTTGAATCATCTGGGTATCAATGGTCGAGGTACGCATGGCCATCCAATTTGAGATAGAGGCTCTTACAGTCAGACACCATTTCAATCGAGAATTTTCAAAGTTGTTAGATTTTCACATACAAGCAGAAGACAAAGAAAAGATTATGCCCCCAGTCATCACTTTCTAAATCCTGTAAAGGACATCATCGAAGAGCTCGAAGGGACACAATATGCAAAAATCTCAATGCGAATCAGTAAGCATACAAGGAGATAAAAGCATGTAAAAAAAAAAGCATAGATTGTTTTCAGTTTATTGTTTGATGTTGATTGTGTTGTTGTAGATGCAAAATCCTTTCTGGAGACAAGACAGACTAACTGACTCACATGAAGCTTCAAAGGACTCTGACTGGATATGACACATCTCAGATACACCGGAGACCATAGGATATGACATTGATTGCCCCCAAGTTTGAACATTGATAGGATATAGACGCTTGAGCAAATTGGTGTACAAACTGACTTATGGAGAACAAGAATGTAGAAACAAACCGGGAGATATGTACAATCTAAAGCAAGACTGAAAGCTGGGAAAGACCAAGATTGCACTGATAGATGGAGCATTTTGAAACAAGTGGCACCCATTTGCTGAGTTTTCACCATCTTGGCAGAGATTCTATTTTTGCTACCAAGGCACCTGTTTCCAGGTTTTCACCAAGGCACTTTTTTTTTTCTCATTTTTTTTGTATTTTTTTCTCATTTTTCAATTTTTTTTTTAATTTTAATTTTTGATATTTTCTGATTTTTTTGTGATTTTTTTTTGTTGATATTGCTAGGTTTTCACCAAGATGTTCATTTTTTCAAGACTTTTTCTAATTTTTAAGATTTTTTCAAGACATTTTACCATAGACTGAATGCCTTAGGCGTAGAATTTCTTTAGATGGAGAACGTTGATTGGTTCTCAGATCTGTTCGCCTTCAGTCGTTGAGAGTTGATAGGCACCAGAGCCAAAAGTAGCAATGATTAGAAAGGGACCTAGCCAATTGGGTTCAAACTTCCCCTTGCATTCTCGATATGATTGATTTTTAGGATTCTCTCTCAAAACTAGATCACCAACCTGAAATTCTCTGTGTCTGACTTTCTTGTTGTAGCCTCTAGACATTCTCTTCTGATATACTTTGAGATGATCATATGTTGCTTGTCTGCGCTCATCTAGTAGTTCAAGTTCTTGCAACCTAGACACTTTGTAGTTATCATCAATTACTAGACCATGCATTTTGATTCTTAGTGATGGGATTTCGACCTCAATAGGCAGTGATTACAAAGGGACCCAGCCAATTGGGTTCAAACTTCCCCTTGCATTCTTGATGTGATTGATTTTTAGGATTCTCTCTCAAAACTAGATCACCAACCTAAAATTCTCTGTGTCTAACTTTCTTGTTGTAGCCTCTAGACATTCTCTTCTGATATACTCTGAGATGGTCATATGTTGCTTGTCTGCGCTCATCTAGTAGTTCAAGTTCTTGCAACCTAGACACTTTGTAGTCATCATCAGTTACTAGACCATGCATTTTGATTCTTAGTGATGGGATTTTGACCTCAATAGGTAGTACCGCTTCAAACCCATAAACTAAAGTGAAAGGTGTAGCCCCAGTGGGAGTTTTGATACTTGATCTGATACTAATTTTGATACTTGTTCTGATACTAGTTCTGATACTAGTTCTGATACTGGTTCTGATACTTGTTCTGATACTTGTTCTAATACTTGTTCTAATACTAATTCTGATACTAGTTCTGATATTTGTTCTGATACTTGGTATGCCTGATAGCATTTTTTTCCATTGCAAACTCCCAAGCAAGATTATATTGTGCAGTCCCAATGTCTAGCAAGGTGGAGAACAAGAGGGATTGGCAAGCTAGTGGAAGAGATGGAAGACAAGAGAATGAAAGCTAATGAAGGGAAGAAATCCTCAAGAATACTCAAGCTAGGGAAAAATTGTCATGTAAAGAGCATTTGGACAAGCAATAAAAGGCATAGGATAAGTCACAAAATCATAATGCAAGAGCAGGAAAGGATGCATTCCAAAGGAGTAGACATGTCAAGAGGCTTCATAGCATCATGTTTTACTCTTTCTCTTTTCTTTAGATCAAGACCAAAGGGGAAAAGAATAGTGATAGGAAAAAAATGAATGGAGAAGATAAATATGAAGGCTAAATAGGAAGGAATGAAAGCAAGATCATCATAAGACAACTCACAAAATAGCCAAATGTTCGTGTATAGATCAACATTGTCAAGATCAAAGAGAGAAGATAAAATGGATGAAATATGTAGAAGAACTATGCATGATGCCTGATTGCCAAGTTTTCATCATGGTACTTATCCAAGGCACCACAAAGGAGTCGTTTTCACCATAGGAAGAATTTATTTCTCTTTACTTTTGCTACCAAGGTGCCTGTTTCTAGGTTTTCACCAAGGCACATTTTCAATTTTATTTTATTTTTCATTTCTTTTTGAATTTTTGGAAGAAGGCAAGCTTTTTAGATAGTGCTCCTTGAAATGATAAACCATGATATGCCAAGGAATTAAAATGATATGCTCAAAGATGCTGATAGGGAAAGGGAGATGGAAGAGAAAAATAGAGGATAATGTTTTATGTAAAGCGAGTGAGGTTGGAAGATAGAAGGAATAGGAAAATGAGGAAAAATGATAGAAGGTAGAAGGATAATGCATGGAAGGATTGTGAAAGGGTAGGTGGAAAGGAAGGCAAGATCAACATCAACACATACCTTGAAGGGTGGCAAGAGGATGGAGGAAATGTGAATGAAGGAAAATGTGAAGGAATATGGTGAATGGATAGTAGAGGTTGTGGTTTAGGCGCATGGAATGGAAGAATATTTTTGGAGGGAGATGAAGTAGAAGCCTTTGGAAGCTTGAATGTCAACTTAACTTTTTGCTCAACACTAGACTCTTTCAAGAGAGACTTTGGAATCCATATAGCTATAGGCTTTTCATTTATTTTTGGTAATTTGGAGAGAATATCTTTAATGATGGATTTTGGAACCCATACTTGTCTTGTAGTTTTCATCTTAGATATCTCTTTTGACTTTATGCATCCATGTCGTTTAGAGGAGACATGGTGATCCTTTTTTGATGGATTCTTGTATTGCTTCTTTTTCTTGTATTGAACATTCAAGTTACTTCCAAAAGACTTGGGACTTGTGGAAGAAGGAGGATATGACTGGTTTAGATGGGTGGGTGGATAAAAAGAATTCAAGGGTATGCATCTATGTTGATCTTGAGGAAAGATGGGAGATGGAGGGACGTAGGGACCCAAGATGGATGACAAATTAGGAGAGTTAGGAGGGGAAAGTGAAGGGACATAAGGACCCAAGATGTAAGGCAGACGTGAAGCCCTTAGTAGTGGTGGAAGAGGTCCAAGGATGGAAGTGGAAGATGCAAAAGGATAATCAATAAGTTTGTCAACATCTATATGGAAACCAAGGATATCAACATCTTTAGAGTGAGCATTAAGATTTTCAATAGAATCATGGGTATCTTGAATATGAGCACCTTCTTTGATAGGATTGTTCAAAGCTTGCAAAGACTTAGGAAGAGTAGAAAGTGGAAATGAACATGGAGTGGTAGAACAAGAAGATGGAAGATTTTGATCTTGACAAGGATCTTTGGATAGCACAAGCACATAATTTTTCTCTTGATTTTCAATAGGCTTAACATTGGAAGTAACAACATCATTTTTACCAACCTTAATGGAAGTATCATCTTTGGAAAGTGCAAGTGTAGTAAGGTTATTTTGATTGTCAATAAGCTCAACGGTGTAAGTAGTAGCTTGATCTTGCTTAGAAGAAGACTTAAGACATGGTTGAATGCATGAAAAAGGGGCTATAGGATCAAAAGAACCCTAAGGTAGATAAAAGACATCATGAAAAGGAGTGGATGACATGGAGGGTTCTTGATCTTGATCTTTCTTTATGTTCTTTTCTTCATCATTTTTAGAGTCCTCTTGACATGGAGCCACTTCTAAGGATAATGAAGCATGTTGGGATTGTATGGATGACTTTGGAAGAGATGGTGGAGGACTAGCTGAAGTAGGCATTGTAGCATATGAAGGCTTAGGCTCTTTAGGTTTAGCATTATTGAAACTATTAGCAGCCAAGTGAAGGTTAGCTTGAATTTCTTGAAGAGGTAGCCCTAGAGGATAACTATAGGGAACTGTATGAAAAGTATCAGGACTTTCATTGGATGAAGGTTTTGTGAAAGATTTGAAAGACTCAGAAGCTTTAGGAAATGCATGGATATTGGAAGAAGTAGGGGATGGAAGGGAACCATCACAAGACAAAGGTCCAACACTAACATGATCTTTCTTGAGAAGATAATCTTTATTTTCAGCAGGAGAGTCCTTAGGAGAAGGATTCTTATAATATTGATGCTTCAAGCTAGCACAATGCATTTTATAGTCCTCGGCAGTAGTAGATGGATCATAATCAAGGTATTATCCACAAAAGCCATCAAAATCTCTTTCAAAATTAGAATCATATGGATCACCATCATGATCTATCCAATGTGACATCCCATTTCCAATAAGCAGGAACACATGATGAGGAGGACTCTTAGGAATAGAGGTGTCATAGGTATCATTATATTGTCTGTCATCATAGTCATCATAATCTCCAAAGCTGGATGTGTCACTCTCCGTGGAAGAGGTATCATAAGGGTTATCATGTTGCTCAAATTCTTTCTGGGGGCATGGTGACATGTACAAGTCTTTATCAAATGGAAAAGAGTATAGAGATTCCATGGAGAACTCTTTAGGTTCCTTTTCTTTCTTAAGATTGTTAAGTTCAACTTTATAGCTTGCAACTCCTTCATCATAGTGGTGATTAAAATTTCTTCCTCATGTGTACTGATTCTTTGAGACATGTATACTAATTTTCAATGGCTACTGCTTTGTTCTTGACATAATGATTTGTTCGACAGATTCTAGAAATAGGTTGAAAAAGCTAAATATCTGGCAATTCTGACAATTTTTTGACAACTTTCAAAAATTTACCAAATGACACTCTGTAGACTCGTATGACAGTGGGTATGCTATGAAACGACAGTTGCAAAACTCGTACGACAGTTGCAAGATTTTGACTTTGAGAATTTGCTAGCATGGAAACTCATACGACACTGGGTACTCAATCATACGACAGATGGGTTGTAATGAAACGACACTTGGAAAAACTTGTATGACTTTTGACTTCTTGAAATGATTTTTGACTCCAGAAAGGATTTTATTTCAATTTTTGCAAAATTTTGAGTGTGCAGATTCAGATTGTTTGCAAATTTCAATGTCCAAATTTGAGGATTGTAACAGATTTGTTCATTTTCAGTAACCAGATAGATAAACAAGCACGCAAAATAGCAAGCAAGTGATTTCAAGCATGTCTGAAAACAATGAACAAAGGTAAAAGCAACCTTGTGCATGAACAATCAAGTGACTTATTCATTCTAATCCTCAGAAGTGTTAATTATGTACATTCCAAAAAAATTTTGCAATGACGCACATATACCCTAGAAAATAAAAATTTGGCCTCGCCAGGGTTTTTAGTAATGGTTTGACTCTGCAACTTTTATGATCCAAAGGGGTGAACTTCAATCTCGATGGACCAGGGTTTTGACACAATCTGAGAACTTAATCTTTAGGAGCTACTAGGGAGATTTGACAACCCAACAATGAACCATACCTGTGGAGATTTCTTCCACAAAGACATTTATATAGCGGCTGTCACTACCACGGTGAAAATGGCTATTACCGCTTGAGGTTCTGTCAATGTAGTTTACCCTGTGAAGGGATTGTCCACTATGGTTAACCCTCTCTAAAAGTGACTCACAATAGTATACCACAAGGGGACTTGGCTCCAGATCCAAGGTTTTGATGCCTCTTCACTTTTAACCCAAACAAAGCAAGCAGATTAATCCGACATGCTAAGACAAAGTTTTGCTTCACCAAGGTCTATGCTGTCAACTACACGTGATCTATCAACCTCTCCGGGGAGAGAATGTATCAATCAATAAGAGAAGGCGCACTGACCAATTTTGATTCACCAAAGCTCATGATGTCAACCCCACGTGATCTATCAACCTCTCCGGGGAGAGAATGTATCGATCAATAAGAAAAGATGCACTAACCGAGTTGAATGTGAAACACACTAAGCATCCTCCCTATCTACAAGGATTCTATCATCAGGAAGGATTTCACTGGGAATCCAATCTCTCAAGAATCATGAATAGTGTTCATAGGGCCTAATTACTATGTGAGCACAGATGTATGTTTCCAAAAGCAAATCTACCAAAAGTACCCAAAAAGAAGAAAGAGGAACACTTAACGCTTAAAGTGAATATGAGATGAGTCCATAAGGTGGAACACTTAACACCTCACACAAGCTGAAAATGAGTCCCCAACTTAGAAAACAAGTGAGTTCCTAAAAGCACAAAAGGGTTGCCTGGTGGAACAATTAACGCTTCTCTCCTGTAGACCCCTCCCCTTTATGGCGCTGAGATTGCAACCACAGGGCGGA
The DNA here is from genome assembly GCA_027943335.1 of Chamaecyparis obtusa. Lineage (NCBI taxonomy): Eukaryota > Viridiplantae > Streptophyta > Pinopsida > Cupressales > Cupressaceae > Chamaecyparis > Chamaecyparis obtusa. Next base: position 236,463 of record BSBK01001943.1, read on the forward strand.
ATGAGGGGCCGGTGGATTAGCGAGTCCAATAACCCAAGATAGCAATCAAGATCAATCACAAGTAATCTAAGACTGCTAATAAATACTTAAGGTGTCACAACCTAGTATCAATTATGCAAGTGTGTAAAACAAAAGTAGGAAAAGAATCACCCAAGCTAGACACACGAGAGATTTATTTTAAGCCCAAATCAAAATATTATCAGCACAAGTGCAATACCTAATATCCTCGCAATGCACTTAGTAGATTTTTACCTAATTTTAGCAAACTTTATGCTTTTTCCAATCAAAACCAACAAGAGTCAATCAAAAACAGAGAATTCCAATTGTTAAGATTAGCTGTTAGTCAAAATCCGAAAATCAAATCTGACAAACTACCTGCAAAAATGAAATGACAATTGAAATTTGATGCCTAAACTCATATGACAGTGGGTCTATTACCAGATGATAGTAAGAAACTCATACGACAGTGGGTATGCTCCTAGACGACAGTCTAGAAACTCGTACGACACTAGGTGTCTGATGAAACGATAATCCAGCTTCCAAATGACAGTGGGTGCCTAATGAAATGATACTCGGTCAACTATCATATGATAGTGGGTATGCTTCCAGACAACACTGGGTGTCCAATGAAATGACAATCTGAAAAACTCGTACGACACTGTATGGACCGAAATTAAAAATCGCGCTGTATGGATAGTTTTGATAGAGAAATGATAGAAGATTGATAGAAATGAAGGGAAGCCCTTTTCAGGGCCCCACAGTGGGTGCCAGAAATGTGTGTGTGAAAATTGTACCTGATCTGTGGACACAACACTTCAATAAAACATTAGAGGTTAGCAAAGATCAAAATCGTGCAAAATTGAAATCTAATTTAACCAAGCGATTTACTGCCTTCTAGTAGGGGCGAGATTGATGTTCTCAGATTGTTATCAAGATCAGTGACCTAGACGACACCTAAACAAAGGATTTGAATGCAAAACTGATATGAAATATGAATGCAATTAATCTATATTTTTTATATTTTAGATGCAATAAGAATGATAAACTGATATGAATCTATGCTAATATGAAAATTGATCTATGATATGCTAAATGATCTAACAAATGAAAGCTAATATGATATGAATGCAAATGAAATTGATCTCACAATAGCCTTGATTTGCAATAAGCTTTGATCCTTCCAATTGCAATTCTCCAACGTGATTGTGCAAAAATATGAGATGCTTTGAGATGAGCCGAGGCTTGATTTTATAGAAATCCAAGGCTTTGGAGGTGCATGGAAGAAAGTCATAAATCACTCAGATTAACTTAGCTTGATTTTTGAGTTATCTGATAATAAAGATAATTTAATTCACAAAAATATGCAAATCATGCAAAAATAGCTTTTTAACTCAAATTAGAGTTTAGATCAGCTTTTTGAACTCCAAAAGGATGTTGAGTTCTAAAAAGTCAACACTTTGCATTGATTTTCTAATTTGGAGTTTAACTGTTTCTTTTGAATGTGCATAATAATTATGAATTAATTAAATAAATAAAGTGATTTATGCTCAACTTAACTGATTTTTGAAAATAAATAATTGATTTATGGGTTAATCAATTATTTAATCAAACTTTTATTAAAAACTATATTATTAAATAATGACAACTTGCTTTAATTAATTAAATAAAAATTTAATCAATTATTCACAAGATATTGGATTTATTGTCAAAATTAAATAATATAATTAATAATAGATAGAATTAAATTTAATTACACAATTAAGTGGCAAGATATTAAATCTAATTAATTAAATATGAAAATATTCAATTAATCAAACTTAGGATAAATGTGATTTATCGCCAAATAATCATTAAATTAAAGATAATTAAGATAATTAGGAATATTCCCCGATGCAGAATTTAAGATAATCAATTAGGATTCGATGATGTTTAGATGTGCCTTAGGTTAGGACTTTGATGTCGATTTCGTTCGAATTGTTGATATAGAAGATTAATGAACTTATAGCCCATTTTTGGGGTATTACAATATGATCCTTTGTACCCTCTGCAAAACATTCCCGAGAAGTCATTCTAAGAGAATCAAATCAACAACAAAAGCTTTGAAGGAAACAAGAAATCTGATCTGGAAATGCAACCAAGAAAACTTTCTGCAAAGCAATCCCAAAAATCTGATTTGCAAAAGATATGTTCCATTCCCCTTTACCGGATTTTCATGTTTGTCCTATCTGAGAGAAATATCTTCACAAAATTTGACCTCGGACTAAAAATCCACTACTACCCTCACCAACTCAATCAGATCAGATTTTATCCATCGCCATTGCATCCGTCATCTTCTAGCATTTCCAAAAATATATTATACTCCTATATTTCGACAAAAAATGAATCTGCAGGGTATTTTTCCGTGAGCAGGCCCTGTCATTTAAATTTTTGGATCATTTGCCTATAGTTTGAACTATATTATATTGCACAAATTTTTTAAATGCTTTCAAATCTACAATATTTAATCATTTTCTTCACTTTCCCTCAGAAGGCACTAGATTTGGACACTTGTCAACATATGACTGGTTGCTCAGACAAACTCAACCTAAACTTTTCTCATTTGGAGATTTGGAGACTACATTAGTCTCCGAATCTCTAAGGTTATCTCTTAACGCTGCTTTCATTCGAAGACTTGGAGAATGCCTTCAGTCTCTTAACCTCTGAAGCTCATTACTAACCTTGGGTTTGATGCGAGACTAAGTGACCTCCTTTAGTCTCCAAATCTCTAGATAATTCTTCCAGCGACCTAGCGACTAAGGCCATCTCATGATCTCCAAATCCTCACCACTTAACTGCTTGCATTGAGAGATCTTGCGACCACAGTTAGTCTCTAGATCTCTGAATATTTCATGCTAACTGTTGGACCTCACAAGACTGGGCAACTGTGTGGTCTCTAGGTCTCTGGATGATTGGTAGTTAACTACTAACATCACCTGACCTCATGACTGGTAGTTATCTCCAGGTCTCCAGATCTTTGGCCGACTAGTGGTTTAGTCACGAGATTCAGTGACCTGTTGCCACATGTCATTTTCATCCATCTCATCTCATTGGTCATCTGAAAAATTTCTTTATTCTGGGCCCATGGCCATGGAAACCGAGGTGACCTCCAAGCCTGTGCAAGCAGAGAGCTTCCACCTCTTTGATTTATTTCATATATGTGTGGACTTGCTTATAAACCCCTCAAAGACCCATTTCTGTGTGCATGTGGGACAATGTTTTTGAGTTTTTTAAAGACTATGTAGCATCTCAATTCAAAATTTATGGGGCCCACCATGCACTAGATCCTCCAGCCAAGGGGCCCGCTAACAACCTCTTGGCTTCTTACTTATTTCATACTGCAAGTGTTGATGTATATAAACAGTGGAAAAGCCCATCCCCTTACAAATGTGGGTTAAATCTAGTGTATTTGTTTTCTTTCCCTTGCTGCCTGTGCGTGCCCAAAACTTTACTCTTATGCTTCCTTGGCCTATTCCTTCTTACAAATGAGTAGCACATTTCTTTTGCCAAAAAAGAACTGAATACATGCATTTCCAGTCCTTTGTTTATGCATAGCTTTTCAAGCTTTTACGCTAGTTGTCTTATGTTTGAGAAACATCTCACGCACCCTCTATTTCATGTAAACATTTTTCCTCATACTTGCGTGAGGCACCAATCTGCACACACGTGAGGTCTTTAGATTTAGCGCAAGACTCCAGCACTCCAATTTGCACAAAGTACCTCATAATGTGGTGGTTCCATTTCATAAAATGTCCCTCTTTTTCATGCGCTAGCTCCAAATTCATTTGGAAGGAATAGCAGCTCACACAAGCCTCCTCCAATTTAATGCATAGTGCATATAACTTCTTAGCAACCACTTGCTTCCAATGCACAAGCCATCTACCATCTCATTGTGTGAGGCTCCCACACACTAATGCCAGTCTCCTTTCAACACAGGGCTTCAATAGATTTATTCTATGCTTTTTATTTAGTGAATCCCCTCTATTGCATGGACATCTTTATCTACTTACGTTGCTTGCCCATACTTGTGCAAGTCCAATTTGTATGGCATGAATCCTTACCCTGTGCAAGTTTTTGGTTTTTAATTGGCAGCCCCAAATTTGCATGGGATTAGTGTGCTTACGCAGGCTTTGCCTGATGTTTCTTGGCTTATAGAAATAGCTACTTGATTTTGCGCAAAGCCTCCCTACCTACATGCGTAAGCTACTACCTAATATGCTGGCTATAAATATCTATATCATGTGCTTGGCATTTCCATATGTCTTGCGCAAGGCAGCCTTCTCCAGGCACTGGCAACCTCCCATGTCTTAGTATTTAAGATTATCATTCAGCCTCAAAATAGGCTCCATAGTTGACACCATATGGAAAGTGAAACACAGCTCCACAACTATATATTGAACAACATTCACATGAATCTACTTTTGCACCACACAAATAGCATAATATACAATGTACACATCATATGAACCCACTTTTCATATTTGTTGTTAGTTTGAGCACATCACCAAAATCCTCACATTTTTTGCAAAGCCAAAGAGATATTTTAATATGTCTGCTTGATCAGCATTTTGTTTACCAATAGAAGAGATGAACATAAATTCCATAGCTCATGCATCTGTTAATGGCACTTAAAACTAAATCCTCACCACCATTGCATATACCATAATCTGGTATTTGGGGTGCATTAGAAAACATGAAACTAACTTTTCCTTTCTAGCATCACCAATTTGGTTGCATTTATTTACAAAATCTCTCAAAGAATCCACCACAGGATCACTAACACCTAACTATGATGACATTTTGGAAGATTCAAAATAAACTATGAACTCCAACTCATCTTTAGTCAATTGTAAATATGACTTTCATTAAAACTCCACATTTACCTTTATTTACCCAAATGCAACCCCATGCTAAGAATAAACCACAATGCATTGGAAATTTAAACTGGAAAATTTGACCATAACATTCATTTTCACATTTTGGCAGTACTAACCAATAGCATTAACTGGCATCCAGGAGCGGCTTCAAAAACTGACCAAACAACCTGACAGGACAACACCACCAGGAGCATACACCGACCTCCAACATTATGATATGCTCGCCAAAGGAGAAAATCATGAAATGGCCCGAGCCAAAAGATTATAACGATCAAAGATGGCCACTTGAAAACATTGCTATCCACACCACCAAAATCACACAAGTTGGCTCTGGAACCGGCCTTAAAAAACTGACAAAATCAAGTAACTGAGACATGCCATTGGGCACACATATTCCATGGTCCGCATTCTTTAACTTTTTGAAGTGACACCTGATGAAAGAAAATGGGTCCAAAGATTTTAATCATCCAAATCGCCTCTTCAAAACATTTTTGCAAATTACCTTGTCAAATAACCATAAGATCCATCTGGTTCTGACTTTGAAAACCAGTCAAGCAACCTCTTAAAGACTCGAGCTTCTAGATATCAGAAGTATTCTATATGGAGATCATGAATCCAGAGGGAAACTCATGACGCTCAACCAGTCACATTTGGTAGATCTTTGAAAATAGCCACTTGGAAAAATAGTACAAGAAAACATGAGAAAAACTTATTTCTGTCAATGAAAAGCATCTGGGAAAGTGTGCATACAAAACCCTCATGATCTGAGACCTTGCAATCTTGAAGTAAATTTGGTCTATAATACAGGGGTGCCATTATCTTGATATGACCAATCAGAGTATTCAAGATATAACATCACGAACAAGACCTCCGACTAAACTATGTGACAAATCTGCACCAAATTGTTAGAAACTGCAAATGGAATCAAATTAGCAAACTGGGTAAACGTATTCATCATGGTCTGAAGATCTTCATGGGGGTACATCTCCATGTTTTTAATGTACGACACCTTCCAATTTTTCAAAAACTTGAACCGGGTTCAAAAAGTGAAAGCTCAAAGTAGGCTACTTAATTCTGAATTCTGCATATTCAGTGAAACTTTAATAAATTGGAAATGGAAATGCTCTGGCAAAGTGGATAGCTGAATTGGTGTGAGTCTGAAAATCCATGGGAAGGTATACTTTCAAGTTCACAACACAGGGGAAAACTCAATTATGTGGGGCATTCAACTGGGTACAAAATGCAAGACCTCAAAATAGGCTACTTAGAAATCTGCACTTGACAATTTAGCATACTGATAGAAAATGCAAACTGAATGGGCTTAACAGACTGACCAAATGGACCCTTCGTGACCTGAAAATTGAAAGATAAGAAGTATTTGACCACTTGAATACTTTTCAAAAGGAATTTTCTCAATTGGGTTAAATGGTCAACATTTACAATTAGTCAAATAGGGCCACTCAGAAAACTAGGCAGAACAAAGAAATAGGACAAATCTGGAAAGCCAACTTTGGAGGATCCGAGAACTTATCAAATGGACTCGAAATGGCTCAAGCTTTGAAACATAAGCTCTCTGATATACATTTAAAACATTCCCAAGGTGGCGAGCCATGAAACCTAATTGGGCACAAGATTTCAAAAGTGAACTAGGCCTGTTACAACATAATGACACTTAGGAAAAAATGCAGATTTAAGTGAACACCTCAAAATGGCTACTCCCTAAACATGTCAGATTTAAAATTTAGGAGCTAGAACCCACTGCATATGTCAAATGAAAGGTGTTGAAACTATGTCCCAAGCTGTACCTCATAAAAATCATCAGGGTGTCTTTTACAAGTATACTAATTAGGCCTTTTCAAAAAAAATTCAAGGGTACTCACCTTGCCTTAGAGAAGATTTTGAATTGGTCACTCCAAATTTGTGCCAAATTTTGAGAGCACCAATGGTGGCTCTGATTGTGGACGTGTGCCCCATGCAGGCATGCAGAGAACCTTCAGAATCTCATGATAGAAGCAGACCACCCTGAAACTTCAAATCAAAAATTTATCTCTTTCTTTTCTTTTCACCTTTCCCTCCTAACATCTCTTCTCAAAAAATGAACACCTCTACTGAAAGAAAACACACCACACAACTGAAAGGTAAAATTACTATACAATATGTACTTTATCTATAAGAAGCCCAAAGCCCCAAAACTAAAGTCATTTCTTACCTCTGTCAAACAAATGATTCTGATCCCCATACAATGGAGGTAAACTAAAATTACATCTCCTATCCAATCTGTCAAAAATATTGTGGTCTATTTTCAGCATATCATGGAAAAAATGATCACCATACTCGCCATCATCCAGCAAGATTAGGCCATTAGGTTGCCATGAATACTTATTACCTTGTGATATCAAAGAATCACACTCCTTATTGTCAACATCATGCTGAAAAATAAAACACATCAACTCAACTTCATGGCTGGAAATATCAACAATCTGATCATTAGTTTACACAAAGGAATAATCCATTTCTATCTCATCACCTTGAAAACTAACATGGAACCTCTCAAGATAAATATTTGATTGCACAAAACCAGAAACAACTTGCTGATCACTAACCACATCAGCATTTTCTAGGAAAGCATAAGCACTGTCAGTGACTGAATCCTTAATCATTTGTAAATCTGAGAAAACATATTCAGATTTTCCACATTCTCTAGCATCAACAAGTAGACAAGAACCACAGACAACAGGCTCTTGAAAATCAGAATATTCACTAGTACATTCATCAGTATATTCATCAAATATAACATTATCAAAATCATCATAATGACATGTACTTTCATATTGCTGCTCTTTTAACTCAAATACAGGAGAAGGAAAACTAGTAAATGTTTCATACATCATGTCATCACTTGAATCATTTTCATCAAAACTTATATCTACCAGGCATGGGATTTTTGAAACAAATTGGGGAGCATACCTCTGAAACTCATCCTCCAAGAGCTTTGAAATTTTCTCACTACTTAGCAAGCACTAAACTTCACATTCCATCTCTTCGGTCTCACAAGTGATGCTGCAAATATCTTCCTTAATCAGAATAGGGACTGCAAACTCTTGGCTCATATTATTTTGGGCAAAAGAATCATCACAGTCACTCTCATCTACATAATAATTACTCTCCTATTGATCACAAGACTCTTCCCTAAACTGAGAACAGAGGTTTGTCTTGCCATGCTAATAATAAAACAAATTTTTGAATCCAAGGGAAACATCCGCAACTAGACTTTCATCTTTGACATCATGATATTCATCTACTTCACTATCGGCATCATAGTCAACATTTTCATCATAACTAGAGTCATCATCATTAATACTTTTAGATTTACATTCTTCAAACTCATTTATCCATTTTTTAATAAGTTCAACACCTTCCTTTTTACAATTTGTAGACCATTTTACTGACTTAGGCATATAAAGTTCTAAGAATAAATGAAAATATGTAGACTCTTGGAGTTCCATCCCTTTTGGAAACTCATCATATGCATTGGAAAACTTTTCATAAAATACATATACGGATTCTTCACTTATTTCTCCTACATGTCTTTTCAAAAACAATATAGCTTGGTCTTGTATTTTCTAATTTAACAATGCAATATCCTTTTGAATTTCTTCAAGATCTATTGGACAACTTTCAGATATAGACAACATATCCTAATCTATTGGATCTAGAATCTCCATTGCACTATTTATCAACAACACGTCTTCTTATTCACAAAGATTTATATCTTGACCATCCAATCATTTCACATAAGCTCATACCATACTTCTGAATCTGATGATTGAAACAGGTAAAACCAGAAGTATGACCAAAGACTTCTAATCTATATTCCTTATTTTAGTGACTTCTTCACTTAGCAAGGAAATAATTTATTTCATAAAACTTTGAGGAATACCTGGGAAAATTCTTTTGTTGTTGTCCTTCTAAAGTTCTTTCGGATTTTTTCCTTCACCACTGAATCTTTCGAGCATCTCCTAGATCCTTGTTGCAAGCGTTCCCAACTGGTCATAAATTTTCCTTTTATTTAAGTACACACTGGTGCAGAGATCTTCCAGAGTCACCACTCACTGCTATGAGAATGTATATAACTTTAATAGAACAAGGACAAGCTGGGTTTCAACAAAGATAGCGGACTTTCAGCAAGTCAATAGGACTTGACACATTTCTTTACCAAGAGGATATTCTGAATCACTTTTAACAACAACAACAACCAAGCTGGTAAAAATGATCTCAAGGATTTTCAGATTTACAAAGATTTATAACTCTATCATCAAATGGATATGGCAGATGATTGGATTTATAAACAAATAGGCAAGGAGTCTAGCTCAACTTGAAACCTAGATATTTACTGCAAATTACTTCAAATCCCCAGCGGAATCACCAATTTGTTAGAGCTTTTCCTTGTGGGATCAAACTTGGCTAATATGTAGGCTTGATTCTCAGTTTAAAGGGATCTAAGTTTGCAAGAAAGAGTCTAATTGATGAGGATTGGATAATATCATCCTTCTGCTTCGAGCTCCATAGGACTCAGGCAGGTATTGCCTATAATGACTTACTATGTTTCAAGTAAACTCAAATAGTGGATTAGTTTCTTCACTGCTATGCTATTATGTTTCAAATTACTTCAACAAAAGATCACTCTACAAATAGATAAGAATATCTTGATGTGGAGTCTAACAAGAGATACTTTGCAAGGACAGGAACCCCTTATTTGAGAAAAGAAGAAGAATAAATAGAGGAAGAAGAAACCCTAAAAACTCATGCTAGATCAACACATGTCTGCTCTTTGCAATCTGATTTTATTCACCTTCTCTCTCCTCTAAAATCTGATATGATCCTCTGTACCCTCTACAAAACATTCCCGGGAAGTCATTTTGAGAGAATCAAATCAACAATAAAAGCTTTGAAGGAACCAAGAAAACTTTTTGCAAAGCAATCCCAAAAATCTGATCTACAAAAGATATGTTCCATTCCCCTTTTCTGGATTTTCACGTTTGTCCTGTCTGAGAGAAATATCTTCATAAAATTTGACCTTGGACTAAAAAGCCACTACTGCTCTCACCAACTCAATCAAATCATATTTTAACCACTGCCATTGCATCCGTCGTCTTCTGGCATTTCCAAAAATATATTATACTCCTATATTTCGACAAAAAATGAATCTGCAGGGTATTTTTCCATGAGCAGGCCCTGTCATTTAAATTTTTGGATCATTTGCCTATAGTTTGAACTATATTGTATTGCACTAATTTTTCAAATACTTTCAAATCTACAATATTTAATCATTTTCTTCACTTTCCCTCAAAAGGCACCAAATTTGGACACTTGTCAACATATGACTGGTTGCTCGGACAAACTCAACCTAAACTTTGCTCATCTGGAGATTTGGAGACTACATTAGTCTCCGAATCTCTAAGGTTATCTCTTAACTCTACTATCGTTCAGAGACTTGGAGAATGCCTTCAATCTCTTAACCTCTGAATCTCATTACTAATCCTGGGTTTGACGTGAGAATAGGCGACCTCCTTTAGTCTCTAAATCTCCAAGTCTCCAAATCTCTAGATAATTCTTCCAGTGACCTAGCGACTAAGGCCATCTCATGATCTCCAAATCCTCGCCACTTAACTGCTTGCATTGAGAGATCTTGCGACCACAGTTAGTCTCTAGATCTCTGAATATTTCATGCTAACTGTTGGACCTCACAAGATTGGGTGACTGTGTGGTCTCTAGGTCTCTGGATGATTGGCAGTTAACTGCTAACATCACCCAACCTCATGACTGGCAGTTATCTCCATGTCTCTAGATCTTTGGCCGACTAGCGGTTTAGTCTTGAGACTCAGCAACATGCTGCCATGTGTCATTTTTGTCCATCTCATCTCACTGGTTGTCTGCAAAATTTCTTTATTCTAGACCCGTCGGCATGAAAACGGAGGTAACCTCCAAGTCTATGCGAGCAAAGAGCTTCTAGCTCTTTGATTTATTTCATATATGTGTGGACTTTCTTACAAACACCTCAAAGACCCATTTCTACATGCATGTGGGACAATGTTTTTTAGTTTTTTAAAGACTATGTAGCATCTCAATTCAAAATTTGTGGGGCCCACCATGCGCTAGATCCTCTAGCCAAGGGACCCGCTAAGAACCTCTTGGCTTCATACTTATTTCATAATGCAAGTGCTGATGTATATAAACAATGGAAAAGCCCATCCCCTTACAAATGTGGGATAAATCTAGTGTATTTGTTTTCTTTTCCTTGCTGCATGTGTGTGCCCAAAACTTTACTCTTATGCTTCCTTGGCCTATTCCTCCTTACCAGTGAGCAGCACATTTCTTTTGCCAAAAAAGACCTGAATACATGCGTTGCTAGTCCTTTGTTTATGTGTAGCTTTTTAAGCTTTTACGTTGGTTGTCTTATGTTTGAGAAACATCTCGCGCACCCTCTATTTCATGTAAACATTTTTCCTCATACTTGCATGAGGCACCAATCTGCACACACGTGAGGTCCCTGGATTTAGTGCAAGACTCCAGCACTCCAATTTGCACAAAGTACCTCATAATGTGGTGGTTCCATTTCATAAAATGTGCCTCTTTTTCATGCGCTGGCTACAAATTCATTTGGAAGGAACAGTAGCTCACACAAGCCTCCTCCAATTAAATGCCCAGTGCACATAACTTCTTAGCATCCACTTGCTTCCAATGTGCAGGTCATCTACCATCTCATTGCATAAGGCTCCCATACACCAATGCCAGTCTCCTTTCAACGCAGGGCTTCAATAGATTTATTCTATGCTTTGTATTTAGTGAATGCCCTCTATTGTGTGGACATCCTTATCTACTTACGCTGCCTGCCCATACTTGTGCAAGTCCAATTTGTATGGCATGAATCCTTACCCTGTGCAAGGTTTTGGTTTTTAATTGGCAGCCCCCAAATTTGCATGGGATTAGTGTGCTTATGCAGGCTCTGTCTGATGTTTCTTGGCTTATAGAAATAGCTACTTCATTTTGAGCAAAGCCTCCCTACCTACATGCGTAAGCTACTACCTAATATGCTCGCAATAAATATCTATATCATGCGCTTGGCATTTCCATATGTCTTGTGCAAGGCAGCCTTCTCCAGGCGCTGGCAACCTCCCATGTCTTAGTATTTAAGATTATCAATCAGCCTCAAAATAGGCTCCATAGTTGACACCATATGGAAAGTGAAACACAGGTCCACAACCATATATTGAACAATGTTCACATGAATCTACTTTTTCACCACACAAATAGCATAATATACAATGTACACACCATATGAACCCACTTTTCATATTTGTTGTTAGTTTGAGCGCATCACCAAAATCCTCACATTTTTTGCAAAGCCAAGGAGATATTTTAATATGTCTACTTGATCAGCATTTTCTTGACCAATAGAAGAGATGAACATAAATTCCACAGCTCATGCATCTGTTAATGGCACTTAAAACTAAATCATCACCACCATTGCATATACCATAATCTAGTATTTGGGGTGCATTAGAAAGCGTGAAACTAACTTTTCCTTTCTAGCATCACCAATCTGGTTGCATTTATTTACGAAATCTCTCAAACAATCCACCACAGGATCACTAACACCCAACTGTGCTGACATTTTGGAAGATTCAAAATAAACTATGAACTCCAACTCATCTTCAATCGATTGTAAATATGACTTTCATTAAAACTCCACATTTATCTTTATTTACCCAAATGCAACCCCATGCTAAGAATAAACCACAATGCATTGGAAATTTAAACTAGAAAATTTGACCATAACATTCATTTTCACATTTTGGAAGTACTAACCAATAGCATTAACTGGCATCCAGGAGCGGCTTCAAAAACTAACCAAACGACCTGACAGGAGAGCACCACCAAGAGCATACACTGACCTCCAACATTATGATATGCTCGCCAAAGGAGAAAATCATGAAATGGCCAGAGCCAAAAGATTATAACAATCAAAGATGGCCACTTGAAAACATTGCATGTCTGCACCTTCAAAATCACACAAGTTGGCTCTGGAACCGGCCTTAATAAACTGACAAAATCAAGTAACCGAAACATGGCACTAGGCACACATATTCCATGGTCCACATTCTTCCACTTTTTGAAGTGACACCTGATGAAAGCAAATAGGTCCAAAGATTTTAATCATCCAAATCGCCTCTTCAAAACAATTTTGCAAATTACCCTGTCAAATAACCATAAGATCCATCTAGTTCTAACTTTGAAAACCAGTCAAGCAACCTCTTGAAGACTCAAGCTTCTAGATATCGGAAGTATGCTATATTGAGATCATGAATCCAAATGGGCAACTCATGACGCTCAACCAGTCACATTTGGCAAATTTTTTAAAATAGCCACTTGGAAAAATAGTACAAGAAAACATGATAAAAACTTATTTCTGCTAATGAAAAACATCTGGGAAAGTGTGCATACAAAACCCTCATGATCTGAGACCTTGCAATCTTGAATTAAATTTGGTCTATAATACAAGGGAACCATTATCTTGATACGACCAATCAGAGTATTCAAGATATAACACCACGAACAGGGCCTCCGACTAAACTATGCAACAAATCTACACCAAATTTTTAGAAACTGTAAACGGAATCAGATTAGAAAACTGGGCAAACAGATTCATCATGGCCTAAAAATATTCATGGGGGTACATCTCCATGTTTTTAATGCAGGACAACTTCCAATTTTTCAAAAACTTGAACCAGGTTCAAAAAGTGAAAGCTCAAAATAGGCTACTTAATCCTAAATTCTACATATTCAATGAAACTTTAATAAATTGGAAATGGAAATGCTCTAGCAAAGTGGATAGCTGGATTGGTGTGAATCTAAAAATCCATGGGAAGCTATACTTTCAAGTTCACAACACAGGGGAAAACTCAATTATGTGGGGCATTCAACCGGGTACAAAATGCAAGACCTCAAAATAGGCTACTCAGAAATCTACACTTGACAATTTAGCAATTGATAGAAAATGCAAACTGAATGGGCTTAATAGACTGACCAAATGGACCCTTTGTGACCTAAAAATTGAAACATAAGAAGTATTTGACCATTGGAATACAGTAAAAAGGGAATTTTCTCAATTGGGTTAAATGGTCAACATTTACAATCAGTTAAACAGGGCCACTCAAAAAACTAGGCAGAACAAAGAAATAGGACAAATCTGGAAAGCCAACTTTGGAGGATACGAGAACTTATCAAATGGACTCGAAATGGCTCAAGCTTTGAAACATAAGCTCTCTGATATACGTTTAAAACATTCCCAAGGTGGTGAGCCATGAAACCTAATAGGGTACAAGATATTCAAAAGCGAACTAGGCCTGTTACAACAAAATGATAGGAAAAAATGCAGATTTAAGTGAACACCTCAAAATGGCTACTCCCTAAACATGTCAGATTTAAAATTTAGGAGCTAGAACCCACTACATATGTCAAATGAAAAGTGTCGAAACTGTTTCCCAAGCTGTACCTCATGAAAATCATCAAGGTGTCTTTTACAAGTATACCAATTAGGCCTTTTCAAAAAAATTTCAAGGGTACTCACCTTGCCTTAGAGAAGATTTTGAATTGGTCACTCCAAATTTGTGCCAAATTTTGAGAGCACCAACAGACATCTCAAATTCACTCTCCATTTCTTTAGCAAACTTCTTACATAGATCATCATTACCTCCAAAGATAATGTCATTCACAAATACTTCTATTATCAGGATTTCATCTTCAGTAGTTCTTAAATACAAATTACTGTTTGTGTTACCTCTTCTAAACCCAATTCTAAGTAGATACTTGTCCAACCTTGTATACCAAGCCCTAGGAGCTTGCTTCAACCCATACAGGGCTTTCTTCTATTTGCACACCATGTCTTTGTCTTTGCATAGAGGAAATCCATCTGGTTGTTCTATGTATAGTTCTTCTTCAAGATCTCCATTCAGAAATGCAGATTTAACATCCATCTGATACACTTTGAAGTTTTTGTGTGCAGCATAAGATAGGAATAATCTTACTGCCTTTATTCTAGCAACAGGATAAAATATTTCTTCAAAATCTATGCCTTCTTGTTGTGAGTATCCCTTACACATTAGTCTTTCTTTGTTCCTTACAATTGTTCCTTCTTCATCCATTTTGTTTCTAAAGACCCATTTTGTTCCTATAACATTTTTATTTTTTGGTCTTGGAACCAATTCCCAAGTATTATTTTTCTTTATTTGATCCAATTCTTCTTTCATGGCATTTATCCAAGATTCATCTTTAAAGGCTTCATCTGTAGTTTTTGTCTCAACTTGAGAAATCAAACAAATTTCTTCTCTAGCTTTAGATCTAGTTAGCACTCCCTGACTGGTATTGCCAATAATTTAATTTTCAGGATGGTTATTTTTTACATACCTTGGAGTTTTAGGAGTTTCGGTAGTCTTGCTTGTATTAGCATCACAAGCCTCTTTTACACTTTCTTCCTCAACAAGTTCTTCGGCAGCAGTAGTGGTTTCTTTCACTTTTGATATCTGACTGTTGTCATACATTCTTTCTTGTATCTGAAATTTCTCATATATTCTTACATTGTTACTTTCAACCATCTTCCTTAATCTTAGATTGAAATATTTGTATGTCTTTCTTTTAACAGAGTAACCAAGGAAGATACCTTCATCACTTCTAGCATCAAATTTCCCTATCTCATCATCCCTCTTGATATAACACTTGCTACCAAAAATTCTTAAATATTTTACAGTAGGAATATGATCAAACCATAGTTCATAGGGAGTCTTACTTTCTCCATCTCTTCTTTGAATTATGTTTAATGTGTACATTGTTGTTCCAATAGCCTCTCTCCTAAGTACATGAGATATGTTTCCCTCAATCAGCATTGTCCTGGCAACGTCAAGTATAGTCATGTTTCTTCACTCTGCTATCTCATTTTGTTGTGGATTCCTAGGAGCAGAATTTTGTCTTTTTATCCCATGCTCTTCATAGTATGAATTGAATAAATCTGATGTAAACTCTCCACCTCTGTCTGATCTTAAACACTTTATTTTTAGTCTTGATTCATTCTCCACTTTTTCTTTAAACAACTTGAATTTATCAAATGCTTCTGATTTTTCTCTCCAATAAGTAACCCACATCATTCTAGAAAATTCATCAACAAAGAGTATAAAATACCTTTCACCATAGTATGACCTTGTTCTTGTAGACCCACATAGATCTGTATGTACCAAATCCAACTTCCCTTTTGATGTAAAAGATTTTCTTTTATGACTGCTTTTAGTTTTCTTTCCCATAACACATTCTCTGCATACAATGTTAGAAGGTTTCACAATCTTCAATAGATATCTTACTGCATTAGCCATACTTGCCTTCACAATGTTATCAAAGTTAACATGAAAAAATCTTCTATCCATCTATCATCTACCTTTGCAACAAAACAAGAGGCTCTAGATGTGTTTAGTTCAAATACATTACCTCTAGATTTTGAACCGGTAGCAATCAGTTTCCCTTCCTTGTTTCTGATAAAGCATTTACCATTAACAAAACTTAATTGAAAGTGTTTATCCATTAACTGTCTGACACTCAACAAATTGTGTTCCAGTCCTTCAACAAGTAGTACATTGTCTATATTAGTCTTTCCATCCAAAGTAATGGATCCTACTCCTATGATGGATTTTGGGAGATTGTCCCCAAACCTTACAACACCTCCATCATAATTTACTAACTTAAAAAACTTGTTCTTATCACCAGTCATGTGATGAGAACATCCACTATCAATTATCCATTCAATTTTCTTGTCAACATGAGATACTAAGGCTTTTTCTTCATGAATGGGTTCATCTTTAATAGCAACAAGTCCAATCTCTTCATTGTCTAAATCATCATTATCAGAGATTCCTTCACTAGTATAATAACATTCTTTGTCTCTTCTAATCTTTGCATAGTCAAGTTTGTACTTAGGAACTCTTGTAGGACATCTAGATGAAAAATGACCTATCTTATTGCATGAAAAACATTTCAAAGGTAATTTGCCTTCAAATTTTCCCTTACCTCTTTTCTCTCTTCTAGCAATAAGTGCAACAAGTTCTTCCATCTTCTTTTCTTCTTGCATTATCATCTCCCTTTCCTCAGCATACTCACCAAGCTCTTCTTTCAAGTCTTCTTTGCTTGTGCTCAGAAGTGTAGATACTTTCTTGTGTGCAGATGCCCTAAATGCAAATTCAACTTTAGGTGCAGCTTCTCCTAATTCTACAACTTCAAAGGTAGTTAACTTTGCAATCAACATCTCTTTGCTAAAGTTAGGATTCAGGGGTATAGTTTCTTGAATTGACATTGCCTTGAATTTGTAAGTAGGAGTTAGAGATCTGAGAATCTTTTCAATGACTTCATCTTCATCATAAGTACCTCCACAATTTCTGATTCAAACTACAGCTTTTGTAACCCTTTGAACATAGGCTCTAATACTTTCATCTTCATTCATTTGTAACTTCTCCATCTTTGTCTTCCAGTTTTGCAATTTCACTTGTTTGGTATACTTGTCACCTTCATAGAGTGCCTCTAGTCTATTCCAAATTTCATGTGCCAAATCTAGATCTTTAATTTCAGTAAACTCACCCTCAGATAGTGTGCTAATCAATGCTTCTCTTGCGACCATGTTGCATGAAAATAACTTTTTTTCATCATCATCAACTATTTCCAATTCATTCTAAGCCTTCAGAGATTCCTTCTTCTTCACAATCATCCAGTAGTTTATGCCCATACATAGCAGATGTGTCCGCATCTTGTTTTTCCAACTGTCAAAGTTTTCAGGATCAAACTTAGGACTTTCCTTCCTATAGAATGCCATTTCCAAGATCACCTCAAGTTGTTAAGCTTTCTCTCTGAGGACCACAAGCTCTGATACCAATTGTTAGGAATAACAGTCCACAATACAACTAAGAGGGGGGGTGAATCAGTTGTATGATAGAATATTAAACTTTAAACTTTAATCTTGTTAATATCAGATCTAATGAACACAATGAATTCCAACACAATAACACAATATTTTGGTTTAGGGGAAACCCTGTTAAAGGTAAAAACCCCGGTGGGAATTAGCACCCACAAATGATGTACTAAGAGTATAGTAATCCTTGTTAGAAGATATAGCCATGTTAGGAGCTTATTGAAATATTATAGTACATATTCCTTGTTAGAGGACAAACCCTATTAGGATTTAAGAACAATAGAGGGCTCACTACCCAAAGAAGGTTAAATCCACCTTCAGAACTCACTAGTTCGCAACAGGTGTATATGAAGAAATACACAATCTTTTGAACTATTTGCCAGCAACTTGTCTTTGCTTGATCAGTTCCAATGAAGTCCACGAGTAATCCTCTGCTCTACATACTGAAAACACAAGTTTGCAACTTTCACAACCTCCTTATATCATACATATTTCATCCATGTCTTTTCCTAAAGAAAAGACCTTTCATTTATACCTTATTACATTTTACCAAGATCAAGTCGGCCCATAAGGCTTTCCTAATTACAAAAAATTACATAAACCCTTGCTAAGATACACATGGTATCTAAAAAATTTTTACAATTATTACATTACAACAATTAAGGACCGACATCCTTGATTTATGCTTGCCAAACAAAAGACATGCTTCATTCCCTGAGTCAACTTTAGAATAAGCCATCACCAGAGCACACACCATAGATGATGTCACCAATCACTCTGTACCTTGCACTGACCAATGAACATCCATCAATACCTCTTCCATCATCCTTCAAGTTCACATACCTTGAATGCAATCCCTCTGAAAGATATATCAAAAACTCAAAGACTAACTCTGTCAATTCTCACTGTCACAGTCCAGTGACCAGTCTTTACCAAAATAGTTGTAACTCTCTTAATATGAAATACTTAGTGATGCGATCATAGATATAGGATCACAACATCCACTTGAACTCTCATCTAACTTTGCAGCATTTGAAACATCTGTACATAGGTCATACACTATGATTACCAGTCTGGTTCCTTCATAAAAGCATATTTTGACATCAGTGACAAAACACAAATGACAATAGTATGAGTGCTCATTTAGTAATGTAGTGATTAAACATATTACATGTCTCAATCACCACCCATGCATTAGCAATATCCAATAGATTCTTGTCATGGGATATTCATGATGGTGAGAAGGAACTATTTTGGGAAGAGTCTTGGTGTGGTCTCCCTAGTATAGATATCTTGGTTGATATCAAAACTGCTAAAGAATATCTAAAATATCACTAGGGCATAATGGTTAAGGATTATATCACTCCACAAAAAAATTATTTGGCCATGATTTGGGCCTAGTTTAAGGATCTTAATTCTATTCCCTTACCAAATCACAAAATTGAGGCTTTATCTCATCTTCTATCACAGAGATAGGTAACCTTTAGAAATGGAGTGGCTAGGCTAATTTTGGTGGCATCAAAGAATGGAAAATATATGTCAAGGATGGATACCATTGGATTTTTAGAGGTGAATATTTACATAGAATTGATATCCCTATAGTTCTATGTTGGGACAAGTAATGTGTTATAGAATTGGTACCTTTGCATGGACATCTCTAAAAAGGAAAAATTTGATAGCAAAAATATTTAAGAAACTAGAGGTCAAGGGGTCATCTTAGTGTGTTCTATGAAAGAAGGCATAAGAATTAGTAGACCACATTTTTTTTGGTTTCCAATTCACTTGGGAGTGTTGGAAATGGTAGTGTGCTAAATTGGGTTGTGTAACTACTTTCTTGAATGATATAGTGAGTCTATAATAAATGTTATCTAGGAGATGTAAATTTTGGCTCCCTCAAGAATCTCTAGAAGATATGTCCTTTGATGTTGATATAAAAAATATAGAAAGAACAAAATTGTAGAATCTTTAAGGATAAGGAAATGTCTCTGAGATTCTTCTAAAATAAGGTAGAAGAAGCTATATTTGAGGTAGTAATCAACAAATCATCTATCATTTCACAAAAATGTGTAGTATTTACATATTGCAATGGTAGAATGAGGTTTTCATGTGTAGGTCTTCAAATTCTATCTTTTTTTGTAAATGGCACAAAGAAATAAAATTTAATAAAGGATCAAGAAAAGTGGATCCCCACAATCTAGGATGGTTCAAAATGAACTTTGAAGGGGCCTCAAGGGGTGACCTGAGACCCTTCAAGGCAAGATTCATCATTAAAAATTGGGAAGGTTCAGTTGTAGGGACAAGGACCTTACCATTAGAAATTGGTACTCATAATTATGTATGATTTAATGCACTAGTCTTAGGTACACTTCTATGTAAGGAATTGAATCTAAAGAGGGTTGAAGTGGAAGGGGATTCATCCATTGTTGTGAATGTAGTCAAAGTAAGAAGGATGCCCAATTGGAAACTTAATTCTATTTTGTAAAGAGACTTAGATATCCTCAATAATTTTAATGAATATACAATTAAACATGTGTATAGGTAGTCTAATTAGGATGTAGATTAGCTAAGCAATTTAGTAGTTTAGGGGTAGATTATTAAGGAAATCTTTGACTGGAATCTTCATTAGAATGGATTTATGGATCAGAGGATGTATAACCCATTTCAAAATTCATATTTTATGACTGTTAATTTTGGTGGTAAATTAAGTCAAGATGATTGACTTTATAAGGGAAAAGTATGTATTTCTAAGTTTGGAAAGACCTTTATGAAGTGTCAAATTGATGGATTTGGATGTCCAAAGTGGAGGATATGTCACTACCAAGTAGGCATGGCTTGACTTAATGAAACCATGTGAAGAAGTATCTAGATAATTATGGTGAATTGGTTGGGAAATTGTTATATGTTATGCCCTTCCTCTACCATCCCTTTGAAGTGACACCTCCCATGTGTTGTAGAAAATGGGTTTTCCTTCCCACTGACATATTTAAAAAATAAGTTATATGAGCAATGAATTGACATCACAAATATATTTAAGCATTAGAAGTGAGGTTGAAAATTGTACCATATCAGCGTGATTGCAGTAGTGAGGGATTTAGGTCTCCAATAATGGATTCCTCTATTCTATTGAAGCCTGAGAAGAGGAACTGGAAAATTGCTTTTCTAGGTGAAGTCGATCATGAGAGATGGAATAGAATCTTGAATGAAATGGATGATTTTGTCATTTGTGTGGTAAAGGAAATAACAAGAGAATAATTTATGGTCAGTGCTCATCAAGCCTAATTTTTTGTTATATTATAGCCACATTTGTAATCATCTTCCTAGTTGTGGGCTTACATAAAGTCAAAGACTTGCAAGTGTGTCATAGGGTCTTCAAGAAGGAGCTATGGAGTATTTGAAGGTTGATGTCCATAATGTGGAGTAGAATATCATGATACCATATCATGTGGAATATGATTACTCTAAAGGTCTGAGGGATGAATGTAACCCAGCTGATGAGGTGGTTCAAATCCCTATCCTCTTAATGCGGGTAAGAAATTTTGAGGAACAAAAATTGTTAAAGGATAGAAATATTGATTTTCTATAGAAATGGTTATATTTAAAGGTGCCTCCCAGTAATGAGTGGTGGCAAGAATATTTTATTGCAAAAGGGTATGAACCCTTTTCAATGGAAACCCACGTTGAACTAGAACCAGTGGAGGAAGAGGCATCGGTAGGCTAGGGAATAGGCCAACTTAGGGGTAGGCCAAAGAAGAGGGTTTGGGTTCCTAAGGCAATCAAAAATTGGAAAAGAATGAGAAAGGTCCTTAAAATTTTAGTTGTACATCAGACCCCACACAGTGATTGTTACTTTGTAGACCATAGTCTTCTCGAGCACAAAGAGAAGCATCAAAGGTAAGCCCAGGATGGCCCCAAGGTGTTGTGTTATTGGTTCAATATGTGTAGATAATATAGGAAATTAGTAATTTGCATGGAAATATTTTGTTCCCATATTGTTAGTATTACCCATAGAATAGTTTGTATTAGCTATAGTTTGCAAAGTAGAATGGTCTCCATGGAAGATGGTCGTCAAGGCATTTTGGGTATTATGTGCCCTATTTTATATATATAGTTGTAAATGATTATAGTATTTTATGATCAATAGCAGATTGGTTTTGTGTTTATATTTGAAACTTTAATAACCATGACACATCAGATGTAATATCTTTTTGTTAATTACTATAATGGTTTATGCCCCATATCTCTCAAAAAAAATCTAAATCTAGGAGGAGATCAAAATCTCCTCAAAAGTCCAAAGTTGTTTTCTAAAATAGTCTTACACTTTCTTGAACATCCTGATTTTTATTAAAATTACACATTTTTAAGAAAATATAATGATTTAAGCCTTGAGATGTCCCATTTGAAGAAATTAATTTAAAATGGCTAGAGAAAAGTCTCTTAGATCAAATTCTCTTTGATATAATCTCTCTACTCCTCAATCATACTTGCAATCAAGTCTCCTTTGTACCTATAAAAATGTTGACAAAAAATAACTTTGACATTAGATTTTTGGGGGATCAAATGAATTCATTTGACAAACCCAAATACAGGATGGTACTGTGTGTGTGAAAATTGTACCTAATCTGTAGACACAACACTCAGTAAAACATTAGAGGTTAGTGATAATCAAAATCATGCAAAATTGAAATCTAATCTAACCAAGCGATTTACTGCCTTCTAGTAGGTGCGAGATTAATGTTCTCAGATTGTAATCGAGATCAGTGACCTAGACGACACCTAAATGAAAGATTTGAATGCAAAAGATGGATATGAAATTGAATGCAATTAATCTATATTTTTGATATTTTCTATGCAATAAGAATGATAAAAACTGATATGAATCTATGAATGCTATTGAAAACTGATATGAAATGAATGCTAAATGATCTAACAATGAAGATTCTAACAATGATATGAAAACTATGAAATTCTATGCTAAGATATAAAAACTATGCAATTGAAATTGATCTCACAAAGCTTTGAATTCGCAAGTTGATTCTTTCAAGCTCCAATTGTGCAAATTCTCCAAATCTGATATGCTATGATTCCTGTAGAGTAAGTTTGCAATTTGCGAGATGAATTATGAAGAGCTGAGCATTGTTTTTATAGAAATCCAAGGCTTTGGAGGTGCATGAAAAAAAGCCATAAATCACTCAAATAACTCGAGTTGATTTTTGAGTTATTTTTAAAGAAAGGATAATTAACTCACAAAAACATGCAAAAGCTAAGCTTTAACTCAAAATAGAGTTTAGCTTTAATTGATAATTGATAGTTGTCTACTTTTATGATTGTGCATGTTTTATTTATGAATTAATTTAATAATAAAGTGATTTATTTCCAACTTAACTGCTTTTAAAAATAAAACAATTGATTTATGGGTTAATCAATTATTTAATCAAACTTTTATTAAAAACTATATTATTAAATAATGACAACTTGCTTTAATTAATAAATAAAAATTTAATCAATTATTCATTGGATATTTGGATTTATTGTCAAAATTAAATAATACAATTAATAATAGATAGAATTAAATTTAATTACACAATTAAGTGGCAAGATATTAAATCTAATTAATTAAATATGAAAATATTCAATTAATCAAACTTTAGGATAAATGTGATTTATTGCCAAATAATTATAAAATTAAAGATAATTATGATGATTAGGAATATTACTAAGAATATTCCCCGATGCAGAATTTAAGATAATCAATTATGATTCGATGATGTTTAGATGTGCCTTAGATTAGGACTTTGATGTCGATTTCGTTCGAATTGAAGATGTAGGAGATTAATGAACTTATAGCCCATTTTTGGGGTATTACATTTTGCCCCTCTTTGAATTACTGTGTGAAGCGCAGTGGTTCAAAGATAGTCTGTGTTTGATAAAGATATGAAATTGATTCAAAAGATAAACCGATCTCAAGATAGAAACCGATTGAAAGATATTGAGATAGGAGTTGATTGATATTGAATTGATATGGAGATAATAGGTCCTGAATGACCAAAGATAATGTTCACTATAGCAGCGATGAACCTATGATTGCGAAAAAGTGTCCAAAATGCCTGATTCCAAACCTTAGGATTGCAAAGAAGTGAGTGACCCGTTCTAGACTCGATTGTCTTAGTAGAACTAGCAAGTATCACATCCAAACCCTTCAGTTGCCGAAGAACCAAGGAAAGAACACTATGATCTGATGGTTGCAAAAATTGATACAGTTTACAAGATTAGGAGAATATCAGATTGATATGGATCTTGATGAATCTGATATGCCCCAAGTGATGATAGATTTGCCCCGAGCGATGAGGTCTTTTGATGAATCAGCGACTAGACGTGATTGTTGTCTTGATCACTGATGAAAGATATTGATAAATTTGATTGATAGAATTTTGATTTACAGACTTTGAATGATGTGCAATACCATGCCCCCTTCGGGATTAAAATTGAAATCTAATAAGAAAAGTTAGCGTTGATAGTTTAGAAGCATGTTAATTGATTTGAGAAGTGGTTATACACATCCGAGAACGCATTCTGCATCATTTGGAGGTCCTGGAGACCAAATTTGACTAGGTTTGACCATGAGTTGACCATGGTTGACCAAGTTGAAATTTTGATAGTTTGACGTAAGATAATCAGTTAAGTTGAAAAATGGATTTCTACTATGATTGAAGGTTGATTATGCAAGTAGTTGACAATATGAATGATCTCAGATTTTGATTTTGATCCCGAAAAAGGATTCTACTTGCTATTTCGTTGGAGGAACCTTCATGTGGGATTCAGCTCTTGTTAGACTTGAAGATGCGATTTGAAGAATCATTTAAGCATTGAAGTTCATTTAATCATTGTGAGATCATGCAAACATGCAAAATGAAATGAGACATGCAAAATGAAATGCAACCTAAGACCTAGGACCTAGTCACTGATCATATGTCGATTTGTTATCATCATTGAACTTTTAGGTAACCGGATAAATCAATACAATGCCCACTAGCCATGAAACCATAGACATATGAATATCAATTTGTATGCGCAAGAATCAATACAACACCCACTGGTCAAACAACCATGGACATATGAATATTGATTTGTTTTCAGAATGTTGGATTAGATATAAGCACCAAGGCACAAACACCAGGATGACCTGAATATCATGTCCATTTTGATATAGCAATTTGTACAAGCATCAAAACATAAATGTTGTGATGACCTGAGTACGCCTTGCGTTGCAAACACATCAAACAGTCAAGAGATCATTCTAAATCCAATGTGAATTACCTGTAGTGACCCTTTATCGTTCACATCCTTAGGCAAGATTGCGTTCCACTGTAGGAGAAAGAACTTACTCAAAAAGACAATAGTTAGATCAAACTTCCTTGAATTTTCCGAGTATCAATGGTCGAGGTACGCATGGCCATCCAATTCAAGATAGAGGCTCTTATAGTCGGACACCATTTCAATCTAGAATTTCCAAAGTTATTAGATTTCACATACGAGCAGAAAACAAAGAAAAGATTATGCCCCCAGTCATCACTCTCTAAATCCTATAAAGGACATCATTGAAGAGCTCAAAGGGACACAATATGCAAAAATCTCAATGCGAATCAATAAGCATACAAGGAGATAAAAGCATGAAGCACAGATTGTTTTCAGTTTGAGTTTGATGTTTGATTGCGTTGTTATAGATGCAAAATCCTTTCTGGAGACAAGATAGACTGACTGACTCAAATGAAGCTTCAAAGGACTCTGAGTGGATATGACACGTCTAAGATACATTGGAGACTATAAGATATGACATTGATTGCCCCCAAGTTTGAACATTGATAGGATACAGACGCGCAAGCTGATTGTTGTACAAACTGACTTATTGAAAATTGGAAATGCAGAAACAAACCGGGAGATATGCACAAACTAAAGCAAGACTGAAAGTTGGGAAAGACCAAGATTGTGCTGATAGATGGAGCATTTTGAACAAGTGGCACCCGTTTGCTGGGTTTTCACCATCTTGGTAGAGATTCTATTTTTGCTACCAAGGTGCCTGTTTCCAAGTTTTCACCAAGGCACTTTTTCTTCTTTTTCATTTTTTTGTATCTTTTCATTTTTTCAATTTTTTTGTACTTTTGATATTTTTTTGATTTTTTTTGTGAATCATCAAGGCGCCTATTGCTAGGTTTTCACCAAGATGTTCATTTTTTTCAAGACTTTTTCAGATTTTTAAGATTTTTTTAGGACATTTTACCATAGACTGAATGCCTTTGGCGTAGAATTTCTTCAGATGGAGAACGTTGATTGGTTCTCAGAGCTGTTCTCCTTCAGTTGTTGAGAGTTGATAGGCACTAGAGCCAAAAGTAGCAGTGATAACAAAGGGACCCAGCCAATTGGGTTTGAACTTCCCCTTGCATTCTCGATGTGATTGATTTTTAGGATTTTCTCTCAAGACTAGATCACCAACCTGAAATTCTCTGTGTCAGACTTTCTTGTTGTAGCCTCTAGACATTCTTTTCTGATACACTCTAAGATGATCATACGCTGCTTGCCTGCGTTCATCTAGTAATTCAAGTTCTTGTAACCTAGACACTCTGTAGTCTTCATCAGTGACAAGTCCATGCATTCTGATTCTGAGTGATGGGATTTCAATCTCAATAGGTAGTACCGCTTCAGACCCATAAACTAAAGCAAAAGGTGTAGCCCCTGTAGGTGTTCTGATACTAGTTCTGTATGCCCAGAGAGCTAGATTGATCATGAGATGCCAATCTCTTCCTTTTTTATTCACTGTTCTATGCAAGATCTTCAGGAGATTTTTGTTTGAAGCCTTAGCTTGTCCATTCCCTTGAGGATAGTAAATAGAAGACCAATGTTGTGTAATCTTGAATTTAGCACATAAGTCATCTAGATCCTTTTTTTTGAATTGTCCCCCGTTATCTGTGATTATAGAGTGAGGGATCCCATATCTGCAAATGATGTAGTTCAGGATGCACATAGAGATCTGTTTCCCCATTGCTTGTGTTAGAGGAACTGCTTCTACCCATTTTGTAAAATAATCTATGGCTGTGATTATATGGGTATGTCCATTAGAAGAGTGCGGATGGATAGCACCTATGAGATCAAATGCCCATTGTTGAAAAGGCCATTGTGTAGTAAAGGGAATCAGATCTCTCCCTAGAGCATGAATCAATTGGCCATGTACTTGACACTGTTGACAGTTTTTAGCAAATTTAATAGCCTCTTTCTCCATTTCAGGCCAATAGTACCTAGCCCTAATAAGTTTCGAGCTAACGTTAAACCATTTGAGTGCGACCCACATATACCCTCATGGACTTCCTCTAATGCACATTGAGACTCTTCCCATTCTAAACATCTAAGCAGTGTACCATCTAGACCTCATTTGTACAGATCATTACCAATGATGACATATCAAGATGCAGATCGGATAAGGTTTCATTTCTCAAAATGGTTAAAGGACTCAGGGATGATTTGGTCATGGAGATAGGAGAACAGATTTTTGTAGCGGGATGAATCATAACCTACAATGGTACAGATCATGCGGGTTTCAGGGGAGTCATATGTAGGATAGGATAGGGCTTCCACCAGGAACTCATAGTGTAGTTCATGTTTGGGCTGCTGTAAGAGAGTAGATAATGTCACCATTGCATCGGCAGCCTTATTCTCCATTCTAGGTATTTGCTCAAATGTGATAGAGATGAAGTATTTCTTTAAATCATCTACCATTCTCTTGTAAGGAATGAGCTTTTCATCTTTGGTTTGGTACACATCATTGACTTGGTGGATAACCAGTTGGGAGTCTCCATGGATGTGCATCTCTGTAACTCTCCACTGTATTGCCATTTTCATACCATTGATAAGTGCCTCATATTCAGCAATATTGTTTGTGCAAGGAAACTTTAGTCTAAATGCTTTGGGTATCAAGTATCCTTGAGGAGTGATGAACAATATGCCTACTCCAGATCCATTCTATGTGTAGGAGTCATCAAAGAATAACTGCCATTCTCTAGAAGAGAGGTGCATGATAGAGGAATTAGGAAATTCCATTTTCATGGGTGTATCATCAAACATGGGTGCATCTACTAGTTGATCAGAAATAACTTGACCTTTTATAGCTTTTCTTTCCACATACTCAATGTCAAATTCACTCAAGAGTATGACCCATTTAGCTAGTCTACCTGTGAGGGCACCCTTGCTTAGGAGATATTTCAGTGGATCAATTTTAGCTACCAAATGAGTAGTATGAGCTAACATGTAGTGTCTCAGTTTCTGCGATGCAAAGATCACAGCTAGACATGACTTCTCTATCATTGAGTAGTTTTCTCATAGGCCACTAAAGTTCTACTGATATATTAGATGGCTCTTTCTTTCTTGTCTTCATCATGTTGCGCTAGCAATGCCCCCAGTGATGTGGTTGTTGTAGAGACATACAAGATCAATGGCTTCCCATGAATAGGAGGCATCAAGATAGGAGGATTCAAGAGATAATTCTTGATATGATCAAAATTCTTTGCACAGTCTTCATTCCATGCAAAGGTCACGCCTTTATGTAATGTTTTTGTAAAAGGTTGTGATATGTCAGCTAACTGTGATATGAATCTTCTGATGGACTGTACCCTACCTTGCAACGTCCTCATTTGACTGATATTTGTGGGAGGTTGCATCTCTATTATAGCCTTGACTTTAACCGGATCAACTTCAATGCCTTTCTTTGAAACTATGTATCCTAAGAGCTTTCCAGAAGTGACATCAAAAGCACACTTCTTAGGATTTAGTTGGAGACTAAATTTTTCCATTCTGTCAAGGATCATGCTCAAGTCAGTTAGATGTTTAGTTCTGATCATTGATTTTGCTAAGGTATCATCAACATAATCCTCCATTGTTCTATGCATCATATCATGAAAAATAGATGTCATTGCTCTTTGGTATGTAGCTCCCGCATTTTTGAGTCCGAATGGCATAAAATTCCAATGGAAGGTTCCCCACGCACATGTGAAAGCTATTTTCTCTTGATCTTCTGGAGCAATTTTGATTTGGTTGTACCCAGAAAAGCCATCCATTAAGGAATACATTTCATAGCCCGCAGTCATGTCCACTATCATATCAATGTTAGGTAGTGGAAAATCATCCTTAGGGAATGCTCTGTTCACATCTCTAAAGTTCGTGCACACTCTGATTGAACCATCTGGTTTTGAAATAGGTACAATGTTAGAGATCCACTTAGCATAGTCTATGACACGGATGAATCCAACTTTTAGGAGTTTTTCTAGTTCTGCTTTGACTAAGAGTGCAACATGAGGATGCATCTTTCTCAATTTTTGCTTGATTGGTTTTACTCCAGGAGCAATGGATAGATGGTGCATAATGAGATTGGGATCCAATCCTGGCATATCTGAATATTTCCATGCAAAATTGATCTTTTTTTCTGATAAGAATGTAGTGAATTTTTGTTTCTCTTCTTCTAATAGAGATTGTGCTACATGTACCAATTGTGGTTCCTTTGTTGTACCCAAATTGATGGATTGAGTGGGCTCAATCAGAACTGGAGATCTATCCTATAAATGACTCAGAAGGACATCAAATATCTCATCTTTAGGTGCCTCAGAGAGGTTGTCACCTTCAGATACATCTTTTCTTGTTACTTTTGTCAGTTCTGAGACTGCCACAAAGTGGTTTTCACCCTCAGAACTCTTTTTCTTTTTCTTTTTACTCTTTTTTTTTACTAAGATATTTGATGTCCGACTCGGTCATGCTGATGCTCAGTTCACTGATGGAAGTACTCATAGGCTCAACTGCATTGAGGTAGTAAGCAAGGGCATAGTCATTCGGGAAGGTATAAATACCATGGTTTGGGTTTGTGGAAGTTTGGTCGATAAGATCAGGGCGTTGGATAGTCAAAGCGGGAAAGGCTTGGGATATGGTGTTCACGGATGGGGATATGTCATCATTGGTCCTAACCCAACACTCAAGTTCAAAGGTTATATTACAGCTCAAAATGTTTAACTCGTGAATAGGCTCAATGTCATCATGGGAGTCCTCTTCAGCCATAGGTGGATCAGACACGTTAAGTTCATTGTTTTGCTCTAGACCTATGTTGGGTTGAGATACATATTAGTGAATAACATCAATATATTTCTCTGTGATAAGCTCATCTTCTTCTGGAATGGCACCCCATTCATAGTCATTTGACTCAGCTTCTGATTTAGGATCTCTAGGAAATCTTAGAAAATGTGTGAAATCAGGATGAATACCCCAAGAAGGATTACCCTTAGTCTCTGACTTGAATTCATATTCATGGGAATCAGTGTCAGAATAACTACTCTCTACTTCTGGATCAGTTTGATCACCTTCGAGATTGGCTGGTTCTTGTGGTGCAACCATCTCTTGTGCTACAGTAGGTTCTTGTGTTTCTACTACATTAATTCTTTTGATAGGGTCATCTGTATCATCAAGAAGATCTTTGATCTCTTTAGGTAATTTTTCATAGGGGATGAGTTCTGAACTATCTGAATCATCATCTGAGGGTTCTGTCTCTTCTTTCTTGAGAAGGGGTTCTCCTGGTGCAATTTGTTCTATGACATGAAAACAACCACCTTTGAGATGATAGGGTTTCTTCTGAAAGCCTAAGCCACCAGTATCTTTGTTGGCTCTACCAATATGTGAAATGGGTGTCACAAGACCCTTTCCTCTGATTCCTAGAGGTCCTTGACTAGAATATCCCATCTTGGCTATCAATTTGTTTCCTAGACCATATGAATTAGAAGGGATTGTAGGTGCTATAGATTCACTAGGTTGAACAATTTTAGATTCAGAATCCTCTTTGTATAGCCATGCCAGCACAGCTTCATCTTCTTCAAATTCTTGTTTGGATACTTGCTCCACCACAAAATTTCTTTTGTATGCTTCCATAGGTTCCTTAGGTTCTGATTTAGATTGCTTCAAAGATTGTCCATATGACTTGGGCGAGATAGGGAGAGATGTTAGAGACAAGACTGGCTCTATAGTGTATTCTCCCATCCCATTTTCTTTGATATTGATCTCTTTAGCAATGTCTTCCATCTTGGATGTGGAAGCCACATTTTGTTGCTTGATGGAAGATTCTTTGTTATTAGGTACAAGCTTATCGGCACTTTCCTTCAATGTATTGCAAGTTGTACTCAGATCCGCTGGGATAGTAACCTCCACTCCTTCATAGGGAAATTTCAAGCATTGATGGTACGTAGAAGGAATAGCTTGCATTTCATGTATCCAGGGTCTCCCTAGAAGGATATTGTAAGCCAATGGTAGATCAAGCACCTGACATGTGGTATCTTTGATGATCGGACCCACTCGGATAGGTAAGACAATGGTGCCTTTAGAATCTCTTTCTTGTTCATCATAGGCTTTTATGGTGATCTTCTTTCGAGGATCAATAGCCATCTCTGAGAATCCCAACTATGTGATTAAGTTGTAAGAACAAATGTTGAGGCCTGCGCCCCCATCTATCAACACACATTTGACTCGACAGTTCTGGATCAAGACTTCTATGTGCAAGGGCTGATTATGTGGGTGACTTAGGGAGTTGTCATCTTCCTCTGAAAAGGAGATATATTGCGGAGACGTTAGATGACCAACCATAGTCTGGAACCTGTCTAGATCTAGATCATCAGGAACATTAGAGCCGAGCAAAGCTTTGTCTAGGATATCTCTGTGAGCTGGAGATATTCGAAGTAACTCAAACATAGAGATTTTGGCATTGGTATGCTGGAGTTGTTGGATGATGCTGTAAGATGTAGGTCTTGTATCCTTTGGATTGGAAGATTTTGAGGCAACCTTCTGTTTAGAAGCAGATGTGAGATTGAAAGGTATCTTAGGGACATTAGATGAACTTGGTGTTTGTCCTTTCAGATGAGCTTGAGCTTGTGATCTGGTAACCGCATTAGCTAAGGAATGATTTCTATCTCTTCATACAATCGTGATGACATTGCAACTCTTAGAGAGATATGGTTCAACCATATTGATGACAGCATTGTTTCCAGGGTAGGCATAGTTGACTTTTGCCCCCATGTTAGGCTGAGAAGTGGAAACTCCCTTGCCGTGTTGTGGAAATGGTTCTATAAATGTTGTGTGATCATTATTGCTGGTAGGATTATCGATCATGATGTCCCCTTGATCTATCAAGTCTTGAATGGTATGCTTCAAGTGGAAGCATCCATTAGTTCTATGGCCTTTAGTCTGATGGAAAGCATAGAATGCATTATCTCTCCACCAATATGGTTTTGGATCCGAATCAGGGTTTCAGATTGGTGGTAAAGAGATCATGTTATCAGCTATCAAGGTTCTCAGGGCAGATTCCAAAGATTCTCCCAGGGGAGTAAACTTTCATTTATTATCCCATCGTTTGAATGGCTTCTTTGGAGATGGTTCAGCAGATTTTTGCTCTGAAGCTTCAATGGCTTTGGTGGCAAGGGTGAGATTGTAGGCCGGTGCCTTTGATGGGGTGGAGATAGTGTCAACAACACCATCAGAGATGATACCTTTGTTTCTATTCCAACTCTTGTTTTTATCTTTTGAGCTAGATCTAGATTCAGACTTGTCCTTTTGAAGTGTGATTTCTCCTTTCTTGACAAGTACTTTCTCAATCTTGATTGCATTATCCACCATTTTATCAAAAGATACATGATCTTGCATTTGTAATGGATAATTAAGCTCTGGAACAAGGTTATTGATAAAGATTTCAAGTTTCTCCATTTCGGGAATTTGTCTAGCATATAGAGAGAACTTCTTTCTCCACCTCTTGAGGAAAGTTAGGAATGATTCCCCTGGATATTGCTTGAGGTTACAGATATCGATCATGGTGACCAGATGTTGAATATTGTAGGAATATTATTGATAAAACAATTTAATCAATTCCTCAAAATTTTTGATCGTAGAAGGTAATCTTGAAAACCACTGAATGGATGCTCCTCCCAAGGATCTAGGAAAAAGATGCATTAGATAAGTCGGTTCCTGCATGAATTCCATGGATTGCGTACAGAACTCTCTGACATGATCTTAAGGATCAGAGTGTCCATCATATTTGTCATACTTTGGTATCTCCACTCTTTTTGGGAATGGTGGCATATACAAGTTTTTGTCAAACGGGAAAGGACATAGGGCCTCCATGGAGAACTCCTTGGGTTCCTTCTCCTTCTTAAGATTGTTAAATTCGACTTGTATAGCATGCATTTGTTTTGTCATAGCTGTGAGTGGAGTTTCTTCCTCATGTGTGATTATATCATCAATGTTAAAGTTGGGAGGAAGCTTAGCCCCTTCCTGGGCTAATTGTAAAAAGTATGCCTCTCTATCCACTTTCAAGAAATGTGTCATCATTCTCTGGAATTCATCATCATTCTGACATCGATGGATTTTAGAGGGGGTAGGTTCTTGGTCAGCATTATGTTGAGAATGGTGTCCTTGGGACCTTCCTCCTAGAGAACCGTGGTTTGTCCCTGCTTGAGACATGATAGGAGTTTTTGGGCTCCCTGGAACAGATTGAGGAGGAGTTTGTTGATTACCTCTGTGAGTTGATAAAGGAGGTATGTAACCAGTTTTCAATCAAAAGTTACCAAGACCGTCATCTTCATAGATACCTGACTTGATGAGTTGTTCAAGAGTTGGACCTGGGGTATTGGTCAAAAGTAAGTTCTGAGATGTTTCTTCTGATTTCTTGTGTGAAGAAGCTCTGGTCTCCACCATTAACTTTGAATGAAACAGAAGAAAAGGATGAAGACAACTGAAGAACAATTTGATTCGAGAAAATTGGATGATGCAACCTTGTCAAGATTATGATAGTTTTGAAGATCTGATGAGATGTGGGTGAAGGAAACTGTGCCCTGGATGTATGGGATAGATCGCCCAAAAGATAGCGGACATGAGTTCTCAACACTTAGTCTATTTTTGAAGATTGATAGTTATGACAAGGTTTTGACACGAGATAAAAAGGACTCAAATTGATCAAACAGAAGACTAGATCGGATTCAAAAGATCAAACTCAAAAAATGGTAGAATGCTCAATAGCTACTACTCTGTTCCTGACACAATAATATTTTTGACAGATTCTGGAACTAGGTTGGAAACATTGGATATCTTGCAATTTGACAATTTCTGACAACTCTCTCAAATTTTTCCAAACGACACTCTGCAGACTCGTACGACACTGGGTAGTCTATAAAATGACAGTTGGGTAGAAATGAAATGACAGTTGTAAAACTCGTATGACAGTTGGGTAGAAATGAAACGACAGTTTTAAATATCATACGATAGTTGCTAATAGGATTTTGACTTTCTTGAATTTGCTGGTTTGAAAACTCGTACGACACTGGGTTCTCAATCATATGACAGATGGGCAATACTGAAATGACACTTGACAAAACTCATACGAATTTTGACTTTCTGAAATGACTTTTGACTCCAGAAAGAATTTACGTCAATTTTTGCAAAATTTAAGGTCTTCAGTTCTGGATTGTTTGCAAATTGTACTGTCCAAATTTTGAAGGTTATACCAGATTTGATCATTTTTAATAGCCAAGTAGATAAATAAGCACGCAGAATAGCAAGCAAGTGATTCCAAGCATGTCTGAAAATAATGAACAAGGGCAAAAGCAACCTTGCGCATGAACAATCAAGTGACCAAATTGTGCTAATCCCTAAGAGTACTAATTGTGTGTGTTCTAAAAAGTTTTGCAATAACACACATATACCTGAAAGTGAAAAATTGGCCTCTCTAGGGTTTTTAGTAATGGTTTGACTCTGCAACTTTTATGATTCAAAGGGGTGAACTCCAATCCTGGTGCACCAGGGTTTTGACACAGTTCGAGAACTTAATCTTCAAGAGCTACTAGGGAGATCTGACAACCCAACAATGAACCATACCCATGGAGATTTCTTCCACAAGGACATTTATATAGCGGCTGTCACTACCATGGTGAAAATGGCTATTACCACTTGAGGTTCCGTCAATGCATTTTTCCCTGTGAAGGGATTGTCCGCTACGGTTAACCCTCTCTAAAGGTGACTCACAGATTTATACCACAAGGGGACTTGGCTCTAGATTCAAGGTTTTGACACCTCTTCACTTTTAACCCAAACAAAGCAAGCAGATTAATCCGACACGCTAAGACAAAGTTTTGTTCCACCAAGGTCTGTGATATCAACTCCACGTGATCTATCAACCTCTTCGGGGAGAGAATGTATCAATCAATAAAAGAAGACGCACTAACCAATTTTGATTCACCAAAGCTCGTGATATCAACCCTACATGATCTATCAACCTCTCCGGAGAGAGAATGTGTCGATCAATAAGAGAAGATGCACTAACCAAGTTGAATGTGAAACGCACTAAGTATCCTCCCTACCTACAAGGATTCTATCATCAAGAAAGATTTCTCTAGGAATCCAATCTCTCAAGAATCATGAATAGTGTTCATAGGGCCTAATTACTATGTGAGCACAGATATATTCCTGAAAGCAAATCTACCAAAAGCATCCAAAAAGTAGAAAGAGGAACACTTAACGCTTAAAGAAAATATGAGATGAGTCCACAAGGTGGAACACTTAACACCTCACACAAGCTGAAAATAAGTCCACAACTTAGAAAACAAGTGAGTTCCTAAAAGCACAAAAGGGTTGCCAAGTGGAACACTTAACGCTTCTGTCATGTTGACCCCTCCCCTTTATGGCGCTGAGATTGCAACTACGGGGTGGAAATGAGGGGCCGGTGGATTAGCAAGTCCAATAACCCAAGATAGCAATCAAGATCAATCACAAGTATTCTAAGACTACTTAATGAATCCTTAAGGGATCACAACCTAGTATCAAATTATGCAAGTGTGTAGAAATAGATCAAAAGCATGAAAAGATGCACACAAGCTTGACACATAAGAGATTTATTTTAAGTCCAAATCAAAATGTTTTCAGAACAAGGAGAATACCTCATGATCCTCACAACGCGCTTAGTAGATTCTACCTAATTTTTAGCAATTTTTGTTGAGCTTTTCCATGCAAGCAAGTGACGAACTCTCCAACAAGCAAACAAGCAAACAAGATATGCAAAATATATTCAACTTATGAAAACCATAGGGTTAGCTCTAAAAATCAATTTTTAGGAGCAATAATAACCATAAATTAATCCAAATGACAACTCATATCATGCATTGAATCATATGAAAAATAAGTGCATACCCATCATAAAATTTTAATTTTTTTTGCTGCATTTGACCTAGTCAACAAGATCTGATTTTGTTGATATGATTTTGGCCACAAAAATAGAAATTAAAAATAGAGACCCCTACTAAAAAATAGAGAACTTTCCAAAAATGCAAAAATTTTAGAAAAATCTCTTCATTTGTGCCCTAGAGACCCATTTTATCAAAACATACTAGTTTTTTCAAATTGACTATTTGAGATATTAAATTGCATCCAAATTTAAAACACAAATAATAGACCCCCTGTAGAATTTGAAGAGATTTCCAAAAATGTAAAAATTTCTAAAAAATATTCTGATTTGCGCCGAAAATTAATTTTTTATGAAAAATTATTAAAAATTCAAAAAAATTTAGAAAATTCTAAATTTTTTATTGAAGCTTCCCAGATATGTCACCAACCTAAAAAAAAATTTCAGACCAAAACTCCAAAAATTTTTGGAGATAAAATTAAATCTTTGAAACTTTGGGGTTTTAGCTCCCAAAAAAAATCAAAACCAACATGCAAAGGTGGGATGCCCCACGGTGGGCGCCAGAAATGTGTGTGTGAAAATTGTACCTAATCTGTAGACACAACACTCAGTAAAACATTAGAGGTTAGTGATAATCAAAATCATGCAAAATTGAAATCTAATCTAACCAAGCGATTTACTGCCTTCTAGTAGGTGCGAGATTAATGTTCTCAAATTGTAATCGAGATCAGTGACCTAGACGACACCTAAATGAAAGATTTGAATGCAAAAGATGGATATGAAATTGAATGCAATTAATCTATATTTTTGATATTTTCTATGCAATAAGAATGATAAAAACTGATATGAATCTATGAATGCTATTGAAAACTGATATGAAATGAATGCTAAATGATCTAACAATGAAGATTCTAACAATGATATGAAAACTATGAAATTCTATGCTAAGATATAAAAACTATGCAATTGAAATTGATCTCACAAAGCTTTGAATTCGCAAGTTGATTCTTTCAAGCTCCAATTGTGCAAATTCTCCAAATCTGATATGCTATGATTCCTGTAGAGTAAGTTTGCAATTTGCGAGATAAATTATGAAGAGCTGAGCATTGTTTTTATAGAAATCCAAGGCTTTGGAGGTGCATGAAAAAAAGCCATAAATCACTCAAATAACTCAGGTTGATTTTTGAGTTATTTTTAAATAAAGGATAATTAACTCACAAAAACATGCAAAAGCTAAGCTTTAACTCAAAATAGAGTTTAGCTTTAATTGATAATTGATAGTTGTCTACTTTTATGATTGTGCATGTTTTATTTATGAATTAATTTAATAATAAAGTGATTTATTTCCAACTTAACTGCTTTTTAAAATAAAATAATTGATTTATGGGTTAATCAATTATTTAATCAAACTTTTATTAAAAACTATATTATTAAATAATGACAACTTGCTTTAATTAATTAAATAAAAATTTAATCAATTATTCATAGGATATTTGGATTTATTGTCAAAATTAAATAATACAATTAATAATAGATAGAATTAAATTTAATTACACAATTAAGTGGCAAGATATTAAATCTAACTAATTAAATATAAAAATATTCAATTAATCAAACTTTAGGATAAATGTGATTTATTGCCAAATAATTATAAAATTAAAGATAATTATGATGATTAGGAATATTACTAAGAATATTCCCCGATGCAGAATTTAAGATAATCAATTATGATTCGATGATGTTTAGATGTGCCTTAGATTAGGACTTTGATGTCGATTTCGTTCGAATTGAAGATGTAGGAGATTAATGAACTTATAGCCCATTTTTGGGGTATTACAGGTACTATTCAAAGAAATATTTCCAAGGTTTTTTCTTTGGTCGATGCTTTCCAATGATTATTATTTTAATATATATTGATTTTATTATGACTTTGTATTTTTATTTTTACTAAAAATATGTTTTGCACCATATATCATTTTCTATGTTCAATGCTTATGGAAAAATAGTAAAATAGGTAAAAAAAATTATGACAAATATCTATACACTAGGTATTTATGTTCTCTTTCTTAAAAAATGAATTTTGATATATACAGAATTAGTTAGGGATGAACAAATGAATGTTGGCATAACTAATGCATATGAGATGAGTCAGTATCTTTATGGCTTCATGATTATTTTTTTAGTTATGTTTTTGTCATTGATGTCAAATTAGGTTTTCTTGGTTGACTATGTTCTTGGTATACCAAGTTATGATGGAGAAGATGAATTGTGAGTTATGTTGTGAATTATGGTGCAATTTGGCACATAGACTCTATAGGTGTTTATAGTGCTATATCTATAACCGTGTATTTGTATGATGAGTTTCAGGAAACTTACAATCAATATGGTGAAGACGGGGAATTGGCTAAGCAGTGAGGGAACAAAGAAGAAATATTTGATCAGTATGTCCCACAAGAAAAGAATCAGGTGTTGCGATCAGAGGTGTGTGATCTTGATGATATTATTAGATTATTGTTGTAATCAAATCAAGACTGGTGATCGATGGAAAAAGTTACAGGATTTTGAAGTTTAGATAGTGAAGAAGGAAAAGAGCAATGAAGCACAATCAATTAGATCCTTGACTGGTGATGGAAGATCGGTTTACAAAGTTGGTTGAGTATTCCAAAATATGTGATGATGTGTCTAAGATTACGTGGGATGTTAGGTATGATTCTTATTGGTCAATTTGATTGATAATTCATGAAGAGGTGCATGAACCTAGGGAAGTCTAATATATTTTGACTTTTCTATGTCAAATAAATTGTGTGATGGATCTAGAGGTTGACATGAAGTTAAAATTGTAATTATTAATTGGTAACACGTTTAGGTTTTAAGGATTAAGTGGTAATTATTTTTAATGATAAAATTCAAATGTAATTTGGGTCTTGGCTGAACTAGTTAGTGAAATATATATTTATATTGCAGTCAGTTGTATTTTCAAGTGTGGAGATCATGAATGGTGTGTGCAGTCAAGCCAGTAGTTTATTTCCTACAAGAAGAAGCATAATTTAAGATTAATTAGATTTGTACAAGCAAGGCATTGGTTATATTTTTCATATCAACCTTCTTGGTGTTCCCTAATAGTTTCAACAAGGTCTAAATCCCTTAATCAAGTAGATCCTAACATGTCTTTTTGTAAAATCCTTTAATAGGATGACACTTTAGCTAGTGTCTGAAGTCCTCTCACAAAGCTAGTGTTTGAAGTCCTCTCATAAACCTACTCCCAACAGGGTTGGAGGTAAATCCCTTAATAGGGTGGCTCTTAACAGGGTCTATTCTTAACCATACTTTATTGTAAGATTTTAATAGGGATAAGCTCTTAACTGGCATGCTCCAAAAGATTGCATTTTTCTTAGTGGGTTCCATCCTCACCATGGTTTTTTCCAAGTTGAGTTTCCATGATAAAAAAATATAGGTGTTATGTGTTGAATTTATGTGGATGCTTATTTCTTGGTCTAGGTTTTATCACAAGTAAAGGTTACTAATTGCATGCATGTGGTAAGGATTTGAAGGATAAGGTTTATCAGATCATATTTGTGTTTATTGGTAGATACTAATTCGCGCCCCCTCTTGGTGATCTCAAGGCCTCACTATTCTAACAATGAACATGTGTCTAAAATATAGTTAAAGTCACTTCAAAACATAATAAACTACAAAATATTCAACCAAATCAAATGAAACCAATTGGATACACTAGATATCTATGTTACAAACCTAAATTCAAAAGGATTTCATTTTTATCCTTTTAAAAAAAAGTTATGCTTGACCAAATGAATGTCTCTCTTTAAAAATGTTTCTTTTGGAAAGAAGCTACTTTTTGAATGAGATAGAAAAATGGATACAAATAAATTCCAACTGTTTAAAATATATATATTTAGAATCTATAAACAAAATGATAAAAATAACTAGTTTACATAAACTTCAAATTCCTAACAATTTTGTAGCAATAGGTGTCCAAATGTGAAAGATTTTTTTAGAATGTTCATTTTAGTGTTAAAGTTGGCCAGAGAGTGTAACCCACTATTGTTGGATAAGGACTGCAAAGAAAAATGAAAAAATATGATTTTGATTCTAAGTTTGAGAAGGAATATGGTGACATGTACATTGTAGCTTTTGTCACTCATGCATGTGATGATGCATGGTTAATTAACTCAAATGCATATTTTCATATGACCACTTATAAAGATTGGTTTTTTAAATATGAGGAATTTTATAGAGGAAAGGTGTACTTTGATGATAATTCTCATATAAATATTGATGGTCATGGTAAAGTTAGAATATGGTTTCCTGATGGTAGAACAAGAAAGATCAATTGTGTGTCACATCTCCCTAGTTTTAAATAAAATATGTTATCTATGATCAAACTAATAAATTAAAGTATGCAGGTAGTATTTTCTAATGTAGGATGCAAAATGGTCAGAGGTGTTATGTGTTGGGATCAAGCAATATTGGGAGGGGGGGTGAATCAGTATTGTAGCACTTTTATTCCTTTTAAACTAATTCAAACTTAACCATGCAAAAATTGAAATAAGAATAACATAGACATAAAGTAAATAACTCATAACACCATGATTTTTTCTTAAGGAAACCCTAGTCAAGGGAAAACCTCGGTGAGGATGGTACCCACAAATGATGCACTAAAAGTATTGTATCCCTGTTAGGAGACCATGCCCTTCTAGGAGAAGAATATTACATTAGTACAAGTCCTTGTTAGAGGAAAGACCCTGTTAGGATTCTATAACACTTTTAGGGGTGAATACAAAATGGAGCTCACTACTTTTACAAAAGACTCATTGTCTATTATTACACAAGTATCTTGTAACAAAAAAATGAATTGAAACAACATTTGTTATGCCAAATTAGTTCCAATAATAGCTCACAACATCCTCTAAATTATTCTAACATCTCATTCCATGCAAACATACCCGCACAACTTTGTATCTTAAAGCATATATTCTTGATCTCATAATCTTTCCAGTCGGCTCACAAATACATCACAAAATGTGTCCAACACATATTAAAATAGAAAAAACATAGTCAACAATCATATATCGACAAAGATAGGGTAGGACCTAAACCAAAACCAAAGTAACACTCCTAGATTCCACATGTTACTCCCTTAAACATCACGACCTCTTATCTTCCCTATTATACTACTATATTGTGTTCGCACAACTTTAGAAGCAAGTAATTATGTCCATATGAAGCCAAAACTCAAGAAATCATAATAGAAGTTTTATTATATCTTTTATAACATATATTTATGTTTGTAGACCATAAAGATAAGTATCACATGCTCGCTAACCAAAATAGCATGATTGTATTCTAGAAATTATCTATGTACTTACACATTTTTCACTTAATTGACTATCAGAAACTTACTTCCAATTTAGATGATCATCACATAGGTATGTATTGCCAACAATGATAAAATGTACACCTTCAAGGACTACTCACTTTACAACAATTTCCCCTTTTGGCATTGGTGGAAACACTTAGTGAAAAATGATTAAGTGTCCAATACCAAACTATTGTTTATATACTCCTTATATTTTTCACAAATACTACTCCCCCTTTGACATCAATGGAAATGGTATATATAAAAAGTGTATTTATATACAAGGCAAAATTTTTGGGATTGGTTATCAAAACTTACACCATGATAAGTATGTCTTAGAAAAAGGTTTCCAAGATCTTTACATCTACTCCCCATGTTGTGTTCAATGTTTGACCAATATGAGTGAGACCATTTAATGAAAAAGAAGAGATCTCAGCATGCTTTAGTACTTTAGGCATAGATCCATCAAAATATTTATTTGTTGTCTCCATATCCTCAAGGCACTTCTCTAAAATAGACATTTTAGGAGTAATCAAACCCCTCAACTCACCATATCTTCCCAACACTCTTGAATTCTTAGTGTGTAGAAAACTTATTTTATTTGGAAACTTCCTTGTCCAACTCAGTAACTGATTGCGAGGAGGACCCACAAATATTTTCCAAGCTATCCAAATTATTCTCATCATTATGAATTATTCCCACTATATCTTGCACAAACCAAGAAGGATTTATGGAGTAGTTGTATATCTTCTTCCCATTCTCAATGCAAGACCTTATTCCAAATAAAGTGGTATCTAGTATGCCTAAGTCATACTTTATGAACTTGCATATCTCATCAATCTTATTTTCCATGAATTTTTTTTCAACCTTCACAGCTACGACCTTCTCCAAAGAAGTGAGGTGCATATCAAGGTCATCAAGAACTTTTACCAAGTTGTCTATTGCATCATTACCTAA
The DNA here is from genome assembly GCA_027943335.1 of Chamaecyparis obtusa. Lineage (NCBI taxonomy): Eukaryota > Viridiplantae > Streptophyta > Pinopsida > Cupressales > Cupressaceae > Chamaecyparis > Chamaecyparis obtusa. The sequence continues at coordinate 278,945 of BSBK01001943.1, forward strand.
GAAGGTGAGAGGTATGGGTAAAATTTTATTGATTATGTCCACTTCCCTTTCCATTACCCTGATTTTCTCCTTAGTTTTCTTCTTAGATATTTCCTTAGCCTTAGCAAATGCCATAAGAGATAGCTTCATGAGCTCATCCTCATCCATGTCATCAAAATTTTTTATTACTGACATGTTGTTACTTACCAAAAATGGTGCTGAAGAAGTGAATAACTCCTTACTAGGAGTAGGGACAGAAATAGACTCTTTTGTTTCTTCATGAGTAATAGCCTTCTTCCCTTCATCTATGATTTTCCTCAATTATTCCTCTATTATAATGCCAAGATCAATCACATTTGTTTCATTATGTGTTTCCTTTTTGTCAATCTTAAAAATAGTGTTTTCATTCTTTTGAAAGGGGTAAATTTCATCCTATGAGGTGTCCAAAGACATAGGAACATCTGCCACAAAGAAGTCCGGTTGTTGCACATTGTTGTAAAATTGATTTGTATCATCATCATGAATGGGTGGTTCATTTTTAGTTATTCTAAATGATTCAATAATTTTAATATCTTTGAGTTTAACACTTTCTATTTTCATAGCTACCATAGGAGGGCCTTCATCCAATAGTAATTTATCAAGTGCCTTGTGTGTTTCTTCTTCTACTTCTACTTCATCATATTTTCTAGCCATTAGTTTGATCAATCTGGATTTATCTCTCAGATAAGGTTCCAAATGATTGAGTAGTCTCTATATCTCATTATGTGAGATAATAGGATGCATGTCCTCATTTTTTTTCTCATTTTATTATCTTCTTCTAGAGCTCTCAATTTTCTCACTTTTAAACTATTATACAACTCCTTAGGAAGACTACCTTCCAATTCAATCAGGTTCTTTTTGAAAGCCAGCATGTGATTTATCACCATGTCTTCTATTTCAATCTTCTCACTATCATTATACCTTTAAAAATATCTAGATAGTGAATTTAACTTACATTCAGTAACAATCCTTTTTTCCAAGATAGGTAGATCAGGTTTCCATAGTTTCTTAGGTGTTGATTTGTCTTTCTCTTCTTTCTTCTTCTTTGCAGGGGATTCTACCTTGGGTGGGATGACCAAGTTTTTCCTTTTAGGACCAGGTCCAAAACTCATCATCCTGGGTCTAGAGGACCTTATTGTTCTCTTAGATTCTTCTTCTCTCTTTTCTTCAATTTTGACTGTTATGATCCTTGTGATGTTCTCCTAGAAGGAATGGGAGATTGATCTTGTGTTGTGACCAATGTTGGAGGTGAATTAGAGATGATTACGGGTTCTAGAGGTTTAAGAGGTGTAGGCTCTAAGCTCTCCTATTTATTAGACCTCTCTAAGATCTTTTTCTGTATATCTACCATAAGTACATTAGGTGCTCCTTCTTCTTGAGAAACTTTTTCAACAAAATTTTATATTTTTCTCTTCCTCTCACCCTTTGATAATGATTCTCTAATTTTTAGAGACTTCTCTTCATAATTTCCCCATCTTTCCTTAGTGGAATCTATCTCATATGCAAGGATATGTATAATGTGTGGAATCAGGATCTGGGAGCTCACCTCATATCTCATTAGAGGACAAAATCACACTCTAGGCTCAACTACCTCAACACATGAGCAATTAGTTTCTACCATAAAGTAGATAGTTTCTCTGTAGTTTTCCACTAATTCCCTAGGTATCATTTCCCTTTGTTTCATTTAATTTTTAAATACTTTCAACATGCCAAGTATTTCACCATCTACCCACTTCTTACCCTACATTTTTTTATATCTGTTGATTTGGGCAGCAGTAGGTTCATCATTTTTCCACGCATGAGGATGCATGCCTGGAAACTTGTGTACAATGTGAAAGAAAATATACAATATTAATGAACCAAATCTGAATGTATTTGATTTATTATGTTTTATTCTTCTCATATTTTCTACTAACTATAATCTGAGGATCTTGCAAACATCACAGTGCTCATTTTCAACAACCATCTTGTAAGCCATGTGGATTATTCATGTGGAAATAGAGTTCACTCTGTTGCTATAGTGTATTTTGTAACCGAGGATCATTGTGATCAACCTAACATCCTTTTTCTTGATTTCATTTATGGTCATGGCTCCTTTATCCCATTTGGAATTAGTTAAGGCCTCAACTTCATTTTTGGTGCTCTTCACAACCACATGAATTTTTCTTGTGTTCTCTAAACCAATGACTAGATGAATTAGATCTTTAGTAATCTTTATTGGTTTGTTTCCAATCCAAAATAATTGATCATGGATCCAGCTAAACAAGATCTTCATCCATTCAGGCTCATCAAACTCATATAAGTCAATATAAGGAAAAATGTTTAGGTTTTCCAATCTCACGAATGAAGACTTCATTTTTCCCTCATCCAACATGTTTAACAACTCACTGTGTATCTCTATGTCACTAATTGATTCATATTTGCAGTGTATGTAAGCCCTAATGTCTTCTACATGCAAAACTCCATGTGGGGTTTGTGAAAATGCACCCTTTGGGTCATCTTACATTGATTTAAATAGATGTTTCTTGAATTTATACCTAGTTATTTTTTTGAAATCAAAAATATGAGGTGCATCCATGATTTCACACTACCAAAACTCAAAATCAAACTCACAGATAGATCAAAATACCTTCTTCACCAAACTAGGCTTGCAGATCATGCAAATACTAAAATTTTCTCCAACTGCTAAAAAATCCCATTTTGTTTCTTCAATCTTTCTTGAGTGGTGAAAAAAAATGATTAAGTAAGCCCCTAAATTCTTTCACAAACCATTTTTGACACTTTTAGGAATTATATTCAAAAATATTTTTAGAAATCAATCACTCATAAAACAACGGGCGATCTATCTAGAATAACTATTAGACCTTGCAATTTTAGATATATTACCAACATACACCCATGAAACTACACACAAGTTCACATATTATGAATCTACATATTAGGGGATAGATAATTAACTGGTGAATTCTTCCAATTCTCCCCCTAAGGCCATGCTTGGCCATTTACAAAGAAAAATAATCATTAGCATCAGGGGAAGATCCAGTAACATCTACTACTTCACCTTGATCCTTGGTTTCAATCTGATTCTTCTCCTTCCATACTTTATCACTGACCTTGCTTCCTTCTTTTACAAAGTGGTGATCATACTCTATAAATATTTATGTAGTGTCACAAATATTTTGCTTTATTTTTTTAGGTGATCTTATGTTTCCAAATGGTCCATTATATCTATAGTACTTGGCCATATTTCCCTCATTTTTTCACTTGAAACAAGTAACAAGTGGTCTCATAGGCTGTGACCTGCTTTGATTAGTCTGCACCTTACAGTTCCTTGCAATGTGTCCAACATTTGTGACAAATGATCTTATTGGATGCAGTGGGTTTTCTAATATAGTCTTGACTCTTCCATATTTTATCTGGTTTTCTACACTCATTTCGTTTATGAATATATGCCCAAAAATTAAAGAAATAACCAGAACAAGGTTTGGAAGCATACTTATCTTTACAATCCTTCTTCGTGTGATCAAATTTGTTGCATCCAAAGCATCTCCCTTTGAAATGTTTGATCTTCTCCTTATTTTTTCCCCTTTGATTATGTTCTTCTTGTTGATTGGGTGTCTCGTCTATCCTAGCTTCAAATTTCTTTTCCTCAAATTTGGAACATTCAACTGAACATTGAATCCAACTCTTGTCTTGTCACCTTTAGGTTTTTGATTTTCTAGCTATTCATTAATCTTGTTATTGCTCACATGAAGTTTTTCAATATGATTCCTTGCCTCCACAAGCTCTCCTTTAATGATGATATTATACTTCACTAGTTATTCATAATTAGTTTTGACATCATTGATTTCTAGTTGCATTCTTCCCATATATACATTTTCACTCTCCAAGGCTTCTTCAAGTTTTCTCTTTTCTTCTTTCTCTTGTTGAATTGCTTTAGTCATTTTCATAGTGATGATCTCACATTCATGCTTTACTATATCCTTTTCCTATTTGATTTTTTCTATTTTCCTCTTCCTCTCACCCTTTGATAATGATTATCTAATTTTTAGAGACTTCTCTTCATAAGTTCCCCATCTTTCCTCAATGGAATCTATCTCATATGAAAGGATATGTATAATGTGTGCAATTAGAATTTGGGAGCTCACCTCAAATCTCATTGGAGGACAACATCGCACTCTAAGCTCAACTACCTCAACACATGAGCAATTAGTTTCTACCATAAAGTAGATAGTTTCTCTATAGTTTTCCACTAATTCCCTAGGTATCCTTTCCCTTTGTTTCATTTCATTTTTAAATACTTTCAATATGCCAAGTATTTCTCCATCTACCCACTTCTTATCCTACATTCTGTTATATCTATTGATCTAGGTAGCAATAGGTTCATCTTTTTTCTATGCATGAGGATGCATGCCTGGAAACTTTTGTATAATGTGAAATAAAATATGCAATATTAATGAGCCAAATCTGAATATATTTTATTTATCATGTTTTATTCTTCTCATATTTTCTACTAGATGTAATATGAGGATCTTGAAAACATCATAGTGCTCATTTTCAATAACCATTTTGTAAGCCATATGGATTATTCCTATGGAAATATAGTTCACTATGTTGCTATAGTGCATTTTTTAACCAAGGATCATTGTGATCAACCTAACATCCTTTTTCTTGATGTTGTTTATGGTCATGGCTCTTTTATCCTATTTGGAACTAGTCAGGGTCTCAACTTCATTTTTGGTGTTCTTCACAGCTACATGAATTTTTCCTGTGTTCTCTAAAACAATGACTAGTTGAATTAGGTCTTTATTAATCTTTATTGGTTGGTTTCCAATTAAAAATAACTAATCATGGATTTGGCTAAACATGATCTTCATCCATTCAGGCTCATCAAACTCATATAACTCAATATAAGGCAAAAGTTTAGGTTTTCCAATCTCACGAATGAAGACTTCAGTTTTCCCTCATCCAACATATTTAACAACTCACTGTGCATCTCTATGTCACTAATTGATTCATATTTGCAGTGTATGTAAGCCCTAATGTCTTCTACATGCAACACTCCATGTGGGGTTTGCGAAAATGCACCCTTTGGGTCATCTTCCATTGATTTAAATAGATGTTTCTTGAATTTATACCTAGTTATTTATTTTACATCAAAAATATGAGGTGCATCCATGATTTCACACTACCAAAACTAAAAATCAAGCTCACAGATAGATCAAAATACCTTCTTCACCAAACTAGGGTTGCAAATCATGCTAATACTAAAATTTTCTCCAACTGCTCAAAAATCCCATTCTATTTCTTCAATATTTCTTGAGTGGTGAAAAAAAATGATTAAGTATGCCCCTAAATAGTTTTATAAACCATTTGTGACACTTTTAGGAAGTATATTCAAAAATATTTTTAGAAATCAATCACCCATAAAACATCGGGTGATCTATCTAGAATAACTATTAGACCTTGAGATTTTAGATATATTACCTACACCCATGAAACTACACACAAGTTCACAGATTATGAATCTACATATTAGGGGATAGATAATTAACTAGTGAATTCTTCCAATGCTCCCCCTAAGGCCATGCTTGGCCATTTACAAAGAAAAAGAATCATTAGCATCAGGGGAAGATCTGGTAACATCTACTACTTCACCTTGATCCTTGGTTTCAATCTGATTCTTCTCCTTCCATACTTTATCACTAATGTTGCTTCCTTCTTTTATAAAGTGGTGATCATACTCTGTAAATATTTTTCCAGTGTCACTAAATAGGGGTAAAATGGAATCACACCTATTCAAATGTGTATGATGTGTAAATGTATGGGGGAAATATGAGATCTACTCCTAAATCCAAATTCCGAAAGGAGAGATCCAATTTGATCAACCAAAATGTTAATGCACAATCAAATCAATCTATGGAGAATATGAAAGAGAGAGAGAGAGAGAGAGAGAGAGAGAGAGAGAGAGAGAGAAACCCTATATTTCTCTATGGTAGATTGAAGTGTTTGGAATTTGAAATAATTGAAATGCAAGTACTAACCTCAAATTAGGGAAAATCTAGAAAATGCCAATTTCTGATGTCTATGTGTATTTTCGAGCAATTCTACAACCTATTTTGGACTGGAAATGTCAAGACGAAGAAAACCCAAAAATATTTTGTCTTTCCGACGGCAGGTAGTCTTTGACCCTCATAAAAGGTTAAAGCCTACATTCTTTATTTGAAAGTCAATTCTAACTTTGTTCACAAATCTCGAAAGTTCACCGAAAAGGGTATCCAAATCTACTCTCAGATCTGAAATTCCGCACTTGTACCTACAAAAAAAAGAGGGTTTTTATTGTTTGTTTGAGGGGTTTTCCTTGGTCAAACCCTAGTTTGGAATCAACCTTAATATTGAGATTGAAATAAGAATGCTAGCAACTAGTAGAAATGGATCTAACAATGAAGCTATGCAATTCGATAGATATGTAATTGTATTTTAAATGTAAACAAGTATATTGATATGAAAGCTTGAACATAACAATGGTAAAATCAAACCTCCATGATTGTATGCTTGGAATCCACCGTGAAGGAAATAATAAATGGATCTTGAAGATGAACAAAAGGATCTTGAAGGAAGATCACACCATCATGATGGCTAGATCTAGGGTTTGAATGATGAATCTTGAATGCTTGAATCCAAATCCCTTCAAAGGCTTGAATGCTTGAATCCTTGATCTTCAATGGAGAACTTGGATGGAGAAAAGGACTTGAATGCTTGAATGAATGCTTTCTTGATCATCTTGAGAGCTTGAGAGAAAAGTAGATATGAATGATGGATGTGAAAATGAGAGAGGAAGGCCTCCTTTTATAGTGAACTAGGGCACAATCCTCTAGAGGGGCCACCTTGGAGAATTAAATGCCAATTAGGTCCTAACCTTTAGAAAATATACCTAGATTAAATGCAATTAAAGGATTTACCATCCTAAAACCCGAAATGGCTGATCCGGAGGTGGGAAAACAAATATCCCCGAAACCCGACACCCAGAAGTCAAGGAATCTTGAAATTTTGAATAAAGGGTCAAGGATGAGGTTGGAACTGACCAAGTTAGGATCGAGGTTGATCCTGACCAGGTTAGGATAGAGGTCAAATTTGACCTTATGGTCAAAAACCTCAGGATCCAAACCCAATATGTTATGAAATATATATTGGAGTGAAAATCAGGGGCAGATAGAAGCAGAATGAGGAGAACAAGTATGATCCAAGAAAAGAGCTGATTCCAAGTGCTTGACATGACCCAGACCACTCACTCAGAGGGCTAAATGCTCTTAACATGGAAGTGCTTCCATTTTAAGATGATACAGTCACAAATATTTTTCTTTATTTTTGTAGGTGATCTTATGTTTCCAACTGGTCCATTATATCTACTATACTTGGCCATATGTCCCTCATTGTTGCACTTGAAACAAGTAACAAGTGGACTCATAGGATGTGACATGCTTTGATTAGTCTCCAACTTACAGTTCCTTGCAATGTGTAAAAAATTGTTACATTTGTGACAAATGATCTTATTGGATGCAGTGGGTTGTCTAATATAGTCTTGACTCTTCCATATTTTATTTAGTTTTCTACACTCATTTCTTCTATGAATATATGCCCAACAATTAAAGAAATAACCAGTAAAAGGTTTGGAAACATTCTTACCTTTACAATCCTTCTTCATGTGATCAAATTTGTTGCATCCAAAGCATCTCCCTTTGAAATGTTTGATCTTCTCCTTATTTTTCTCCTTTTGATTAGGTTCTTCTTGTTGATTGGGTGTCTCATTTGTCCTACCTCCAAATTTCTTTTCCTGAGATTTGGAATATTCAACTGAACATTGAATCCAACTCTTGTCTTGTCACCTTTAGGTTTTTGACTTTCTAGCTATTCATTAATCTTGTTACTTCTCACATGAAGTTTTTAAATATGATTCCTTCCCTCCACAATCTCTTCTTTAATGATGATATTGTACTTCACTAGTTATACATAATTAGTTTTGACATCATTGATTTCTAGTTGCATTCTTCCCATCTATACATTTGCACTCTTCAAGGCTTCTTCAAGTTTTCTCTTTTCTTCTTTCTCTTGTTGAATTTCTTTAGTCATTTTCATAGTGATGATCTCACATTCATGATTTATTATATCATTTTCTTGTTTGAATTTTTCAATTGGATCAAATGAATCATTCTCAAGTTCCCTCATAAAATTTCTTACCTTTTTTTCTTTAAAATTCAATCTTCTCTTTGAGTCTCTTAATATAGTTTTCATCTTTCTTTAGCTTGTATTTTAATTCGATATTTTTAGCATTAGACTTATCTAGGTCTTTTAGTGGTGCCTCAAATTTTTCTTCCAAACTACTTGAATCCATTTGAATCTCCCTTAGGATGTTAGGCTTTATCTTCAAGGTCCTTGCACTCAGATCCCAGTGGATTTGAAATGAGATAGAATGACACTTAGTTAGGGACACAAGCCCCCAGGCTAAGGATTCTAACTCAACATACGCTCATGAGGGTGCAAAAAACAAAAGGACACAAAAGAGGGGTTAGTACTAAAACAAACCCAAATCAACTAGCATAAGAAACCTTGCTAAGAAACATTTCTTATACTAACATCATATTTGGAAAGCTATCATAAAAGCATAAATGTTTACATAGGAAAGACAATAACAACACTATAAATGGCATAGCTTCATGATCCAGTCCTACTAGCATGAAAGTGAAAAGAGAGAAAGGGAAAAGAGTGATTACCTCACCTAGTAAGATTCCCACGTTACCATGAATCACTCTGGAGGGAGAGCCCAATACGTTCACCCATAAACTGTGCTTGTAATTGTAATGCATCTTTTGATGGCTTCTAGAATACTCATAGATCCACCTTCTTGTATCACTATGAATATAAAATGCGTGTCTCCTCAGGATTTATCAACTTATGTGCATTACCTTCAGAAGATTTAGCATATAGGTGCGTGTCTTTATAGGATTTAGCAACTTATGTGCGTTACCTTCCAAGATTTAGCATATTTGAAAATGGAAATGTGTGTCCCTTCAAGATTTAGCAACTTATGTGTGTTACCTTCCAAGATTTAGCATATTGAAAATTTTGAAAAATGCATGTCTCCTCAGGATTTAGCAACTTATGTGTGTTAACATTGGAAGATTTAGCATATAAATGTGTGTCTTTTCAAGATTTAGAAACTTATATGTGTTACCTTCCAATATTTAGCATGTAAAAATAAAAAACTATAGTACAAGGGAGGCTCTATTTATGCCCCCCTCCTTAATATGGAAAAAACATACTATTTTGACATGTTAAGGAAAGAAAAGAACAAGGATAAAGCCTTCTTCAGCATCAAGACAATATCCACAACCAACACCTAGCCCAAGCCAAGAAGGTCACAGCTCCTATGAGGCCATGGAAGGGATGAATGTAAAGAGATGTCATGCAAGAAGTGAAAAGAAAGTAACCCTTATGAGGGATAGCACATTGTTCAGTTTCCAGGGTGAGAGATATATCAATCATGGAAACCCAATGTCAAACAACAAAATAGGTTGTGATCAAGGACAAAGATCCTCATTGCAAACCAAAATTTTCATGTATGATTGGATATCACATAATAGATAAATACTACTTACCCAAGGAAAGAGGTGAATCTCGGAAAGACAGAAGGAGAAAGAGATGGCATCCTTGCCCCCCAAGTGTAGGAAAAAAGATGGAAGAGGATAACTACTTCACAAGGCAAGGAGATATCCTGTTTACAACAATGTACACCATATCTTTAGCGAGGGATATTGACCCCTACATCCAAGAATATAGATAATTGTGAAAATGATATGTCACTCATGGAAAAGGATCCCCAAAGAAAGAGATCTTATCAACAAGACCTCCACCAAAGAGGAGTGCTTTAAATAAAATATCATCTTTCAAAAGTAGGAACAAAGATTTAATCATCAATCCCCCTACAAAGAAGAGGAAGAGGAATCTTTGGAATGAGGGAAATGACTCTAATACCAAAGCAAGGGTGAGAGTTTATAAAGAACATAATTTTCAAAATAGAGAAGAAGTGATGACTTAGGACAACAACTTCTCATATAAGAAGGTTATCCATAGTCACAACATCTATCAATATGATGAAATAATATTGCAATATAAACAAATACCACTAAGCTAAGGAAAGTTGCTCCCTAGACAAAGAGAAAGAAAGAGGTACCTTGCCCCCCAGAGATAGAGACAAGGGATACCTTCGTAAAACAAATTTCTTAAAAAAGATATCTTGAAAAGAAAGGATAGATTCCATGGATGATTAAAAACATAATGCAAAGCCATAGAAAAATAGGAGAGAAAGAATACCAATTAAGCTCAAGACATAATATATATACTAAAAGTCTAATGGATCCTAGGAGACTAGATGAAGATACACCTCTTGCCCCCCAGTCATGAGACAAGAGGGGAAGAACATCTACATTATATCTAAAGGAGGGGAATCCCCTATATCAAAATTATGAAGGAATTGTAAAACTGCACAAGAGTGAGATATAATTCCTAAAGTAGCTCTTTCTCTAACATATAACTTGAAATGTTTACAATCAGCAAGTAAATGTTTGTTACTATAATGAAAAGGACATTTGTATTTGTATAAAGCATCGATCGGCATAGGTCTAAATATTTCTTTCTTGGAATTCATTAGCTCAACATATACCTTCTTAGCCACTTCTTGATGAGTATTAATGTTATCTAGGATAGGTGTAGGAAGAAGAATGTGAAGAGGAGGATGATGTTTAGCATCACCTACCTTAACTTGAGACTTTTAACACCCAACACCATACATATCCATTTTAGGGGGTATATGAACTAGAAACCTAATACCATGCTCGTTAACCCCAAGCCCTAAACCTTTATAACCTTGTTTAGTCACCATATTATATTTGGTAGTGTACATATCATGTAAAGCTTCTACAGGAGGTGATTGTTTATCATGCTCATGAGTAAAGGTTGCATAAGGTGGGATAATAGGTTTGGAAGAAGTTTCTTTACCCTTTCCTTTAATATCATCGTGAATCAGAGGAGAAGGTAAATCAAAGAAATCTTGCACATCTGCATCTTAAACTATAGCTTGAATCCCATCATAAGTATGGGAAGAGCGAGGATGAACAGATGAATTTTTAGGTATCAAATTAGGATTAGGAAGATTATGATTAGGATTAGGATTGATAGGATTAATAGGATTAAGATTAGGATTGATAGGATTAGGATTAGGAAGATTAGGAGATGGTGTATCATCTACCAAATTCTTCACATAATCCAAAAGATTAATAAGGCTACCACATAAATCTTTAATGAAGGTTTTAAATGTAGGCAAACTAGTGTCGGTCATCTTCACAAAAGCATAAGCAAGAGCAAAGTGAAGGGTCATCAACATAATGAAGTGAATGATACTCTCATAAACATAATATGTATTATAAAGAGATTCTAAAAGAAGAGTAATAAAGAACATAACTACACACCAAAGCATCTTAATGATCTCCATAGAAAATGAAATGCAAGAAATATTTTTGGATTTTATTGATTATATAGATTTTTGTGTATTTTTTAATTTTAAAATGCAAGAGCATAAACTAGACCTAATCTAAAAGGAAATCTAACAACAAAAAGAAAGAGAGTAAGCTTGTCAGGTTCACCAAAATGAATAGTGAAGGTGAACACACACAATAAAACAAAGGGAAATCTAACACCAAAAAGAAAGAGAGTAAGCTAGTCGGGTTCACCAAAATGAATAGGGGTAAAATGGAATCACACCTATTCAAATGTGTATGATGTGTAAATGTATGGGGGAAATATGAGATCTACTCCTAAATCCAAATTCCCAAAGGAGAGATCCAATTTGATCAACCAAAAGGTTAATGCACAATCGAATCAATCTATGTAGAATATGAAAGAGAGAGAAAAACCCTATATTTCCCTATGGTAGAATTGAAGTGTTTGGAATTTGAAATAATTGAAATGCAAGTACTAACCTCATATTAGGGTGAATCTAGAAAATGCCAATTTCTAATGTCTATGTGTATTTTTGAGCAATTCTGCAACCTATTGCAGATTGGAAATGCCGAGATGAACAAAACCCAAAAATCTTTTGTCTTTCCGACGACAGGTAGTCTTTGACCCTCATAAAATTCAAAGGCTACATTCTTTATTTGAAAGTTGATTCTGACTTTGTTCGCTGATCTCGAAAGTTCACCGAAAAGGATATCCAAATCTACTCTCAAATTTGAAATTCTTCACCTGTACCTGCAAGAAAAAGAGGGTTTTTGTTGTTTGTTTGAGGGGTTTGCCTTGGTCAAACCCCAGTTTGGAATCGACCTTAATATTGAAATTGAAATAAGAATGCCTACAAGTAGTAGAAATGGATCTAACAATGAAGCTATGCAATTCGATAGATATGTAATTGTATTTTAAATGTAAACAAGTATATTGATATGAAAGCTTGAACATAACAATGGTAAAGTCAAACCTCCATGATTGTATGCTTGGAATCCACCATGAAGGAAATAATAAATGGATCTTGAAGATGAACAAAAGGATCTTGAAGGAAGATCACACCATCATGATGGCTAGATCTAGGGTTTGAATGATGAATCTTGAATGCTTGAATCCAAATCCCTTCAAATGCTTGAATGCTTGAATCCTTGATCTTAAATGGAGAATTTGGATGGAGAAAAGGACTTGAATGCTCAAATGAATGCTTTCTTGATCACCTTGAGAGCTTGAGAGAAAATAAGATATGAATGATGGATATGAAAATGAGAGAGGAAGGCCTCCTTTTATAGTGAACTAGGGCACAATCCTCTAGAGGGGCCACCTTGGAGAATTAAATCCCAATTATGTCCTAACCTTTAGAAAATATACCTATATTAAATGCAATTAAAATATTTACCATCCTGAAACCCGAAATGGCCGATCCGAAGGCGTGAAAACAAATATCCCCGAAACCCGACACTCAAAAATCAAGGAAACTTGAAATTTTGAACAAAGGGTCAAGGACAAGGTTGGAACTGACCAGGTCAGGATTGAGGTCGATCTTGACCAGGTCAAGATAGAGGTTGACTTTGACCCCATAAGGTTGACTTTGACCTTATGGTCAAAAACCTCAGGATCCAGACCCAAAATGTTATGAAATACAGATTGGAGTGAAAATCATGGGCAGATAGAAGCAAAATGAGGAGAACAAGTATGATCCAAGCAAAGAGTTGGTTCCAGGTGCTTGACATGACCCAGACCACTCACTCGGAGGGCTAAATGCTCTTAACATGGAAGTGCTTCCATTTTAAGATGATACAATCACAAATATTTTTCTTTATTTTTGTAGGTGATCTTATGTTTCCAACTGGTCCATTATATCTACTATACTTGGCCATATGTCCCTCATTGTTGCACTTGAAACAAGTAATAGGTGGTCTCATAGGCTATGACATCCTTTTATTAGTCTCCGACTTATAGTTCCTTGCAATGTGTCAAAAATTGTTACATTTGTGACAAATGATCTTATTGGATGCAATGGGTTGTCTAATATAGTATTGACTCTTCCATCTTTTATCTAGTTTTCTACACTCATTTCTTCTATGAATATATGCCCAACAATTAAAGAAATAACTAGAAAAAGGTTTGGAAACATTCTTACCTTTACAATCCTTCTTCATGTGATCAAATTTGTTGCATCCAAAGCATCTCCCTTTGAAATGTTTGATCTTCTCCTTATTTTTCTCCTTTTGATTAGGTTCTTCTTGTTGATTGGGTGTCTCATCTATCCTACCTTCAAATTTGTTTTCATGAGATTTGGAATATTCAACTGAACATTGAATCCAACTCTTATCTTGTCACCTTTAGGTTTTTGACTTTCTAGCTATTCATTAATAGTGTTACTTCTCACGTGAAGTTTTTAAATATGATTCCTTCCCTCCACAATCTCTTCTTTAATGATGATATTGTACTTCACTAGTTATACATAATTAGTTTTGACATCATTGATTTCCAGTTGCATTCTTTCCATCTATACATTTGCACTCTTCAAGGCTTCTTCAAGTTTTCTCTTTTCTTCTTTCTCTTGTTGAATTTCTTTAGTCATTTTCATAGTGATGATCTCACATTCATGATTTATTATATCCTTTTCTTGTTTGAGTTTTTAAATCAGATCAGATGAATCATTCTCAGGTTCCCTCATAAAATTTCTTACCTTTTTTCATTTAAAATTCAATCTTCTCTTTGAGTCTCTTGATATAGTTTTCATCTTTCTTTAGCGTGTATTTTAATTCAGCATTAGTCTTCTCTAGGTCTTCTAGTGGTGCCTCAAATTTTTCTTCCAAACTACTTGAATCCATCTAAATCTCCCTTAGGATGTTACGCTTTATCTTCAAGGGCCTTGCGCTCAGATACCAATTGTTGTGATCAAGAAATATTGAGAGGGGGTTGAATCAGTATTGCATCACTTTTATTCTTTTTAAACCAATTCAAACTTAACCATGAAATAACTAAAATAAGAAGAACATACACTTAAAGTAAATAACTCATAACACCATGATTTGTTCTTGAGGAAACCCTGGTCAAGGGAAAATCCTAGTGGGGATGGTACCCGTGAATGATGCACTAAAAGTATTGTGTCCCTGTTAGGAGACCTTGTCATGTTAGGAGAAAAATATTCCATCAGTACAAGTCTTTTTTAGAGGACAAACCCTGTTAGGAGTCTATAACCCTATTAGGGGTGACTACAAAATGGAGCTCATTGATTTTACAAAGGACTCATTGTCTAGTATTACACAAGTATCTTGTAACAAAAAAAATGAACTGAAACAACATCTGATATGCCAAAGTAGTTCCAGTAATAGCTCACAACATCCTCTACATTATTCTAACATCCCAGTCCATGCAAACACACCCTCACAACTTTTCATCTCAAAGCATATATACTCAATCTCATAATCTTTCCAATCATCTCACAAATACATCACAAAATGTGTCCAACACATATTCAAATAGCAAATAAATAGTCAACAATTGTATCTGGACAAATATAGGGTAGTACCCAAACAAAAACTAAAGTAACACTCCTGGATTCCACATGTCACTCCCTTAAACATTGTGACCTCTTGTCTGCCCTTTTATACTACTATATTATGTTCATGCAACTTTAGAAGCAAGTAATTTTGTCCACATGAAGCCAAAAATTAAGTGATCATAACAGAAGCTTTAGTATATCACATATAACATATATTTATGTTCACAAACCATAAAGATAAGTATTGCATTCTCACTGACTAAAATAGCATAACTGTATTCTAGAAATTGTCTCTGTACTTAGGCATTTTTCACTTAACTAACTATCAGAAACTTACTTCCACTTTAGGCGATCATCACACAAGTATGTGTTGCCAAAAATGACAACATGTACACCTTCAAGCACTGCTCACTTTCCAACATTATGATGGTTTTTAGAGGTGTTATAATTCACACATTGTATAAGTTGGATGCATACACTACTAAGTGTAACAATACTTTTGTGAATACCAAATCTATGGATACTTCATTAGAAAAGGTGAGGTTTTCACCTTTAATACATGGTCACAAAATTTGGGTACCTAAGGGTTATTTTTATTCTAAATCAAAGTTACATATAGATAATACTATGTTATGGTACCAAAAACTTGGCCACATTAGAGAGAAGAGCCTAAGGACCTTGAAAAATAAAAACCTTGTTGAAGGTTTGAATGATTTTAATCTTGATTTTGATTTCTACAAGAATTTTATTTTATAGAAAAAAAAACACATTTAATTTTACTTGAGTTCTCATCAATCTTGTGGTATTTTATATCTTATTCATTCTTATGTGTTTAGTTTTGTAGATAATTTTTCCATTGTAAAATCCACATATTATACTCATTTATTTATGACTATAGCATAAGGAACCGAGTATATTTTATAAAGAGTAGATCGAATGTTTTCAAATAATTTAAAGAATTTAAAACAATGGTTGAATTGAAAACGTGAAGGAAAATATAATGTTTGAAGATTGATAATGGAAGTGCATTTTTCTCTCATAATTTCAAATAGATTTTGTAAATATTGTGGCATTCATAGGCATAACAAAACTTTGTAGTCTCCTTAATAGATTGTATTTTCAAAAAGGATGAACAAGATGTTGATGGAGAAGACTAGGAGTATGTTGAGTGGTGTTGGTCTAGAAAAAATATTTTGAGTTGAAGTTGTTGCCATTTTTTGTGCACCATCCTAAGTTGTAAGCACCTAATTAGTGTACAATTTAACAACTATTTTTCACCCACCTTAGTATATCTTCTATAACATGACATCATATGGCACTTAATGGACATCTAAACTCAGATATAGACCCTTTTTCATTTCAATCTTGTTTAAAATTGAGGTAAACCCTTATTTATAAGTGTTCTTCTCTATTTTTCCTTCTAATACAATAATTTATTTTATCACCTAGGCCCTATATCACTATGTGTGGCCCTTGAGTTCTATCCTAACCTTGAAACTAGTTGTACCCGATAATCCTACATCTACCCTGTCATCTTGACACCGAATCCATTCTTTGGCCTTTTTTCCTAGTTACATAATGTTAATAAATTTATGTGCGTACCTAGGTACATAATGTTATTAATGTTATGTTTTTGCCTAAAGTGGCCCAAAATGGAACCAAAGCTTTGTGTTAGGGTTTTGGTGGGAAATTAGGTCCCATGGTTGGCATGCATGAGTTTTTGTTAGGAATAAGGTGTCTCAACCTTGGATAATTCCTATTCTTATTATTTGTTTTTTAAAATGTATTTCTTGCAAATAATGTTGATGTGTCAGCATCTTGAATTGTGTGTAAGGAGATCATGGCTAAAACGGTTATGATGGATTCCTATGACACGTAAGAGCTATGTGAGGAAGATTCAATGACAGGTGAAGACATGTGGCAACTGATAAATTTGAGTACTGTACACTCTTCCCCAATCGTGGGGTTCGGGGCATCACCCTGAAAAAAATTTTGGGGTTCCTATTTTCTTGGAGAATGGTAAAACCCTAATACAGTTATCTTTGGGAGTAGCCCTAAAAAGTGAAGCGCATGATATAAGCTTTTTTAGGGTTGCGAAGAGATATGATGTGAGTGTATTGTTGGAATGTTTTATGCTGTCATGATTTGTCTTCAAGGGTTTAGAAATCTTCTGAAAGAACTTGCATTGCAAGTGTATTGTAAGCTGTAATAGTTTTGATCAATACATTGTGTAGGTTTTGGAGTGCTGGGGTTTTTACCGAAAGGTTTCCCTAGGGTATATCATTGTGTCATTCTCTATTTTTCTGTATGTATGGTATGTGGTTGCAATATCTTTGTTAAAGTAGTTAACGAATCTAAAATTGTAAGGATTTAAAAGAATTTGCACAATACTCTCCTATAGAGATTAGCATAGGAAGTTGTTTCCGCACCTGAGTTTCCTTACAGTTTTAACCCCTAAAATGTTGTGAGAGGTATGTAAATGCCACATCTCTCCTCATTTTGGTAACCACATTCAAGATCAAGCATTCATAATCAAGCTATCAAGTGCAAGGAAACAAGTCAAGTTCAAGAGTTATCAAGAAAATCAAGTTATTTCCCTCATTGAAGGCCTAAGAAAAGGAGTTTTATATCAAGTGTGGGAGATACATCTACCTCTTCAAGTCCTCTTCTTCCTCTCTCAATCAAACATTGTGGTGAATTACAACATCCATCTTATAAGGTTTTATCTTTCATGATTTCCTTTTGGGTTTTTTTGTGTTAAATCAAAGATATTGCATCAACATATTTGATCACATTCAAAGAATCATTTGCATTGCCAAGGTATGATATACTTCATTTATTAGATCTATCCTTTTCTACATGACAAAACATTTTCATTTCTTTCATTTCATTTCAAGGTCGATTCCTAAATAGGGGTTTGACTGAGGAAAACCCATTTATCCAACCTTCTTCCCCAAAAAATTTTGTGTGGGAATAGGTTATGGAGCTACCAAAAAGAAATTGATTGGCTCAGGAACTTTCAAAGTAT
Organism: Chamaecyparis obtusa; assembly: GCA_027943335.1. Taxonomy (NCBI): domain Eukaryota; kingdom Viridiplantae; phylum Streptophyta; class Pinopsida; order Cupressales; family Cupressaceae; genus Chamaecyparis; species Chamaecyparis obtusa. The sequence continues at coordinate 297,058 of BSBK01001943.1, forward strand.
ATATGAAAATTTCAGCCAAAAGTACCAAGTGTAGAATGAAAAAGATGTTTTGTACCTTGCAGTTTCAGCCCAAATTGAAATCACAAGTTAATATAATAGTTTGGACCCCGATTTAGGATATTTATAGTTTTTGGAAGTTATTTATTAGTTTGTAATTTATAGACCCATCTATATACTCCTATTTTTCTTCCTTTATTGTATTATAATTTTCATTTCCCTATTTCCATTTCACAATTTACATATTTAATGAAGGATACTTGCCTTATTCTACACTTGAGACCATCTTGAGAGTGTTGAGACATCTTCCTTTCGAATGTGAAAATTTTCAAAGGAGGATTAGTCTAGCCCTTTGCATTACTCCCCTTTTCCTTATTGTACATTTTTTTCAATCTGATGCATGACATTTCTATTTTGATTTGGTGTCTAGATCTCATTTGTATGCATTTCATTAGTCAATATTTACATCACATCTTTCCTACATTGTATGCATTTAGATATCTAGGTTCACCTATTTTAAATTTTGGTGAACTTGATGCATGAAATTTCCATTATGATTTTGGTTTTAGATCTCCTTTATGTTCTTGTTAAATTTCATCAGCATTCATGGAGTTTACTAAGTTTGAATATTGTGTTATAACCTATGTTGTTACATTTCTCCTTACTTCTCTTTATCAATCACATGGATTGAATCATTATTTATTGTATTTCATGATGTTTTTATTCCTTCATGGTGTTCTTTCATATGGCATTATGATACTTTCAAATATCTTTCTTCCTTATAGGGCATATTTCAAGACTTTTATCAATATTTCATGTGGTTTTCTCATTCAACTTTAAACAAAATGCATAGAAAATGTTGATTAAATAAGAGTTTTTGTGGATGAACCTAAAGATAATTAAAATAGCATAAACCTTCCTAATCCTACTCACACAGTGTCTATTGATCATGATGATAGAAATCTAGCTCCTGGTGATCTCATCCTAATGGAACCTAGTGTTGGAAACAATTGTCTGAAGGAAATTGCTACTCAAATTATATATTGTCTTTGATGTCACACAATGTCATAGTCTGCAGCAACCAGTTACTACCGAGCTCAGTCGGTCTGCCAGACAGGAATATTAGTGCTTACCGAGTCCACTCGGTTACCAAAGAAAAGTTAGTGTTTACCGAGTTCAGTTGGTTACCAAAGAAAAGTTAGTGTTTACCGAGTTCAGTCGGTTACCAAAGAAAAGTTAGTGTTTACCGAGTTCAGTCAGTTACCAAAGAAAAGTTAGTGTTTACCGAGTTCAGTAGGTTACCAAAGAAAAGTTAGTGTTTACCGAGTTCAGTCGGTTACCAAAGAAAAGTTAGTGTTTACCGAGTTCAGTTGGTTATCGAAGGTAAAGGATTGTCGGTGTTTACCGAGTTCCCTCGGTCTCCGAAAGATTATAGAAAGTTATGGTCACCGAGCACTGTCGGCCCTTGAAGGATTTTTGCAAATAGAGTTTTCTTAATTCAGCCGACTGTTATACTAAATAATGTCGATTTGACAAATCTAAAATCATATAAATAAAAGGTCAAATGTGAAAAGTAAACAAGAGATACAGCAGAAGATTTACAGAAGAAAGATAGGAAAGGTGTGTGCGAATTTGTGAAGGATGTTCAGATATCCTTGAGGTGCAGCACAGATTTATTCGATCAGGAAGGATCACCCATATGCAGAACAGAGATCTGTAATCAGCAAGACAGTTGCATTATTATACAGGTCATTTCTTCATTGTTACCTTCTTATCATTGTAACAGTGAATTCTAAATCTCTTAACTGAGTTGGTTTAACAACCATATTGTAAATCCTCTAACAAGGTGACAATTCCATTGAATTGTTTTCAAGACCTCTTACCAGGCCACTCCTAGCAAGGTGTTTTAAAATCCTCTAACAAGGTCACACCTAACAGTGTGTTTTGTAACCTTTTACCGGGTTGGCTTCTAACCGGGCATCACTTCAGAAAAGTGAAAATCAGTATCTAGATACATTGGTGGTTTTTCCCATATTGGGTTTCCACGTTAAATCTTGTGTCTCTTGTGTTCTTAATTGCTATCTTAATCATACACCAGTGCTGATGAATATCTAAAAGATAATTTTGCTAATACTTTCTGCATCTTCAAAATTACTGCAATCTATTTACCGACTGCTAATACAGATAACATTGTTAAGATATCCTAAGGGATCTGGAAAGAATTAATTGTGAAGAAATTTATGGTTGACTGATTCACCCCCCCCCTCTCAGTCACTTCATCCATATTCCATCACCTAGATCCTCTCCTTCTCAACCCACCTTAATGGTTAGTCTTCAGGAAGCTAGTTTATGCACTTCTTTAGATGACCTTAGACAATATTCCTTTTATCAAATCATTATTCATAATCCTTATGTTAAGAATTTTCTTGATGATTTCTCCCCAAGAATAACATTCAGTAGACATGAAGATCTTGATAAACCTCCTCTTCTTCTCCAACTAAAGAAGATAGGAATATTAATAGGAATATTAATCTCACTAAAGAGAATATTATCCTATTACTCTATATACCAAAAATTTTCATAAACCTCGATATTAATCTCCTTCACCATCTACATTAAAACTTAATTACAATATGGGTTATGACATTACTGCTCAACAAGGTTATAGTGGACAGGGACTTGCTATTAATGAACAAGGTAAAAGTCCCTATAGATCCTCTTACACAAGTTACTAGATGTGGTATAGGATTTATACACCAATCTACCTCTTTTCCTCCTTCCAATCATTCTTCATCCGAACACAAACATCCTCTAGATATTCTTTTACCAATGCCATATGTTGTCATATCTCCTTTTGATGACCATTTGGCTTTATTTAAGAGAATTTTTTGGAGAATTAAATATGAACCTAATATTCATTTTCCTTTTTGACATTTTACAAAGAATCAAAAATCTATTAATAGTAAATTTTTGTCTTTTTCATCATATAAATAAGCATTCTCTCTTTTTTTTATCAAAGCAAAAAATGGGTTTTAGAGACCCAAAACTCTTTACAGAAGAATTACAAAAGATACTCCATGAAAGCCCACCAAAATAGAACGGGAAAAGATCAAAACATGGGTTTCAACCACATGCTCCCACAACCTGACATGAAAGGTTATAGAAAACAACCAAAAAACCACTAAAAGGACCAGGGAAAACTCCAATATAATCACCCACAAATAGGGACCTTCACAATTTACATTTAGCACAACCCATGTGGGAATGAAGAGTCATGTCAAAAGAGGGCATAGACATCTTATATTTCTTTCCCTTCAATGTAATCCATCCCTCTTCCACCTTAGAAGTCACATCCTACCAAACAAGCGCATCTAATGATAAAACACCAACACCCTGAGAAAGAAAGCTAGTAGAATCCCCCAACTCAAAGGCATCAATACAGTTACCACCAACAGGACTAGCCTCACCTAGGATGTTGTGTAATACCCCTCCCATAGTTTTCATTTTTATTTTTTACGGCCAAACTCTTTTAGGCCACTCTTCATGTTGATTATCCACATTTGATGATGTTATTTATATTTATGGTTTTATTGACCCATACTTGCATGTGTATGGTTAGCGTGTATATTTTAATTTTCTATTTAACGTGCCTAATGTGGTTGAGGGATGGATTCGTAGTTACTTTATTGCGAGGTTCACATGATCGGGCGATCCCTTCCATTGTCTGTAATATATTTATACATGTATGTACATGCTCATCTTTTATGCAAGATTTTAGGTACCGAGAATCGACTTCCCTGAATTGTCAAGATGAGCGTGCCCTATCAAAATATCTTCATGGTAAGAGAGGGGAGATAACATACAGATCCAAATCCTAATCTAAGCCATTAATTATCCTAAAATAGTGGACTAGTATCAAATTTTCTACCTATTTGAATTCGTCAAGGTGACGTGAATTCATGAATCCTTCCCTTGAGTTTGTTTGTTATTTGAGTTAGTTGATTTTCGTGTGTTGTAAATCATGTGATTTTGTTGTGTGGTTTATTTGGTTAAAATAATTAAATTAAGATTAATTATGAGATTAGAATAATTATATCTTATGAATATGGAAATATTAAATATAAGGAGATTTAATTATTGACAATTAATTAAATACCTTTGTTTTATTTAAAAAGACTTAATTAAAAGTCTAATTATGGAAATTGGAGATGTCATTAAATATTAAATTAAAATTAAAATTTGAATGCATGGATAATATCAATTGGTAATTATTTATCAAGTTGCATATTATTAAGATGTCATAAATATTAAATTAGTAAACTAAAATATTAAATTCAATTTAATTTGCGCATTTAATTAATAAAATAAAATATGAATTTAAGTTAAAGTTGAGTTAGAAGTTGTTAATTGGAAAAGTGCATATTTTATTATTAAAATTTTAATTAATCATGCAGAAGAGTTTGATAAAAATAAGGTTGAGAGTTAAGTTCTTATTTTAGCGATTTCAAGTTAAGTAATTCTTTTATTATTTTTGAGTGGAGTTCGTCTTGTTTTTGGAGTTGCATGTTTTACAAACCTAGCTTGTCAGATTTTCTATATTAGGGGGTTTGGGGTTATTATTTCATTACGTCTATTAGGTTTTAGAGAATCGTGGTGCTTGGAAGTTAAAGAATTACTTTAAAGCTTGGATTTTTGGAAGTCTTCGATTTGGAATTATTTGTTGTATTTAGTTGGGGGATTTCAGGTAGGTTTTGAGACCTTATGTTTATCATTCTTTTGAAAAGATTGTCTACTTTGTGATTGGAATTGATTGTTGAAAATTATGATTTTATTTGAATTGTGGATTACTGTTTGATTTTTCATTATTTTTTGTTTGAATTGGTTATTGAATCTCTTTTGTGAAAAACCCATAATTTGTTTGAAGAACAATAGGAAAAAAAATTGAAATTAATTCAGTTAAGGTTTTTTTGTATTTGTTGTAGAAACCCTAAGAATTAAATCAAATTAAAATAGATATATAATATTTTCATATGACCATAATCCTTTTATATAATTAAAAGAAAGTAGTAAAGAATATATACATGGAGGAAAAGATATTAAATCATGAGTTAGAAAACCAATGAAAAAATAAATGTATATGTATTTGGAATTTTGAAATATATATGTATGTGTGTGTGTGTATCTATATATATATATATATTAAAAAAATTATTTATTTATTTATTTTTGGATTTAAAAAAATTAATTTATTATTATTTTTATTAAGGTAAAATGGGTTTTGAAGGGGTCCTGAAACCCTAAACAAAATGAAGCTAAAGATTTAAACCATTACAACCTAAAAGATAAGACAGGACCAAAAGAGAACAAGGCCAACCGATAACAGAAAACCAACTAGAAAGAGACAGCAAAAAAAGGACAGGAACCAGAACATAGAAGACCAAAAAAATACAAAACCCAACAATTTATGTATTATTTGTTATTTATTAATTTTTCAGATTCAAAATTATTAAAAAAAAATTAAAATTAAATTATTATTATTTATTTATTTTGAAAAGAAATTAATTAATAAATATTAATTATTTTGTTTACATGCGGGTTTTAATATTAATGTTTTTATTTATATTTATATTTAGAAAATTAATAATATTATTTTATTATTAAATGCATGGTGTTTTGGTATGTATGGAGATTTTAGTTAAATACTTATTTAAAAAATATATATGCATGAGATTTTATATGAATATTTTCTTAATAAGTCAAACTAGAGTTTAATAAATAAAATTGATTGTTCTTAAACAATTGAGACTTGTGTTATGGTTTGACTACTTGGTATATTCTATTGCCTTATTTGATGTTTTTTATTTGGGGAAATTGTGTTGCCTTTAGGAGTGGTATACAGAGGCTTGGGGGGTTTTTCTTCTATGTGACATGTGCATTTTCAGTATTTTTGTAATGTTGTCTTGGTCACAATTATTTTACCCAACTTGATTTCTTAAGCTCATTATTTTGTGAACTCTTTGAGAGGGTGTGTTATATCATGTTATGGTTTGAGGACCAACTTGTAATTGTGGGATTATGGTTTGAGGACCAGTGTGAGTTCTAGTTATCTTTTATGGAGCTGAAATTGATTATCATGCTTTATATGATTTATGATATTTTTTATGACTTATGAGCTTAGGGTAGGTTATCTAGGTGTATAGATGGGAGTATCTTTCAATAAGCGTCGGGGCCCACAAGTGGTTGCCAAGATCACTTATTGTAAGTAACTTAATAAAGTGATATCATGTTACATTAAATGGGGGGTTTTAAAATGAATTAATAAGATATGTTCCTCGCCCATACCTGAGTACTTGATTGAGGACTTGACTAGGATGGGAGTGGGAGAAGATGCTTGATTGAGGTCTTACATGATTAGTAGCATTGTCCATACGAGAGGTTTACTAATGGTGCATATGGTCACTTGAGTGTCGAGGTCCAGAGAGGCTTCCAGGACAAAATTCATGGATTAGACGTATGTGATGACACTTCCCTATATACATATTAGGTTTCCTACATGTGTTGGTTGCCTCTAGATTAGTATGTCTTACCTTTACAATTTTATTGTACCTTTTGAGATACAGAGCTTCCAAGATCCCTTGCTTAGTTTGTATGATGGTTGACTATGGTGTTTGTTATCCAAGTGGGGTCTATTGTTATCTCATCAACACGGTGGGAGTGGACCTTTGCTTCCACATAGTTGGGTGGTAGTGATTATTTTACCATTAAGATTTTGACCTTCCTAAACCAGTGTTGGATGATCCTTTTTGTTGTTACCTTCTTCCTTGTTCATCATTATTGGAGACTTTATCTTATCTTTCAGGATATTGTACATGTACCTTGTATATGATTGGTTATTGCATACCCTACGACTTGTGCAATGGATGATGGTTCATTGTGTATACCTTATGGTATCAGTTGTATCTATGTTTCATTTATATGATCTTTTACTTTTTATTCATTTACATTAGATGGACATTGTATATTGTTATTGTACTTAGTAGATTAATTAAATTTTGAGTAATTTTATGTTAAGGAACCCTTGGGAATTGAAATTTGTGTTGAGTTTCTTTTATGAGTATGTTTCATATTACACTATTTTGTTTCCACATTAATGTACTTGTTGATTTAAACTCTTAAGAAAAAAATTATTATGTAAACTTAGTAGTATGTTTTAGGTTAATTTCTCCTAAATTCCATGGTGTGGAATTACATGCTTCCAGATCTAATAGCCAAATCACAATCAGAGGAAGAAGACACCAGTGGAATTTTTCCATGCACCTCTAGAGAAATAATAGGAGGGACATGAGATGGCATGCCATCCTCAAAAATTGTACCACAAGTAACCAAATCATCTTGAGAATAAATTGCAAAATCTCGTGCCACCACCTAAGAGAAGCTCAAACCAGATTTCTTCTCAACCATGTAATGCATATTAGAAGAACCTTTCCACCATGAGGTCGATGAACTCTTCTTCACTAACCCACAATGCTCAGCTACATAACCAATTTTAAAACATCTTCTACACCTAAATGGAATCCCTTTATAGTCCACATATTGAACCCAGCTTCCCTTAGAAGAATTAATCATGATCTTAGTGGGAAACCCCTTAAAAACATCCATCTCAACCAAAATATAGGCATAGGTGGAATGAAGAATGTCAGACAAGTCCTCATCCACCATAAAAAAATCCCCAAGAGCATTACCAACTTCCTTGAACAAAGAATCAATCCATAGATGAAGGGGAAGATAAGGAAGACAAACCCAGATCAAAAGCTTATCAAACATTTCAGAAGAGGGTTTAAAATCAGGATGTCGTGGTTTTAGCATTAACAAATATTTTTTCTTCATTCTAATCATTCTCTTGTTGATTTGTGCCAAATTTAGATAATTTGTTCAAGATTTAATGGGTAGATCTTAAATTTGTTTAACAACAAATCTTATGCATTTTCTTGATATAAAAAATATACCTTAGTATTTTTCTCTCCTATTATGTTGTTCTCCATCATGTAATATTAGTAGCCTATATCATTTGGGGGCTTTTTGTTTTGCATGGTGTTCATTTTGAGCAACATAATACATTATCTCCCTTTTCTTTCTGCATGGGAGGCAAGGTATATCTCTCTATCTTTTTATTTTATCCTTTCAATGGATCCATTATCTCTTTATTGGTTAAATATTTTATATTGTGATGTCCTTCCATACCTTGTTTGTTAAGGACCTTCCTTTCTAATGGGATTAATGTCCTTTACAATCTCTTCCTTGCATGGAAGTGTATATATCTTGTATAATTCATTTTTCCACTAAATTTATATAATGCGGTATCCTTCCATCTCTCTTCATTGTCTATTTATGGATGTGTATCATTCTTATGGTGGTACATATTTCTTGGCATGAGGTTCTTTATTTCAGGCAAGACATTTTCATCTTTTCTCAACAATCTATTTCATACCTCAAAGGGAATGTCTATCATAAAAAGATTTTCCATTTAGGGATGTATGTATTCATTTTTCCTTTGTTGACTTTTCTCTTTTTCAAGAGATTTACATCCTTGTTTACAACTTGTTTTTGTTTGAAAGTGCATGTATATTATGAAAGATCTATCACTTAGGGTTTATAATACATTTTATTTTCCCTTCCCTTAACACTTGTGGGGAAAGGTCCCATTTGTCTTCTTTATAAGGATCCACTTTCCTTAGTATAGTGGCACTTTTTTTATAATGTGGCATTCTTTTCTTATAAGTAATATTTTCTAGATTCTCTCTTATGCAAGAGGTGTGTATCCTTGATCGCAACCTCTTCCTTTCTTGTAAAAGTATGTTCATCCTAAATAATTTTCCAACTTATTTGGGGGCCTAAATATTGGTATTATTCATCAAGAATCCATTTTTCACATAGCAATAGGAGGCTAAAATAGTGCATTTTTGTTCTTTTCCCCTCTTTATTTTGAAGATGTCTTTGTTCAATAAAACCTCTTCAAGGTAGATGTAATGTAACAAATATCTCTTCCTATCAATGGTCACTTCTCACTTGTGGATATCCTTTCATGATTATCTATTCCTTGTCTAACAAAAGTATTCAATCTTTTTTAAGGGTACAAGCATAAATTTTTGAATTAAGGATATATTCTTTTTGTTGGAAGTTGGTATCCTTGTTTCTCATTTCCTTATGATGCCACCATAATCCTAAGTTGCCATCATAAGAAGGGGATCATATATGTGGCCTCCTTGTATATTATAAAACTTTTTACTTGGTCATTAAAAAAAGCATTTATTGATCCCTTTGGAACACTGCTTTCCTTAAGACTGATCATTTTTATGGATTCACATGGAGACAATGCTTTTAGTAAGACTAATCTTGTGAACTGCCCCTAAGCACAAAACTTTTTAAGTTTCCCCTAAGCGCAAAAAAAATTTAAGTCATCCCTGAGTGTAAAATTCCAAATCTGTCCTTGAGTGGAAAACTTGATGCAGGAGCATCTCAGGTCCTTGGCAATCCTGTGTCACCAAAAACATGTTTGTGTTTTCCTGTGTTGCTTGGTTCCTTCTTTGACCAAGTTGGTTTGGTGTTTCTCAGTTTCCTCCGAGGTTGGTTGGTTATCTCTTTGGCACTTGGTGAATTTCCCTGGCACTTAGTGATTCTTGTCTGGTGCTCAGTTATCCTTTCTTACTGAGTTGTTTGTTTTATTTTTTTGTTGAGGCTGAATCTTGAAATTAATTATGGTCACAGATTTAATGATAGTATCTATCATTAGGAAGCGTGTGGACCTAGATTTGGTCCTCCCTTCCTTTGATGGTGGATTTGAAGGCTGACTTGTTCGGTAGCCTCTTGTATATAATGTAATCTTTGGTTGTAGGTTAGAGGGTCAATTCAGTTAGAAGTTAGAAGAAAGAAGCTAGAAGTTTGGAGATTGTTTCAGATCCTCTCATGTTGGAGGATTTTTGTACTTCAATTTTAATATCTAGCCTAAACCAGGAAGGCCTTACAACCTGGTATGTATGAATCAATTGAAATAAATATATGAAATATATCTGCAATCTCTCTCTCACTTGTATGTTGTTGCTTTCTCATGTGATCTCTACAAGGTGGATCTAGTTAGGGTGTGCCTTTTTCCCCTCTCCCTATCATCCCTTGTGTCAGGTGGTATCAAAGCAAGGTGAGAACAGGATCTAGGTTTGAGGGTTCCTTCTTGTCAAACCCTAGTTGATTTTTTGTGGGGTAGCAGATTGTGATCTGGCCTGCAATTGCATCGGGTGTCAAGATGGTTCATGGGAGGCAAGATGCAGATCCAGGATTGGAAGACATGTTGAGACAACTTGCTGCTAGATTAGAAGCTATTGAAATAGCCCAGAGAAGAGGAAGACATCTTGAAGATGTTAGTGATGATGAAATTGAGGAAGAACAAGGTGATGTAGAACCTACACCAGTGATGGATCAAGCTGAGGAAATATTTTTGAAGGCTTTGACAAATATGAAGTCTACACCACACTTTAATCCTCTTGAGTATAGTGGAAAATTGGATTCGGATGAATTGGTGGACTGGATCACCGAGATGGAAAAGTATTTTGAATATGAAAATGTACCTGAGGAAAAGAAGGTAAAAATTGCAAGCACAAAGTTGAAAAGTCATGCATCCTTGTGGTGGGAACATCTACAGTTGGATAGAAAGAGGAAAGGCAAAGAAAAAATTAAGGTATGGAATAAGATGGTGAATAAATTGAAAGGAAAGTTTTTACCTTGTGATTATTAGATTAACCTAGTTGGGGGAATGCAAAGTTTCAGGTAGAAAGATAGCTCAATAAAAGAATATACTGAGGAATTCTATAGATTAGATATCAGATCTGGACATGATGAAGATGATGGGGAAATAATTTCTAGGTACTTGAATGGATTGAGAGTTTCCATCCAAGAAGAAATTAGTTTGGTTAAATTGGAGAGCATTGAAGAGGCTTATCAATTTGCATTGAAAGCTGAGGAGAAATTGAACAAGAAACATGAGCAAAGACAAAGAGGTAGAGGTGGTAAATTCCCTAGAGGAAGAGGTAGATCTTATGGTGAAAATAGAAGATCTAAACCTGAAAAGACAAATTTGGATAAAGGAAAGACCGAGTGGAAAGGTGAAAGTTCATCTAGAGGAAGAGGCATTAACTACCGAGGTGGTTATAATAGAGGTGGTTTCCGAGGAACTTGTTACAATTTTGGAGAAGAAGGACATAGATCATTTGAGTGTACACATGCAAGTAAGAAGGTCAGTAGCAGTAGAAATTCTTTTGTGTAAGAAGTGTCACTGAATGAACCTGAGAAAGAAAAGAACTTGATGGTAAGGAGAGCACTTTGGAGTGAAAGTAATAAGGAAGATCTGATAAGGAAAAGTTTGATCAAGACCAGATGTATAGTTTATGATGAAGTTTGGAAGGTAATCATTGACAATGGTAGCTCGGAGAACTTGGCATCTGAGGAAATGGTTACAAAGCTGCAATTGAAAAGGTTGGAACATCCAAAGCCCTATCAGATTTCATGGATCAAAGATGAGTATACACTCTTGGAAAGTGAACAATGTTATGTGAATTTGAAAATTGGAAAGTATTATGATAAGGCATTATGTGATATCATGCGTATGGATTGTTGTCATATTTTGTTGGGTAGACCTTGGCAATATGATCTACATCCTATATATGATGGGAGATTGCATAAATATACTATTTGGGCCGATGGAAGAAGACAAATATTGTTACCTTTGATTGAAGAACCTATTAGTAATTTTTGCACATCTATGAAAGTTTTCTTGATGGAAGGAAGAAAGTTTTTTAAGGATTTGAAGAAGAATGATGTATGTTTTGTTGTGATTCCTAACAAATCAAGTAAGAAAATGGAGGATAGTATCCCTGAGGAGATTGGAGATTGATAAGTTACTCACCGAGTATAGTGAAATCATTTTTGATAAGGTACTTGATGTTTTACCATCAAAGAGAAGCATTGATCATTGCATGGATCTAATCCCTATAGCTAGTTTACCGAATAAGGCATTACATCGGTTAACACCTACCGAGAATTAGGAATTGAACCGATAGATTCAAGAATTGTTGTAGAAAGATTTAATCTGAGAAAGTTTGAGTCCTTGTGTAGTACCTTTTGTATTGGCACCTAAAAAGAATGGAGAATATTGAATGTGCATTGATTCCAGAGCAATCAACAAAATAAAAGTGAAATATAGGTTTCCTATACCAAGAATGGATGATATTATGGATAGTTTGACTAGAGCAAAGTATTTTACCAAAATTGATTTGAAAAGTGGGTATCATCAAATTAGAATCAAAGAAGGTGATGAGTGGAAGATGGATTTTAAGATGAAAGAAGGTTTGTATGCGTGGTTGGTTATGCCTTTTGGTTTAACTAATGCACCAAGTACTTTTATGAGGTTGATGAATGAAGTTTTGAAGAAATTCTTAGGTAAATTTGTGATTGTATACCTAGATGATATTCTGATATTCAGTAAGACCAGAGAAGAACATTTTTTGCATGTTAAACAAGTATTGCAGAGGTTGAAAGAAGAAAGGTTGTTGATAAATCTGAAAAAGTGTTCATTCATGAAAGAGGAGATTTTGTATTTGGGAATTTTGATTTCAGTTGATGGTTTGAAGATGGATCCTGAAAAGGTTGAAGCTATTTTGAATTGGCCTACACCTGAGAATGCTATTGAGGTAAGACCATTTCATGGTTTGGGAAGTTTTTATCAAAAGTTCATTAGGAATTTCAGTTCAATTTGTAATGCTATGACTGAGACTATGAGAGGAGATAAAAGAGAATTCAAGTGGACACATGGAGCTGATAAAAGTTTTGAGACTCTAAAGTAGAAGGTTGTTGAATTGCCTATTTTGGCATTTCCTGATTTCAATAAGGTATTTCAAGTGGAATGTGATGCAAGTGGAAGTGCAATAGGAGCTATGTTGAGTCGAGAAGGTAAACCTTTTGCTTTCTTTAGTGAAAAGTTGAATGATGCAAAAAGGAAATATTTTGTGTATGATCAAGAATTTGATGCTATTGTTCAAGCCTTGAAGAAATGGAGACATTATTTGATACCAAATGAATTTGTATTGTATACCAATCATAAAGCTTTACAGTACTTGGGTAGTCAGAATAAGTTGAATCGAAGACATATGAAATGGGTTGAGTATTTGCAGAGTAATACATTTGGGATAAAGCATAAGAGTGGAGTCACTAACCGAGTTGTTGATGCATTGAGTAGAAGGAGATCTTTGATGACTGAGATGAAAATTGAAGTTCTTGGTTTTCATGACATGAGAGATTATTATGAATTTGATCCTAATTTTTCTGAGCCATGGAGAAAGTGTAGAGCACATATTCAAGATCAACCGAGTACTAAATGGGAAGAATATTTCATTCAAGGAGGTATGTTGTTTAAAGGTATTCAGTTGTGTATACCGAGAGGATCGATGAGAACTAATTTGATAAAAGAGAAACATAGTAGTGGTTTGGTTAGACACTTTGGTGTTGATTATACTTTGAATTTCTTAAAGAGAAATACTTTTGGCCACATTTGTATAAAGATGTTCACAAATTTGTGAAAAGTTTTTGGAATTTGTCAAGTTGCAAAAGGAGTAAGTCTGGATTGTATGCAGTGATTTCTTTTCTTGAGAAACCTTGGATTGATATCAGTATGGATTTTGTTATTGGCTTATCGAAGACAGTAAGAGGTAATGATTCTATATTTTTGGTTGTGGATAGATTTTCTAAAATGGCACATTTTATACCTTGTAGAAAGACATCAGATGCAATACATATAGCAGATCTTTTCTTTAAGGAAATTTTCAGATTGCATGGATTACCGAGGAGTATTATCTCTAACTGAGATAGTAAATTTGTTGGATACTTTTGGAAGACCCTTTGGAGAAAGTTTGGCACCGAGTTGAAATATAGTTCTACATTTCACTCATAGACCGATGGACAAATAGAAGTTTTGAATAGAAGCTTGGGAAATCTTTTGAGATGTTTAGTTGGAGACACTGAGTAATTGGGATTCTATGTTGGCACAAGAAGATTTTGCATACAATAATTTAGTGAATAGGAGTACTGGAAAAACACCTTTTGAGATTGTAAATGGCATACAACCGAGAGATATATCAGATTTGAGAGATATTGCTAATGAAGGAAAGAGAAGTTCTAAAGGAGTAAAGTTTGTTGAGTACATGAAGACATTACATGAAGATGTGAAACATAAGCTGGAGAAAAGTAATCAAAAATACAAAGATAGAGCTGATAGATCAAGAAGACATAAGACTTTTACAGTCGGTGATGAAGTAATGGTTCATTTGAAGAAAGGCAGATTTCCTGTTGGAACATATGGGAAGCTGAAAATGAAGAATTTTGGTCATTGCAAGATTTTGAAAAGATTTGATAGTGGAAATGCTTATGATATTGAGTTACCTAATGACATGGATATATCACCTATATTCAACATTTCTGATTTGTATGAGTACCATGAGTCAGATGAAGAAATGACAGTACCAAATGATTATCCAAAGAAACAAATAGAAGAAGTTGAGCAGATTTTGGAGCAAAGAATTGGCAGAAGTACAAGAGGAAAATAGTATATGGAATATCTAGTAAAGTGGAAGAATAGACCGATTGAAGACAGTTCATGGATTTTACAATCTGAGTTGGATTCGGCTTGGATCGTACCTACTTCATGATTCAGAGAATCATTTTCAAATAACCCCAGGTGTCTGATGCAGGAGCATCTTGGGTCCTTGGCAATCCTGTGTCACCAAAAACATGTTTGTGTTTTCCTGTGTTGCTCAATTCCTTCTTTGACCGAGTTGGTTTGGTGTTGCTTAGTTTCCTCTGAGGTTGCTCGGTTATCTCTTTGGTGCTCAGTGAATTTCCCTGGCGCTTGATGATTCTTGTCTGGCACTCGGTTATCCTTTCTTACCAAGTTGTTTGTTTTAGTTTTCTATTGAGGCTGACTCTTGCAATTAATTATGGTCACAAATTTAATGTTGGTATCTATCATTGGGAAGCATGTGGACCTAGATCTAGTTGTCCCTTCCATTGATGATGGATCTAAAGGTTGACTTGTTCGATAGCCTCTTGTATATAATGTAATCTTTAGTTGTATATTAGAGGGTCAGTTCAATTATAAGGTAGAAGATAGAAGCTAGAAGTTTGGAGATTGTTTTAGATCCTCACATGTTGGAGGATTTATGTACTTAAATTATAATATCTGGCCTAAACCAAGAAGGCCTTACAGCCTGGCATGTATGAATCAATTGAAATAAATATATGAAAGATATCTGCATTCTCTCTCTCACTTGTGTGTTGTTTCTTTCATGTGTGATCTCTACAAGGTGGATTTGGTTAGGACATGCCTTTGGCCCCTCTCCCTATCCTCCCTTGCGTCAAAAATTTTTAAGGTGCCCCTGTGCGCAAAATTTTCAAGGTAGGATTGACTAGCATAACACAAATTTCTAGATCATTAATTCTCCCTTTCCTTTTTCTTTAGGATGAGTGGAACTAGCATAACACAACTTGATAGCCTTTCCTTCTCATCCATGAATCACCTAGCATAACAAAACTTTCTATCTTGTTGGATTCATGATCTCTCTTTTCTTTTCATGCTCTCATAGCTTTGCTAGTGGGTTACATCATGGAGTGTTGTCCTTGGAAGATTCTCTTGCCCTTTCCATGTGACCATTTATTATCTTGCAATAGATTTCTAAACATGATTTTAGTGGTTGAGATTTTTTCTTGATCATGGTCTCTTCTACTAATTGATTTGGAGTTTTTTTGTACTAACCCCTTTTTATTTTTGTCTTTGCCTTTTGATTTTTGTCTTTTTGTTTTGTTTTTTCATGCCCTTGCGCATTGATGTATGAGCTTAGATCCTTTGTTTGATAGCTTGTGTCCTTAAAATTAGTAATGTCTTATCTCTTTGCAATTTTCCTGTGATCACATCTCTCTCATTATTCTTCTTTTATTTCCCTCTCATTTCCTTTACCGTGAGTGAGAGGTTATCTCATACTCCCACTAAAGTGGGAGCTAAATGTATCGTCCTAAATTGTAAGAACCTAATCAATGTAAAATTTAAGGATTGTTTTGCACCCACCTTAGTATATCTTCTATAACAGAACCTCACATGACACTTAATGGACATCTAAATTTAGATACAGGTCCTCTTTCATTTCAATCTTGTTTAAATTTAAAAATAAACAAGTTGAGGAGATCTCATCAAGCTCTGAATCTTTAGAAGAGAAGGAAGAACCTCCAACTAAGGGTTTTCAAAGGTTTACAAGGCATAGACAAAAACCTACAAGGTATTCACTTGATTACTAGAGATGTATTTTTTCTTTGATAAAGAATGACACATGGGATCTTGTTCCATTGTCTGTAGGAAAAAAAAAAACCTATTTGTTTCAAATGGGTGTTGAAAAAAAGATTGGTTCAAATGGAATCATTGAGAAGCATAAATCAAGGTTGCTTGTGAAAGGCTACTTTCAAGTTGAGGATGTTGATTATGGTGACATATTTTCTCTTGTTTCATAAATTAGATTTTTTATTTTTATTATTGTTTCTTATGATTTAGACATTGATATGGACGTGAAAATTATTTTCCCTCATGGTTATTTGGAGGAAGATATTTACATGACACAACGAGAGTGCTATGTGGTAAAAGGTTAAATTAATTTGGTTTGTAAATTAAAGAAATTTTTATATGGCCTCAAGAAGAGTCCTACAACGTGGTACCAAAAACTTGATACATGTGTGTTGAGTTTTGGATTTGAGAGTTCTAAATCAGATTATTGTGTTTATTATACATATATTGGTGGTCATTTCTTGTACATTTCATTATATGTTGATAATTAGTAAAGGGAAAGGTATGATTATAGAACTGAAGTCTCAACTTGCTACTAAATTTGAAATGAAAGATCTTGGTGTAGAAAAACACATTCTTGGGATGGAAACTAGAAGAGATAGAGTGAACAAAAATCTATGTATAGACTAGAATAGGTATGTGAACTCAGTTTTATAGAGGTTTAACCTGCAAGATTCAAGGCCATTATTCATTTCTTTTATAATTGGAATATATTTATCTATTTTAGATTGTCCTACATCTCCATCAGAGATGGAAAACATGAGCAGACTAACTTATCAAAGTTGAGTTGGAAGTTTGATGTATATTATAGTCTGTACTAGACTATTCCTTACCTAAGCAGTGAGAGTTCTTTCCAGATATATGTCTAATCCTGGTAAAATTCATTAGGATGTAGTTAAAAGAGTCCTCAAATATTTGAAGGGTACCTCAAAGTTTTCTGTGTTATCATGGTAATATGTGATACCCCATTATTTTGACCAAAGTAATAAACATGTAAATAAGGGAAAGGAGAAAATAAACATACCTTGTCTTGTACATATTTCCTGCACTTGCATAGTAGTTAGTCATCATCATTGCATAAGAATTTTTTTCATCCTCATAAATGCATTCATTCGTAATGTGCCATCACATACATATGCATACATGAATGATCCACATCATACATGAACACATCCATAGCTTTGTATGACTGATATATGAATACATACATGCTACAATATTCTATGAACATATCAGAACATTCTATCATGTATAATCATGCAACATCATGTACATATATATCTTTGTATCATAATATTGAGAGAATGACATCATGAGATCATTGTTCTCCATGGTCAGGTGTCACTGTCGACTCATGGAACTATTTATATAGTCGGCAGTATTCCGGGTGGATATTACCAATAATGATTTATGATTACTACAAATAATCCAATTGATTACTCATAATAATCATAAATGATTATTATGAGTAACTGATAACTCTCACCAATGGCCATATTCATTTATCATCGATACTTGGCACATATTAATTGTTATTGTAATACCCCAAAAATGGGCTATAGGTTCATTAACCTCTTACATCAACAAATCGAACGAAATAGACATCAAAGTCCTAACCAAAGGCACATCTGCACATCAATATATCAAAAACTTAATTGATTATCTCAATTCTGCATCGGGGAATATTCCTACTTTATCCTAATTATCTTTGATTTAATAATTATTTGGTGATAAATCATATTTATCCTAAAGTTTGATTAATTGAATATTCTGAATATTTGATTAATCAAATTTAATACTGCCACTTAATTGTTTAATTAAAATTAATTCAATTTATTCCTAAATTGTATTATTTAATTTTGGCAATAAATCAAAAATCTTATGACTAATTGATTAAATTCTTATTTAATTAATTAATGTCAATTGTCAATATTTAATAATATAGTTTTTGAATAAAAGTTTGATTTGATAATTGATTAACCCATAAATCAATTATTTCAAAAATCAGTTAAGTTGAAGATAAATTACTTTATTTATTTAATTAATTCATAATTACTATGCACATTCAAAGAGAAGTTAAAATTTAAATCAGAAAATCAATTCAAGTTGTTATCTTTTGGAAACTCAATATCTATTTTGAGTTGAAAGTTGATCTAAACTTCTGATTTGAGTGAAAAAGTTGTTCTTGCATGCTTTTGCATGATTTTATGAGTTTATTTATTCTTAATTTCTTGTTAACTCAAAAATCAACCTGAGTTCATCAAGAGTGATTTATGGCTTTTCTCAATGCATTCTCAAGCCCTAGATTTCTATAAAATCAAGGCTCAACTCTTCATAATAAATCTCTCGAATTTACACAATTACTCTAGCGAATTTGCAGCTGAAGGATCGAGCACTTATGACAGGCGATTTGTGAGATTTTTCATTGTTGGTCACAAGAATTCATAGTTTTTCATAGCATATCAATGAATTCATTCATTCATATCATTCCAGCTAGATTAAATCTACATATCATTTCAATTTCATTTAGATTAGTTTCATACAGATTTTTCATTCAAATTGCATACAAAATCCAAAAAAATAGATTAATCTGCATTCATACAGTTTTTCATTCTTTTGCATTCAAATCGTTCATTTAGGTGTTGCATTGTCACTGATCTCAATTTCAATTTGAGAACATCATACTCGCACCTACTAGAAGGTAGTAAATTGCCTGGTTAGCTTAGTTTCAATTATTTACAGATTTTGATTTTGCTAACCTCTAATGTTTTACTGAAGTCTTGTGTCCGCAGCTAGGTACAATTTTCACACACACATTTTTGGCACCCACCGTGGGGCCCTAAAATGGGTTTCCATTTCTATTCTAACAATTTCATTCAATTTTCTATCTTTTTCTACCATTTCTATGATTTTTAGATTTTGTTCGTACATTTTTCGTATGACTTTTGTCAGAAAGTCGTACCAGGACCCCCTGATTGTCGTATGATAGTTGATATTTTCGAGGCTCATATCATAACTTACACATTGTTGTTTGGGAGCTACTCTATCATGTGGGAAGACACCCACTATCGTACAAGTTTCCAAATTGTCGTACGGGAGGTAACTGACTGTCGTACAAGTTTTTCCATCAGAATTCAATTGTCGTTTCAGATTTTCAAGTAGTTTTCCAGATTTGATTTTTGGATTTAAACTAACAGCTAACCCTAACAATTGAGATCTTATGTTTGTGATTGGTATTTGCTGATTTTGATTGGAAAATCACAAGAAAAATTGCTAAAACAGGTAAAATCTACTAAGCGCATTGCGAGGAATTCAGGTATTCTTCTATGATCTGATAACATTTCGATTTGGATTTAAAACAAACTCTCTTATGTCAAGCTTGAGTGCCTTTTACAGCTTTCATAATTCACACTTCAGTTTTGGGCTATAAAAATGAACATAGATTTTCTTTTTGCATATCTGTTACACCTAGTAAATAGGCCCTATGAACACTATTTGTGGATGATCTTGAGAGAGTGGGCTTCATTCGCTTGTTCACACATGCGAAGCTCTTCTTGACGAAGGATCCCCTTGTAGGTAGGGAGGATACTGAGATTATCTTGCGTTCTACTGGGTTTGGTCCTCAGATTTTGATCGATACGTTATCTCTCTGGAGAGATCGATAGAGCGTAGTTGTTGACATCACAAATCTTGGTGAGATAATTTCAGTCTTAGCGTGTCGGATTAATCTATCTGTTGTGTTTGGGTAAAAGTGATAAGGCTAGAGGATTATGCTCTACTCCCTTTTTAGGTAGTATCAGAAACTCAAATCCTTGGATCTGGACCAAGTCCCCATGTGGTATCTTTTGTGAGTCACCTTTAGATAGGGTTAACCGTAGTGGACATTCCCTTTATTGGGTCAACCACGTGGATGAAACCTCAAGCAGTAATAGCCATTTTCATCGTGGTAGCAATAGCCACTATATAAATGTCCTTGTGGAGGAAATCTTCACAGGTGTGGTCTCTTGTTGGGATGTCAGATCTCCCTAGCAGCTCCTGATTGATTAAATTCTTAGACTATGTCAAAACCCCGCCTAGATTGGAGTTCTCCCTCTTGAGATCACAAAAGTTGTAGAGTCAGACCATTACTACAAACCCTAGTGAGGCCAAATTTTTCATTTTCTAGGACTCTATGCATTATTGAAAAACCTTTTGGAACATACACAACTAGCAATCCTAGGGATTAGCACATTAAGTCACTTCATTGTTCATGCGCAGGGTTGCTTTGCCCCCTGTTCATGATTTTCAAACGTACTTGAAATCACTTTCTTGTTGTTCTATGTGCTTGTTTACTTACTTGGTTATTGAAAATGAACAATCCTGAAATGAACTTCAAATCTGGACAGAAAACCTTGTAAAACACACTAATTTTGAAAACTGAGAAATTGCAAAATCTGACGCAAAATTCCTTTTTGGATTCAAAAGTCATCCCACAGGATCAAAAAGTCATACAATTTTTTACCCTTTGTCATATAAGAACCCCCAGATTGTTGTATGAGAGCTTGTATATTTTCGTACGAGTTTTGTCAAAAATCACTAGCAAAAAGTCAAAAACTGCTATCAACTGTCATGCGAGCTTTGCAATTGTCGTACAAGTCTTTTCAATTGTTGTACCAGAGCTTACCCATTGTTGTACGAGCCTGTAGAAAGTCTTATGAGAATTTTGAAAAATTTGCCAAAAACTTGCCAAAATTGTCAGAAGTCCAGTTTTTACAGCCTACTTCCAGATTCTGTCAAAATATTCACTATGTCAGGAACAGAGTAAAAACTAGAAAGAATCCAATCTATTTGCCTAAAATTGGTCTCTTGAGTCTGATCTAGCCTTTTGATCTATCAATTTGAGTCTTTTCCATCGTGTGTCAAAATTATCTTCAATTTAATCTTCAAACAAAAATGGCTAAGTGTTGCGAGCTCGTGTCCACCATCTTTTGGGTGTCTACCCATACTACTAGAGTACAGTATCCTTCATTTACGTCCAATCTATCTTCAATAAATCCAATTTTGACAAGGTTGCGTCATTCAATCTTCTTGAATCAAGTCATTCTTCGGATGTCTTCATATTGCTCTTTTGTCTCACCCAAGGTTAATGGTGGAAACTAGAGCTTCATCACAACAAAAACAAGGAGAAAAACCTAGATTCTCTTTGGCTGCATCTTTTGTGATTGATGAGACATTTCATCAACCTTTCAACACATGCTGCCATTCCCTAAGAGAGTAAAGATACCTAAATATGACAAATACGATAGAAAATTTGATCCTCAAGACCATGTCAGAGAATTCTGTACTCAATCTATGGAGTTCATGCACAAACCAACCTACCTAATGCATCTTTTCCTTCGATCTCTGGGAGGGTCATCTATTCATTGGTTCTCAAAAATGCCTCCAACCATCAAGACTTTTGAGGAGTTAATCAAACTTTTCTATCAACGATACTCCTACAACATCCAGCATCTAGTCACCATGATCGACATTTGCAATCTGAAACAGAACTCAGGAGAACCATTCCTGACTTTTCTCAAAAGACGGAGGAAGAAATTTTCTCTATATGCTAGACCCATTCCAGAAACTAAGAAGCTAGAAATTTTCATCAACAATCTTGTTCCAGAAATCAACTACCATTTGCAAATGCAAATCATACATCCTTTGATAAAATGGTAGAAAATGCAATCAAAATTGAGAAAGTACTTGTACAAAAAGGAGACATGTCACTTCAAAAGGACAAGTATGAATCTGGATCTAGTTCTAAAGACAAAGGCAAAAACTGGAACAAGAATAAAGGCGTTGTCACAGATGGTGTTGTTGATACTATATGTGCCCCATCTAAGGCACCCACTTTCAATCTCACTGTTGGTACCCAAGCCATCAAAGCCTTAGAAGAAAAAGTAACAAAATCAAACAAGAAGTCATCTGATTATAAACCTTGGGCTACATATCCTAAATGAAAGTTTACTCCTCTTGGAGATTCCTTGGAATCCGCCATGAAAACTCTATTGGCCAACAACATCATCACCTTTCCTGAGATAAAAGTATTTGATCCTGAACCTAAATTGAAATGGTGGAGAGAGAACAATTTCTGTGACTTCCATCGCAATAAGGGTCATAAAACCAATAATTGCATATGCTTGAAACACATCATACAAGACAAAATTGATAATGGAGAAATCGTACCTGACAATCATAAAAGAAATAATGATCATACAGCATTCACGAAACCATTTCCAAAACATGGTCAAGGAGATTCATCTTCTCAGGCTAATGTGGGTGCTAAAGTCAATTATGCTTACTCTGGAAACAATGTTGTCATAAATATGGTTGAACCATGCCTATTTGAGCATTGCAATGTCATCACAATTGTAAGAAAAGATGGGAATAATCAATCAGCAAATGCAGTTACTCGATCACAAGCTCAAGTGCATCTACAAGGACAAAATTATGGTTCATCAAATGTCCCTAAGATGCCTTTCAATCTTTCATCTGCTTCTAAATAGAAGGCTACCTCTAAATCATCAAATCCTAAAGATACAAGGCCAACATCATACAGTATTGTCCAACAACTCCAGCATACAAATGCAAAAATCTCCATGTTTGAGTTGCTTCGGATATCTCCAGCTCATAGAGCCATTCTAGACAAAGCTCTGCTCAGATCCAATGTTCCTGAAAACCTTGATTTAGATGGATTCGAAACTATGATTGGTCATCTGACGTCTCCCCAGTATATCTCCTTTTCAGAGGAAGATGATAACTCCTTGAGTCGTCTGCATAACTAGCCCTTGCACATTGAAGTCTTGATCCAAAACCATCATGTCAAACATGTGTTGATAGATGGAGGTGTTGGTCTCAACATTTGTTCTTATAGCTTGATCACATAGTTGGGATTGTCTAAAGCTGCCATTGATCCTAAGAAGAAGATAACTATCAAGGCATATGATGAACAAGAAAGATCTTCCAAAGGAATGATTATCTTGCCCATCAGAACAGGTCCAGTTATCAGAGATATCACATGTCAAGTTCTTGATATACCTTTGGCTTACAACATCCTTCTAGGAGACCCTAGATACATGAAATGAGAGCTATTCCTTCCACATACCATCAATGTGTGAAATTTCCTTATGAAGGAGTAGAGGTAATGATTCCATCTAACTTATCTACAACATGCAATGCATTGAAAGAAAGTGTTGATAAACTTGTTCCTAATAACAGAGAATCTTCCACTAAACAACTAGATATTGCTTCAACGTCCAAGATAGAAGAACTTGCTAAAGAATTCAAAATTAAAGATAATGATATGGGAGAATACACAATGGAACCTGTTTTATCTCTCACATCTCTCCCATTGTCCCCTAAATCTTATGGACAACCTTCTGACAAAGTGAAACCCACAGCTAAAGAATCTCAGGTAATATTCAATGGAAGCTTTGTCACAGAACAAGTATCTAAACAAGAGTTTGAGGAGGAATTTGTGCTTGCATGGTTATACAAGGATGAGTCTCAATCCCAATCAGTCCAAAAATGTGATTCCACTTTAAGAAAAATTCCTTAGAAGTCATATGGACCAGGGGATAAATTGATCACAAAAATGGGATATACTAGAAAAGGACCTCTAGGACTACAAGGTAAAGGTCTTCTATCACCTCTTGATCATCGTGGACAAACAAAAAAGAATACAACAGGTTTAGGATATCAAAAGAAGCCTTTCTATCTTAGCAAAAACTCTCCACATGTCTTAGAATAGATTGAACCGTCGGCAGCAATTCAACCAAAGGAAGAAACACCACAATCTGACAGTGATGATTTAGACACTATTGATGAGCTCATTCCTTATGAGCATTTTCCCAAATAAATTCTAGACCTCCTCAAAGATGAAGAGAAAACTAAGGAGAACATCAATGTAGTAGATACATAAGAACCTACTATGGAACAAAAGACAGTTGCACCACAAGAACTAGCTGATCTTGAGGAAAACCAAACAGACAAGGAGGAAGGTGGTAGCTATTCTGAGATAGATTCTCAAGAGTATGAATTCAAATCAGAATCTGAGGGTAACCCTTCTTGGGGTATCCATCCTGACTTTACACATGTTCTCAAATTTCCTAGAGGCATAGATGAGGAATCAAATGACTATGAATGGGGATTCATTCCAGAGGAAGGTGAGCTTATCACGGAAAAACATATTGATGCTATTCACCAATATGCACCTAAACCTAATGTAAGTCTAGAGCAAAATGATGAACTTAATGAGTCTGATCCACCTATGGCTAAAGTGGACTCCCACAATGACATTGAGCCTATTCATGAATTGAACATTTTGAGTTGTAATATCACCTTCAAACTTGAGAGTCAGGTTAGGACCAATGATGACAGATCCATATCCATAAACACTATTTCCCAATCTTTCCCCACTTTGACTATCCAACATCCCGAACTTCTTGACCAAACCTCCATGAATCCGAGCCAAGTTATCTATACCTTTCCAAATGACTATGCCCTTGCTTGTTACCTCAATGCAATTGAGCCTATGATGACTTCCATCAGTGAACTGAGTGTTATCATGATGGAGTCAGACATCAAGTATCTTAGTCAAAAGAATAGAAATAAAAATAAAAAGAAAAGGAGTTCTGAGGGTGAGAACCACTTTGTGGCCGTCTCAGAACCTACAAAAGTAAAAATAAAAAATGATGTATCTGAAGGTGAAAACCTCTCTGAGGCACCTAAGGATGAGATATTTGATGTCCTTTCGAGTCATTTACAGGACAGATCTTTAGTACTGATTGAGCCCACTCAATCCATCAACTTGGGAACAATGGAAGAACCACAGTTGATCCATGTAGCACAATCCTTATCAGAAGAAGAAAAGAAAAACTTTACCACATTCCTAACAGAAAAGAAGATCAACTTTGCATGAAAATATTCAGATATGCCAGGGTTGGATCTTGATCTTATAACGCACCATTTATCTATAGCTCCAGACGTCAAACTTGTTAAGCAAAAATTGAGAAAGATGCATCCACATATTGCACTCTTGGTCAAAACTGAATTAGAGAAACTACTAAAAGCCGGATTTATCCATGTTATTGGTTATGCTGAATGGATCTCAAATATTGTATTTGTATCAAAACCAAACAAGTCTATAAGAGTATGCACAGATTTTAGAGATGTAAACAAAGCATGCCCTAAGGATGATTTTCCACTACCTAACATTGATATGATAGTGGACATGATTGTGGGCTTCGAGATGTATTCTTTAATGGATATTTTTTCTGGATATAATCAAATCAAAATTGATCCAGAGGATCAAGAGAAAACTGCTTTCACATGTGTGTGGGGAACCTTTTGCTGGAATGTCATGTCATTTGGGCTTAAGAATGTTGGTGCTACATATCAGAGAGCTATGATGTCTATTTTTCATGACATGATGCATCGAACTATGGAGGATTATGTTGATGATACTCTAGCAAAATCAATGATGAGATTTGAACATCTAAATGATTTGAGAAAAATACTAGATTGAATGGAGAAGTTTAGTCTTAGACTGAACCCTAAGAAGTGTGCTTTTGGTGTCACTTATGGAAAGCTCTTAGGCTACATTGTTTCAAAGAAAGGAATTGAAGTAGATCCAGCTAAGGTCAAAGATATCATGGAGATGCAACCTCCCAAAAATATCAGTCAAATGAGAACATTACAAGGGAGAGTACAATCTATCAAATGCTTCATATTTTAGCTAGAAGACATATCATAGCCTTTCACAGAAACATTACATAAAGGTGTGACTTTTGCATGGAACGAGGAATGTGAAAAGAACTTTAATCATATCAAGAAATATTTATCAAATCCTCCTATTTTGATGCCTCCTATACAAGGGAATCCATTGATCTTATATGTCTCTGCCACAGATACATCACTAGGGGCATTTCTAACACAGCATGATGAGAACAAGAAAGGAAGAGCTATATACTATATCAGTAGAATATTGGTCGCATATGAGAAGAACTATTAAATGATTGAGAAAGCTTGTCTAGATGTGATCTTTGCATCACAGAAATTGAGACACTACATGTTATCTCATACCACACATTCTGGTAGCTAAGATTGATCCACTCAAGTACCTACTAAGCAAAGCCGCCCTCACAAGTAGACTAGCTAAATGGGTCATGTTACTAAGTGAATTTGACATTGAATATGTTGAAAGAAAATCTATTAAGGGCCAAGTTATTTCTAATCAACTAGCTAACACACCTTTGTTTGATGATAAACCAATGCAAATGGAATTCCCAAATTCCTCTATCATGAATATTTCTTCTAGAGCATGGAAGCTATTCTTTGATGGCTCCTATACACATAACGGATCTGGAGCAAGCATATTATACATCACACCTCAAGGATACTCAATCCCTAAAGCATTCAGACTAAAACTTCCTTTCACAAATAATATTGTTGAATATGAAGCTCTACTTAATGGTATGAAGATATCAATTGAGTGGTGAGTAATGGAGTTGCACATTCACGAAGACTCACAACTAGTCATACACCAAGTCAATGATGTGTACCAAAAAAAAGATGAGAAACTTGTTCCATACAAATGCATGGTAGATGACCTTAAGAAATATTGCATATCTATCACCTTTGAACAAATTCCTAGAACAGAGAATAAAGTTTTTGATGCTATGGCAATGCTATCTACTTTGTTACAGCAGCCCGAACATGAGCTACGCTACGAGTTCCTGGTGGAAACACTATCTTATCCTACATATGATTCTCCTGAAACCTGCATGATTTGCACTATTGTTGGTCATGATTCATCCTGATACAAAAACCTTTTCTCCTATCTCCAAGACCAAATCATTCCTGATACCTTCAACCACCATGAGAAATGATACCTTATCCTCAATACATCCCGGTATGTCATCATTGGTAATGATCTGTACAAATGAGGTCTAGATGGTACACTCCTTAGATGTTTAGAATGGGAAGAGTCTCAATGTGCATTAGAGGAAGTCCACGAAGGCATATGTGGATCACATTTCAATGGTTTAACACTATCTCAAAAACTTATTAGGGTTGGGTACTATTGGCCTAAAATGGAAAAAGAGGCTATCAAGTTTGCTAAGAATTGTCAAAAGTGCCAAGTACATGGTAACTTAATTCATGCACCAAGGAGAGATATAATTCCCTTTACTACACAATGGCCTTTTCACCAATTGAAATTTGATCTTATAGGATCCATACATCCTCATTCTTCTAATGGACATACCCATATTATTACAGCTATAGACTATTTCACAAAATGGGTAGAAGCAATCCCTTTGACTCAAGCAATCGACAAGAAAATTTCTATTTTCATTATGAACTACATCATATGTCG
Organism: Chamaecyparis obtusa; assembly: GCA_027943335.1. Taxonomy (NCBI): domain Eukaryota; kingdom Viridiplantae; phylum Streptophyta; class Pinopsida; order Cupressales; family Cupressaceae; genus Chamaecyparis; species Chamaecyparis obtusa. The sequence goes on from BSBK01001943.1 coordinate 324,879, forward strand.
GTATGGTATTCCACACTCTATAGTCATAGATAATGGTGGAAAATTCAAGAATAGAGACTTAGATGATCTATGCACCAAATTCAAGATTACACAACATTGGTCATCCATCTACTATCCTCAAGAGAATGGACAAGCAGAGGATTCAAACAAGAATCTATTGAAAATATTGCACTGTACAGTTAATAAAACAAGAAGAGACTAGCATCTCATGATCAATCTAGCTCTCTGGGCCTACAGAACAAGTATCAAAACACCCACTGGGGCCACACCATTCACTTTAGTTTATGGGTCTTAAGTGGTACTACCTATTGAGGTTGAAATCCCATCACTAAGAATTAGAATGCATGGTCTAGTAACTGATGATGACTATAGAGTGTCTAGTTTGCAAGAACTTGAACTACTAGATGAGTGTAGACAAGCAGTGTATGATCATCTCAGAGTATATCAGAAGAGAATGTCTAGAGGCTACAACAAGAAAGTCAGACACAGAGAATTTCAGGTTGGCGATCTAGTCTTGAGAGAGAATCCTAAAAATCAATCACATAGAGAACGCAAGGGGAAGTTTGAACCCAACTAGCTGGGTCCCTTTGTTATCACTACTACTTTTGGCTTTGGAGCCTATCAACTCTCAACAACTGAAGGAGAAAAGCTCCGAGAACCAATCAACATTCTTCATCTGAAGAAATTATATGCCTAAGGCATTCAGTATTAAAAAATGTCCTAAAAAAAAATCTGAAAAATCTGAAAAAGTCCTGAAAAAATGATCATCCTGGTGAAAACCTAGCAAATAGGCACCTTGATGTATCACAAAAAAACCAAAAAATAAAAGTACAAAAATATTGAAAAAATAAAAAATACAAAAAAAATGAGAAAAAGAAAAAGTGCCTTGGTGAAAACTTGGAAACGGGCACCTTGGTAGCAAAAATAGAATCTCTGCCAAAATGGTGAAAACCCGGCAAATGGGCGCCACTTGTTTAAAACGCTCCATCTATTAGCGCAATCTTGGTCTTTCCCAGCTTTCAATCCTGCTTTAGTTTGTACATATCTTTTGGTTTGTTTCCACATTCCTGTTTTCAATAAAATCAGTCTGTACACCAATCAACTCAAGTGTCTGTATCCTGTCAATGTTCAAACTCGGGGGCAATCAAAGTCATATCCTACAATCTCCAGTATACCTCAGATGAGTCATCTCCAGTCAGGGTCCTTTGAAGCTACATCTGAGTCAGTCAGTCACTCTCCTCTCCATAAAGGATTTTGCATCTACAACAACGCAATCAAACATCAACACGAATGAAAACAATCTATGCTTTACATGCTTTTATCTCCTTGTATGCTTACTGATTCACATTGAGATTTTTGCATATTGTGTTCTTTCGAGCTCTTCGATGATGTCCTTTATAGGATTTAGAGGGTGATGACTGGGGGCATAATATTTTCTTTGTTTTCTTCTTGTATGTGAAAATTTAACAACTTTGAAAATTATGGATTGAAATGGTGTTCATCTATAAGAGCCTTCATCTCATATTGGATGGTCATGAGTACCTCGACCATTGATACCCAGAAAATTCAAGGAAGTTTGATCTAACTATTATCTTTTTGAGTGACTTCTATCTCCTACTATGAAACTTGATCTTACCTAAGGATGTGAACGATAAAGGGTCACTACGGGTAATTCACACTGGATTTAGAATAATCTCTTGACTGCTTGATGTGTTTGTACCACAAGGCGTATTCAAGTCATCATGATGTTTATGTTTTGATGCTTATACAAATTGCTATATCAAAATGGACATGATATTTAGGTCATCCTGGCGTTTATGCCTTGGTGTTTATATCTAATCCAACATTCTAAAAACAAAATCAATATTCATATGTCCATGGTTGCCTAACCAGTGGGCGTTGTATTGATTCTTGCGCATACAAATCAATATTCATATGTCTATAGTTTCCTAACTAGTGGGCATTGTAATGATTTATCCGGTTACCTGCTAAAAGTTCAATGATGAAAACAAATCGACACATGATCAGTGACTAGTTCCTAGCTTAGGTTTGCATTTCATTCTGCATATCATTTAGCATGATTTCATTTGTCTCACAATTGCCTAAATCAGCTTGACACTCAAATGATTCTTCAAAACTACGCTAAACATATCATAAGGACTGAGTATTGCATGAAGGTCTTTTTAATAGATCGCCAAGCAAGCACCCCTAGCTAATTTTGACGTTTTGAACCCATTTTCGGGATCAAAATCAAAATCTGAGATTGTTTACTATGTCAAAATAGCAATTTAAAATTTTCGGACCCAGGACGGCCGATTGCTTGCATAATCAACCTTCAATCATCACAGAAATCCAAAATTCAACTTAACTGATTATCTTACATCAAACTATCAAAATTTCAACTTGGTCACCCATGGTCAACTCATGGTCAAACCTAGTCAAACTTGGTCTCCATGACCTCCAAACGATGCAGAACGCATTCTCGAACGTGTATAACCACTTCTCAAATCAATTAACATGCTTCTAAACCATTTAACACTGACTTTTCTTGTCAGATTTTGATTTTCATCCCGAAGGGGGCATGGTATTGCACATCATTCAAGTCTGTAAATCAAATCTTTCCTCAGTAATCAAGACAACAACCATGTCTAGTTGTCAATACATCAAAAGACCTCATCGCTTGGGGCATATCAGATTCATCGAGATCCATATCAATCTAGTATTCTTTTAATCTTGTAAATTGTATCAGCTTTTCGTAACCATTGGTTCATTAGTGTTATTTCCTTGGTTCTTTGTAACTAAAGGGTTCAAATGTGATACCGTTTCGATTCCTTTGGACAATCAGGTCACTCACTTCTTCGTAATCATAAGGTTTAGAATCAGGTGTTTTGATACTTTTTCGTAATCACTGATTCGTTGTTGCTATAGTTGACATCATCACGATTCTTGGTCAACCAGGACCTGAATCAACTTTTTCCAATCTTTCAATTGATTTCTATCTCAGAATCAGTTTATCTCTCAAATCAATTTCATACATCAAACATAGACTATTCTTTGAACCACTACGCTTCGCACAGTAATTCAAAGAGGGGCAAAATGTAATACCCCAAAAATGGGCTATAGGTTCATTAACCTCTTACATCAACAAATCGAACAAAATCGACATCAAAGTCCTAACCAAAGGCACATTTGCACATCAGTTTATCAAAAACTTAATTGATTATCTTAATTCTGCATCGGGGAATATTCCTACTTTATCCTAATTATCTTTGATTTAATAATTATGTGATAAATCATATTTATCCTAAGGTTTGATTAATTGAATATTCTGAATATTTGATTAATCAGATTTAATACTGCCACTTAATTGTTTAATTAAAATTAAGTCAATTTATTCCTAAATTGTATTATTTAATTTTGACAATAAATCAAAAATCTTATGACTAATTGATTAAAATCTTATTTAATTAATTAATGTCAATTTTCAATATTTAATAATATAGTTTTTGAATAAAAGTTTGATTTGATAATCGATTAACCCATAAATCAATTATTTCAAAAATCAGTTAAGTTGAAGATAAATCACTTTATTTATTTAATTAATTCATAATTACTATGCACATTCAAAGAGCAGTTAAAATTTAAATCAGAAAATCAATTCAAGTTGTTATCTTTTGGAAACTCAACATCTATTTTGAGTTGAAAGTTGATCTAAACTTCTGATTTTATTTAAAAAGTTGTTCTTGCATGCTTTTGCATGATTTTATGAGTTTATTTATTCTTAATTTCTTGTTAACTCAAAAATCAACCTGAGTTCATCAAGAGTGATTTATGGCTTTTCTCAATGCATTCTCAAGCCCTGGATTTCTATAAAATCAAAAAATCAAGGCTCAACTCTTCATAATACATCTCTCGAATTCGCACAATTACTCTGGCAAATTTGCAGTTGGAGGATCGAGCACTTGCAACAAGCAATTTGTGAGATTTTTCATTGTTGGTCACAAGCATTCATAGTTTTTCATAGCATATCATGGCATTCATTCATTCCTATCATTCCTAGATTAAATCTGCATATCATTTCAATTTCATTTAGATTAGTTTCATACAGATTTTTCATTCAAATTGCATACAAAATCCAAAAAAATAGATTAATCTGCATTCATATAGTTTTTCATTCTTTTGCATTCAAATCCTTCGTTTAGGTGTTGCATTGTCACTGATCTAGATTTTAATCTGAGAACATCATACTCACACCTACTAGAAGGCAGTAAATCACCTGGTTAGCTTAGTTTCAATTATTTGTAGACTTCGATTTTGCTAACCTCTAATTTTTTATTGAAGTGTTGTGTCAGCAGCTAGGTACAATCTTCACACACACAGTTATAACATATGATTATCCATATAATTGTATTTGTTATCCATTAACAAATGATGGTTTATGATCATGAAGTTTGGCATGTTCTCAGCGTGCCTCTCTAGCGCATATATATCAAGCCAATCAGCTATCCAAAGCATACATTGAGAGTTGATTTTATAAACATATCTCCCTTTGTGGGATCCCCTCGGATAAGAGCATAGAAGGTTGTTAGTGCAACCTATATCTAGTGTCAGTGTTATAACTGCATATCAGAGACGACACCAATCAAAGAGCATATAACATTCTTGACATCAGAGACGACTCTTGTACAAAGCATTTGCATAATTCATAACAGAATATCTAAGACGACATGCTTATGCCTAGTTTTATCCTATAACTTGTAGCACATATCAGATCGCATATTACAGATGGCTCACAAGGTAATGTGCATAGATTATATTGCTAAATCAGAAATAACCAATATATACATATATTGAATTCTATATTGTTTTTGAACTACCAATCATATATAGAAATTATTGATATAATTGTGATAGAATTGAACTATCAGTTGTATTCTATTGTGGCATTTGGAATTACCAATCATATATATTTATCCCATTTATCATTGCATTATTATTCATTAACTCATTTCCATTGTTATAGCATTTGGAATTACTAGTCATATTCATATATCATTAAATTATGTTCATAATTCACATAACTGCATTTGCATTCATTAACCCACGTAGTATCCACATAATTACAAAAAGGGGACATTACATAATATGATAGGAGAAAAAATCTCCCTTGATATTTTTATTATGTCAATTTAGATTTGGTAGGTTATATTGATAGTAGAAGATTTATTGGGGCTTATGTGTTTACCTTATTTGGTGGTGCAATCAGGTGGATGAGTAAGTGACAAGTTGTGGTTGCTTTGTCCACTACTCAAGCTAAGTTTGTGGTAGAAACCCATTATTATAAAGAAGTCACTTTTCTTAAAAGGTTGTGCTCAAATATTGGAAGAAAACAAGGAGCAATGACAATTTATAGTAACAATCAAAGTGCAATCTACCTAGCTAAGAACCTGATATTTCATTCCAAGACCAAACATATTGATGTTTAGTATCATTTTTTCAAATATAAGGTCAAGGATAGCATGTGAAGCTAGTTAAGTATGAGACTTTGATAAATGTTTCATATTTGTTAACTAAGACTCTAGCCTAGAGAAGTTCAGATGGTATTTGGAGTCTATGAGCTTCATTGCCCCTACCAATTGAAGTATGGTGTAGATACTCCCTTTGCTCTTGCAAGCTATTCAACAAGTGGGAGATTGTTACAAAAATGTATCTTAACATTATATTTATTATGATTACTATTTATAGTAAGTTTACATTTAGGTAACTACGCTTTGTTGGGCAAGTGGGGTTAGGCTAGCTTAATCTCTAGCCTAGAACTTCACCTAAACTTCCCTAAAAGATTTTGATGGGCTAGATAAGCATTCTAGTAAATTTTTGTTGCAAGTTCATATCTAGTTTTTTAAGATATTAAAGTTTTCATTTTTTTAAGTTGTTGAAGGTATTGAAGTTGATGAATAAACAACCCACATCTCCCAAGAACACCTGCATGCAAACACTTGTCACAGAAAGGGAGAGAAGAAGCAAGAAGCTATGGAGGCCTAAATGCATTAATCCACGAGAGAGGAGAAATTATTCTTGATGTGCAAAAATAAAAGTTGCAATTCAATAATGAACAATTTGTTACAAATTTGTGAATACAAAGGAGATCAATCCTTATTAAAGGAGATGAAACCCTAAAAGGGTAAAACCTAGGTTGCACAATAATAATTAATAAAGCAATTAATTATTATATGCCTAAGGTTTAGCTTAAGTAGAAAGAGATAATAAGTGACTTAGTAATTAAATCAAACATGATTTAATTAATAAGCAAACACTTTATTACTCTAACACCCCCCCTTAAGATGAACTTTGGGAGAAGCTAAAAACCTAGAAAGAACTACTGAAAGTAAATGGGTCCCGGCAATAAAAGGCCTGATCATGTACCCAAGTACAAAAAAGAGTCTCTATAAAGCGGAGAAATAGAGAAAACCGCATGGGAAAAACTCTACTCTAAAAAGAGACAAAGACTGGTCTGAAGGACTGAAGAAGCCTCCAAAACTAAGAATGTTCTAGAAAATAGGAACAAGGATGAACATGTACAACATCACTGAAGCATGAAGTTGCAAACGCTATCAAGAAGTAACTGATGATCTGAAGATCCTCCACTGAAATATGACCAAGTAGAGAAGACTGTAATCTGCATGAGTGCCCTCAAATGACACTACTCGAATCAAGAGGCAAACAAAGGCAAACAACTAAAGTCGAAGATATAGAATACTGTAATCTGCACGAGTGCCCTCAAATGACACTACTCGAATAAGAGGCAAACAAAGGCAAACACCTAAACTTGAAAATACAGATGGCATAAAAATGCCAAAAGTCTGAAGAGCTGATCAATCAAAGCTAGAAGAGTGTGTCCAAAAATAGGAAAGAAAGAGTGTCTATATGGTAAATGATCCATCTCACCAGAATGGATAGGTACTCAGCCACTGCATCCGCCTAGTACATAGAATCAAATACTTAATACATAGCTCAAACTATCGAACCAAGCAGTAGAACCAACAGTAGAAACCCCCTCATAATGTTGACAAGGGAAAAATGACAAGTACATTGAAAAGATTATCCAATATGAACTGCATGATGAAGATGAATCTGAAACATCGAAGGTGTAGAGAGAGTACAAACACAAATAAAGATACCCGAGGCTAATGTCGTTGGAGGAACACTCACATGACAAAAGTAGATGGAAAATAAAGGCAAACATCAAACCCCCCTAACATTTTATAATGGAGTACAAGTACAAAGAGCACGAACATGTGCAAGATCCCATACATGTAATAGAATGGCACTTTATCTCAGTGCGTGTACAAAAAAAAATTCTACAAAATTGAAGTATACATTGCTCAAAGAAGAGTGAAGGCTGTTGAAACAAAAGAACAACCTACGATGAGCCATCCCTCAAAGGGAAGAGATCCCAGGACCTGAAACATCCAAGATATCCACCAAATTGCAAAAATGCAAAAATTTGAATAAAATGTACCTGGAGCAGAATCTAGAAAAAAGACTTAAAACTCTAGAAATATTATAGAAAAATCTTTCCAACGATATATCATTTTCCCAAAATGGAATCCGGATGCACAAGATAGAGCTCCTGGAGTGCAAAATTGAACATCTGGATTTGACAGTAAAAAATACCATCAAAAAGGAAAACTCAAAAATTAAAACCTCCAAATCTGGATAGATCTTGGAACTAGCTTTTTGACATCTTGTTTGCCTGATTTCAACACCGCATGCTCAAGTTATGAGCAAAACACTACCGAGTGCTCCAGAGAGCCCAAAATGGTGTCAAAACCTTGTTGATGCAAGCTGACGTCAGTGAGCAATGGGCCTAAATTTGATGGCCAAATGGCCGTCAAGGCTCAAATCCAGTCGGGGGCTATAAAAATGGGCTCCTAGTCGCCATATGACTAGGGGCTGAAGCTGTTGTCACCATGGGAATAAATTTGACGGCCAAAAAAAATAAAAAATTAAAATCGCATGCACACCTTGGGATGTGTGTCAGATCGTATAGTTTTTTGGCCTCGATTTGCATGCTAGGGCAATAAATTTTTTGCCTCAATTTTTGCGTCTAACAATATGATTTTTGCCTCAATTTGTGTGCCAATGCGGTACAATTTTTGCATCAATTTGTGTGCTAGGGCCGTACGGCCTAACAGGCAAAAAAATTGTCTCAAAATGCAACGACATCCAAATTTGATGTGCCTTATATGGATTTGTGGGTTTTTGGGCACTACGGTCGCAATCGTGAGGTCCATTTGGGCCAAAAATGCTCCAAAAAATAGTGACCACCTCAGAATCCGTACCGAGGCTGGTTGCTAAAAAATTTTACCACAGATTCCAACTTTGTCCAAATTGTACAAATTTTATATGGATCTAGGGGTTCTTGGACACTGTAAACACAAGCGTGAGGTCTGTTTGAAGCCAAGATGACTAGAAAAAGTGGTCCCCCAGATCTAACAAAAAACTCTTTGAAAATGCAGATCTGACAAACACAACCGAATCTCTTAAGAAGAGGACAGGGGAAAATAGATTTGAAGTTTTGATACCATATTAGAGTTGATGAATAAACAACCCACGTCTCCCAAGAACACCTGCATGTAAACACCTGTCATAGAAAAAGAGAGAGGAACAAGAAGTTATGGAGTCCTGAATGCATTGATCCACGAGAGAGGAGAAATCATTCTTGATGTGCAAAAACAAAAGTTGCAATTCAATAATGAATAATCTGTTATGAAAACAAAGGAGATCAATCTTTATAAAAGGAGATCTGAAACCCTAAAAGGGTAAAACCTAGGTTGCACAATAATAATTAATAAAGTCATTAATTATTATATGCCTAAAGTTTAGCTTAAGTAGAAAGAGATAATGAGTGACTTAGTAATTAAATCAAACATGATTTAATTAATAAGCAAACACTTTATTACTCTAACAGAGGGAAGTTTACAAATTCAATATTGAAGACTTTAGAGGCTCTAAAAAAGCTTTAAAATGTTTGTAACCCACATAGCTAGTTATAGTGTAATAGAGCACATCACAAGCTTTTCAGTGCTTCAAAGAGTTCATTAATTAGACACCCAGCTCAAAAGTTACGGCCTTCGGAAGTTGGGTCTCCTAGAATAAGAAATGTAAAAACGTGTTCAAAACAAAAATGAGTTGTAAAAGGTAGTTATACATGTTGGCATGTTTTTTGACACATCATTGGACATATTTGATTAGATAAGATGGGCACTGGTTTATGAGTAATTTTAGCCCATAGTTTACTAATACATTTTGATGGTTTTATCTACTATATCTCCTATATAGTAGATGCATGAGATGGAGGGTAGGTGTAAGAATCTTATAGCTATTTAGTTACCTGTGGATCTTTGGTTGGTGATACTCCTAAGAGAAGCTTGCTCTGCAAGTATATTGTAATATATTATTAATTTTTTAATAAATATATTGGGCGGCTTTTGGAGTGGGATTTTCTCTCTATAAGGTTTTCCCCACATAAATCATTGTGTTGTGGTATGCATATTATTTATGTTAAGTTTTTGTAATCATTGTAAAGATTTGAGAAAGTTTTACATGGCCTTCCTCTCAAGGTTAATGTAGGAAGTTGTTCCTCTACTTTAATTTCCTTACAATGCCTCACCCTTCAGTTGATTCTTGTGTATGACTAGCCCTTAATCTCTAATATTTTTTCTTATATTTTCCTCCCAACTTTTGCACACATACTATTTACACTAGTACATTTTTAGCACCATTATTGGGAAATGTGTCCAAACCATGATTACTATTCAAGTTTGAAGTCATTGGTGTTATTGGTGGCCTACCTTATATATTTGTAGAGGATATAAAAGAACAATTATTTACTTTCTAATCATTGTCTACACTTAATTAAGTTCCTTTTAGAATCTTTTTTGAGCACTTGTGTTTAAGCATAGAAATCCTAGGACAAAATCCTTGAAGATTTTGAAGGGCAATCTCATATAAAGGTCATTTGAGTTTCAATGGATGGGGATTTCAACAACATTATATTAATCGAATTTACCATTTCTATTGGTATGATTTTTGCTGTCATAATTGTTCATATTGCATAGCTATTTGAACATAATACAATTGTTAATATAATAAGACAACAGAGAATTGCAAGTGTTGTTTTCTATTCATTATAATAAAAACAGAGATTTTTTTCTATAATTTGTTGTTTGAAATGTGATGATATTGTTGATGCATAAATGGTAGTTTTAAATTTAAGTTAAATAAGATATAATTGAATGTTAGGGTCAATAGTGTTGTCAATCAAATAATATATTTGTGGAGGGTTAACAATCATATTTTTATTTTTTTGGGCAAGTACATTACAATTTGACCCTTTGGCTGCACCAAATTATGAATACTTCTTCAATCAAGAATTTTGAGTTGAAAATCACATCTAGTAGAAAATTCATGACTTGATATTTACAAAAGAGATCTATCTATCTCTGGTTTTTGCTATGCAACTCTCTTGAAGCTTGAAGTATTGAACAACACATTACTCTTCTAGCTCTTCTTGTGTCATTATTGTATGGTTGGGTCGTAAAGGACAAGTCTCTTGTAACTTTGGAATCCATTCTAGAAGCCTCTAGCATCTTTCGGGTGAATCTTTCTTAATTAGTTCTCCTCACTATGAATTATTTCTTGTACTACCAGTATGATGTTTTTTATATTGTCATAATGTAATATATCCTTTTATCTCTAGCATTACATTTTGTTTAAATCGGTCCTTTTCTCATTCTCTTTTATCAAGATCCTTTTGATTTGAGGCACCCCCTAAAAAACCAACCCAATATTTTGTCTTTCTTTCTGTGCAAATTATTTGAAATTAGTCCAGTGATAAATTTGGTGATATCACTTATCCACCTTATCATTTTGTCTAATCTTCATAGTTTAAATTGTTTATATACTATATTTCCTATCACTTCATTCATTTGTATTACACAGTGAGCTAATAATATTATTTATTTTTGTGCAGAAACAAAATTTTAACATTCTAGAATTTTTAGTCTTCTGACTATACAAGGAAAAACATGTCATGAGAACATCTATGCTACATTTTGGTGTATGTGGTCGAAGTTGTTGATAAGTCACATAATTGCATTTGTTATCTGTACATTTTATTTTTTATGTACTATAGGTTGTAATTATTAATGCATATACAGATATTTCAACCAGCTCTTTATAAAAGGACATTTGTGTTGAAATTGTAAGATGTTGCAAACTATTTGATATACATGTATGCGAATGTGGAAGCACAGTCAGAGCACATAAACTATTTGAGAGAATACCTCAACAAAGTCTCCTGGTTTGCAATGATCGCAGGATATGCACACAATGAATCTGTTTGGAAAGGCTTTAGAAACTTTCAAGTAAATTAATTGGCATGCGTAATGTCTTATTCGGCAACCTTTCCCAACATCTTCACAGCACAAAGGAAACGACAAGAATACTATATGGGAGCTTATAAAATGAAAGGGCTTTAGAAACCTTTGATCAAATACAGATGTGTCAGGGATAGGAAAGGTTTCAGTTACCTTCTTAAAAACTTCAATCTATGAGTGAAGGGAGATAGAGTAAAAAGATGACAATTCGCATTGATGAGTCATTCTCTAGCAACAATAAAGACAGTTTTATTAAATTAGCAAGGAAAAAGAAAGGGAATTTGAATGGATATCTAAGTGCATACCGAGCAATGAATGGGAGGGATCATGGCAAGCTAATGCAAATTTAAACAATACAGTATAAGGTATAGGGGCATCGCCCAAAAGGGAGGGAGGGCTGCGATCGAGAAGGGTAGAAAGACCTGACAAAAATTATGTGTGGAGCTAGGCAATGTAGAGGCATGTGAAATGAAGGGAATCTTTAGCATGTAATAAAAGATGACAACGCAAGTAAAAACAAAGAAGAAGATCTGCACAAAAGAATAAGATTTTTGCATTGGTGTAGCATGTTAAATGTGTGGGTCTGCATGGAACAAAATAACGGCCAATAAACTAGTGTGGCCTGATAACGGAATTAAGAGCAAAGAGATTGCATAAAGGGAGATGTTGCAGATGTGAGAAGAGAGAAGAGAGAAACAATGTGAGGGCCAATAATGTAAATAATAAATGTTGTTTAGTTTTGAGAAATTAATCAAACTTGTGCCTTTCAGCTGCAATGCAATCCTATTATTTAATTGTGAATTGGAGTTTGAGGGCATATAGGATCTAGCTTTTGTTTGTGTTTGAATTTGGGAGTTGATTTTCAGAGGCGTCTTTTTCTTCTACATCAACCTTGAAATGTTTTAAGCAGTATAAAGAAGATAATGGGGTGTTTTCTTCTGAGTGAGAAAGGGGAGAAATCTAAAATTTCTCTTATGGCCTAGGATAATGATTGTAAAATCAAAAGTGGTGGGTGGTGCTATTCTATGAGCCATGTTTCTCATAATCTTTCTCTAGGGACTAAATCAGCTTAGACGTTTAATTCTTCTACAAAATATTGGTGTAAGATAATGTAGAATAAATATTTAGACTCATCAGATAGAGATTGTATCTTTACTATCCCTAATCCTCCCTCTGAATCTCCAATAGGGAATTTTTAATTTTATCAAGCATAAAGATTTTTTAACTTCAAATTTGTCTTGGGTTATAAATATGGTAAGAAAGCTATGTTTTGTCTTTGCTCTTGGAATGGCTTTAAACTTCTAGATAGGAGATCAAATCTAAATGACGCTAAGGCTTTCTTATTAACAGAATGGAGCAATAGGGTAGAAGACTATATAGTGATTTCTTGGTCTAACAACAATTCTAAATGTTAATGACGAGATTTTTCTCATTATTCCTTTCCTGAAACTTAAGAAAAGATGAAGTGATATTTTATCCAAGAGGGGAATTTTCTAGGCTAATAAGACAAACTGAAATGAATGAGTTCAAATTCTAGTTCATATTCTAAGCCTTGAGCATACAAGCATGGTTCATAAGGAATTAAAATCCCATTTCATGTTACATATTTTTTGAGGCAAATCTTACCTACACAAAGTTAGGCAATTTGCTTGTTTGGCAACTCAAAACAAAGCTCTCACTAAGGCAAGGTTGCAAAAGTTAGGTATAAATGTTGATTCGTTATGTCCTTTACCCATGGAGGTATTTGAAACAGTGGACCACTTATTTCTTCATTGTAAAATTTGCTTCCAAATGTTTGTAGTGGATTTGGGATCTGCTTCGATGGAATTGTGCCTTTTTAAGGTCTTTATCTCAATTATTTGAATGTTTGGCACTTTTATACCATAATTCTACCTTTAGTTCTCTGATCAGTCTCCCTATCTTTGATTATCTGGCACATATTGAAGAAAAATAATTATATATTCTTTAAAATATAGTCAACTTATGGGAAAATGTGATTTTCAAATTCTAACTAGCAATTTTTGAAATAGTAATGGCCACTATTAGTCATTCATCCTAGAAAAACAAATGTTTCTCCTCTTGGAACTCCAAAGTTCTTAAAAAGTCCTTTTCTAAATTTCCTCATGTTTCCATTAAAAGATCCAAATCATTTCATTCTAGAGCTAATGTCAAGTGGTTGCCTCCTCCCATTTCTTTTACAAAAATTAATTTTGATGGGCTTCCATAAGAAATCTTGGATTTTCTTGTACAAGATGTGTTCTTCCTGATTCTAATAGTAAAGTTATTATTGCAAATTCAAAAAGCTTTAGAGAGGTACCAACAAGGAAGTAGAGATTCAAGCTCTTATTTTAGGATTAAGAATTACCTTTAAAAATAGCTTTTCTGAAGATTATAATATAAGATGATTTAAAGATGAAAATAAATACATTAAAGAAAAAGCGATTCAACTCTTGGAGATTGGCTAACATGATGTAGAAAACTTGGGATCTTCCTGGGAAATTTGACTACTCGGTGTCTTCATTGCTTTAGGGAGGCTAATGCCTTAGTGGATACACCTGCGAATTGGGCCATTGAAAATGATTTAAGGATTATTTTGAACATTCTAGCATTGCTACATGGAAGGATGAATATCTGTCCATTTTAGTTGACAAGGATCTTGATCAGAAGAGTAACCGAATTGGTCATGTGTTCAATTTTGGTTATAGTAATTGGCTTTCTATTTTCTTTATGATAGTAATTGAAATATGTGGTTAAGTGTGAGATTGTGTGTTGTCCGGTGTTCTACAGTGATGTTGTGTGATGTCATATGTGAGTAATATTATCCAATTTCTTGTTGATTGGGTTTATGTCTGAGTAATTTACTCTGATGTCATCCAGGCCTTCAACCATTTTGTGCTTTTCACACTTGTGATCAGCTCTTTTCTACAGCACTGGCAATCCAACCATCAGAATGCACCATGTTCATTGATGGCCATTCCCCGTGCCATACACAGGCAAGTACTACACCAACAGAATGGTTAGGTAACTTAATCTCTCCTAAGTCATCTAAAACTTAATGCACATGAACACATAATTGGCAAGTCAAACAATGGATACAAGGAATTTACATTGACTGTCCATGTATTCAAAGTACACTGGCACCTTAAAACAGAGTATCAAACTGAGTCATACTTAAATCTGTTATTTATTATAAATAAATAAAACAATTTAGCCATAGTTTGTGCATTCATGACATTTAGGCAAGAGCATCCTCTCTTGCTGAAAATCTGGAGCAGGCGGAAGGTTTTGTTAGAAACAGTTGCAGTTGAGGTTACAACGACTTCGTGGGGCTGAACACTAGTGATGGAGGCATCATTGGAAGTTGTGCAAGCAGTGCCCATCCACAGTGATGTTACAAAAGGAGGTGATGAATCAAGCCTGGTTGGAGTCAAATCACATGCTGGCATGCTGTAATGATGTCTCAGTGCTCATTGATGCTGGTTGAAGATTGCCAGTCAGTTGTTTTGTATTTAGTTTCTTCATCTGTTGTCTGGTTCATGGTTCTCTGTAATGCTTATTAGTGTAAACTAAAGATGTTCTAATATGGATCCTGTGACTGGGAGTACGTCTTAGGCTACTGGGATGTTAACAGAGATTTGGCTAACTTTTTATTATGAGGTGATACACATTTTGTACAATGCAGGCTACCGTTTTCTTATCCATATCTTAAAACCAAGATTTAATAATGATGTCTATTTCCCAATGAAAGGGCAGCAACCCCATAGAATGTCCATTACATTATTAAATTAGACTACTATTGAGAAGTTTGTGCATGAATAATGCTAAATGCTGAGTATCAAGAATACAAAAAATTGTTCTTGGCATTAGCAAAAGATGTAATCAGTCTTGCTACTGAAATAGCCCAACAAACTATTTGTGGACAAAATCATTGATCTCAGAGAAATCCCACCTTTATCTTACATCGGTCACACTATTCAGTTCCAAATACAATTGAGATGGATGTTGAAACATTAAACAACTCCCTTTGGCAAATTAGCATTTTCCTTTTCCAACAGAAAAAAGGTATAGAATATCACCAAATTTCTACATAAGACTTGGGATTGTGTTGTGAAGGCAAAACAGTGAGACAGGCAATTCAAATCAGCAGACTTCTATTGCAACTTGTGAGTATGCCCACTTGTAACTGTGCCATCAGAAACCATGCTCAACAGATGTCCATGTATTGAGGAATTTCTATAAAGATCAATCATTATATTCACCCGATGTCTATGTATTGAGGAGTTTCCATAAAGATCGATCATAACGTAGTATTGTACCAACACTTTCCACAATCAAAATCAGCTGTTAAGAAAGACATAATTAATACAAAACTTATCAATAATAATTATGCATTAAATACTTTGAATTAGGTTGGGCACTCTTGATGGACGGATAAATGGATGGGTGGAACTTCCACTTACCTGAAAACTGGAGTATGCCAAAGCTGTGGCAAAATAAAAATTTGCATTTCCAGTACCCTGTATAAGTTTGGAAAATTCTTTCAATTGAATTTTCACACTATTTTATAATCATGGTGAAAGCATAAAATAAATATCACCAAGGCTACAATCTTTGAGGCAGCCTATCCCCATTCGATGAGAAGACCAATGTTCAATATAATAAAAAATGAAAATAAATCTAGATACAGACTTGTGTAGTTTAGTAGTAATATTAAGCAACCAAATAAGAATTGTTGAGCAGAAAAATAACAGTGATTTAAGAACAAGTACTTAGAAAGCATATGAACGTTTGCCCTATAATTGAATGGTAACAAAATTGAGAAATTTCAAAATCATTATGATCAGGCAGAATTTACTAAGCATGAATTTCTATGCTTGAGCACACACAAGGTAGGGCAGAGTGGTGTAGAAGAGAGTGAAGGTTACCCTCCAAATCCAAAGGTTGTACATTACTGGACTCAAGAGAGCTATTCCAGCAAACCCATTCAAAAGGAAGAAGGAGAAGCGCATTCCTGTACAGGAAAAATTCAAGGTTCCAAAATTGTTATCTGCCAATTATATAGAAAACCAGAGATAGATTTATTTTTCCCTCAGATGAAAGTATAAGAGGTATTGAAAATAAGGAAATAATAATAATTGAATGTGACTAAGAAAATCATAATCAGAATATCTTTTGCAGCAGGTACACCTTACTAAACTTTTGGAATCTTACCTGCAAGTTCATGTATAAAAAGAGCAAGGAGACCAATGTAAAGTGCAGAGTCGCCAACCTATTTATGTTACAAAAAAGATGGTTTATATTTATATATGCAAAGAAAAGATCTTCTACACCACCTAACCATCATTTCAAATGAAAATTCTTGCTTCCATTGTCATCACAATTTTCTAGGAACCAAAGAACTCTTGGGCTAGTTTAAGTAATAATATGCATTGACTTACTGAAGGATAAGCTTTAAGCATGGAAGTGATGGCAACAAAGACAAAAGCAAGAAAACAGGGTCGATGGCTGAGGCGTATTGTCAACGGCATCACCATGAACAAAACACATGCATGGAAGACCAAAAGGAAGAAAACTCTAAAGAAGTCGAAGATTTCTGTGAAGAAGTACCTGCAACAGAACAGACCAGGATAATTAATACATGCAATTTGAGCTACAAGAATATATCCCTAAAGCTAAAAACCTCAAAACACACCATGGAATTGCCATCAACTAAAGATGCAAGTCATATACACTCACCAAAATATGCCTAAATTTGGAGACAAATCTTCAACAGTTAAGATGAAACCATAGGTCCTGCAAGATTCAAATAATTAATAAATCAGCACAGTTATAAAAGAAAAGGCATGATTCTAATTTCTAGGAAATGTGCATGTGGTACGGAAGGACAATGAATGATTTGATTATAAATGAATTAAAAATAGCTGAAGTCTAACTTCTATATATCTGATATATGGCCTGTGTGTATGACTATCTAAGCAAATAAGAATACTTCTGATATAACTTTCATGCTTTCTACCATAAACTATGTTAGTACAGATGAACATAAAAATGAGTTTTGAATTTTTGAAGAGATAAAGGCATATCAATTAACCCATAGCCAGTTATATAGAATGAACTATAAATAAAGATATCCAGCATCACAAAAGGGTATTAAGCTGTGGAATCATGTCCTCAAAAGACATTATTATTATATTTATTAACCAGTTACTGTAAAGTCTGAAACGTGATTTTAATTTGGACTTCAAAGTTCTGAGATTGAGACTTGTTTGCCTTAATGAAACAAGTACATCTATAATAATTTAGTAAATTATCCACTGTTGCCATTGTAAGACGTGTTCAAAGCAAGTAAATTTCTCATCAAGCAATGCAGATGCAGAATAAGATACAAAGGAACAAACAATATATGGACCATCATCAAATACTCAAAATGAAAATCCATGGTTGAATGCGGATGCAGCTGAAAGTCGGGATGAAGTCAGAATGCAGGTATTATATTAAACTACAAATGAGTGGCATGCTTGAGTAGAGTGTGTTAAGGGATGAGCAATAGTCCTGGCGTTTTCTCAAAATTATAGAAGATAAGTATGGTTTCATTTTTACATAATATTCAAATATACAATATTCACACTTAAGAAAGTTATTGTTGTTGTATAGTACATTCAAGATACTATAATTCCTGTATTCACAATTCCCAAACAAGACAAAAAAGTTGCAAATGATTTGTATTGGATAGTTCAATATTTTACTAAAGTAACATAACATTGGCATTGTAAGGTTCACTGGATGCTAAAGGAACACAAAAGTGACATTATGGTTCAATAGGTTACCAAAGTGATACAATAGCGATGGAAGAAAAGTGCAATACATGGCATATGCATGGACAAGTCCAGGAAAGCAGTTCTATTGTGATTTGCAAAATCACATCACCACATGGACGGATAATACAGGAGTAAAGATTGTAAAACACAAACAAAGCAATATCAATAAAGTTAAAACCTAGTCAATTTTTGTATGGGATTTCCCACAGCCTTGTGCTCAATAACATCGGTTCTCTTTACATTTTTTAAAACTTTCATTTGAGCTTGTAATTCAGAACTACTCAGAAATTCATAAGAAAAGAACTAGCTAAAATGTGGAGTTGATTTCTCAAGTAGACACAAACTATCAACAGTAGAAGCAGATCTCTAGAAGAAATCACATTATCTCAAGACATATCAAGTCTTGGACCTGAGACCAATATTTTATTTGATTAATTGCAATATTTTCCAAAAAAGCTGTTGACCATGATTTTCCTGACCGAAATTTTGCTCAACATTTTCTGAGCTTTACCAAGTTTTTTTATTTTTTCCCCTTGTATGAAAGCAAATTGTGATTTTTTCTCATTTCATCTTCAATCTGCTCTGATTTTCTCTGCCACAAAACAGACTTGTACAATTTCCAGTAATGACTTCAACATTATTTGATCAATGACTAGGTTTCCATTGAAAAATCAAAAATATTGAGCAAATTCATTTAGAGGCAATGTTATCTATTCATTCCTTGCGTTGCCCAGGTCTTAAGTCCAGTTGGTAGAATTTTGGGCCAATTTTGGGGTAGGATTCTCCAAGGAAAGCAAATGAAATAGGTTCATCCCATACACTTAAGCATACACAGAAGAATCCATCAGTACCCAAGGTAAATCCACTCAAAAAATTGTTTTTAATTTTTTGTGTTGTAATCATTTTTATACTAGCTTTATGTTAAACCTTTGGTATTTTGGTCTTCAGTTATTGTCATTGATGTAAATAAGACATTTTGGTCAGGTATCTCAGTTGATGGTCAGAGGTGATGAAGATGGCTATGAAAGTCATATAATGAATTTTATGTCACTTGGTTATGTTGATTGTGGTTAATATCATATTTGATATGCATGTTAATTAACATGATATGATTCTCTTGGTAAGTGTTTCATAATCCCAAATGATCTTATATATATCTTAAAACATCACTATGGTGTTAAGTGTTAAGATTGAAGTGATTAACACTTTATATAATTAGTTATGGTGAAAATAGTTTTAATTTCATAACTACTCAGTTTCGGTCTAATTAGATTTGCACATACTAAGTGTTATACAAACCCCCAACTATTATACCTTTTCAAAAAGGTAACAAGAAATTCTAAAATGGATTATTGCTAGTTTCAGATTTGAACATGTCTGTACAGGTCAAATTTGCTTTCGACCAAGGCAGTTTCTGGCAGTTTCTGACAGTTTTGACAATTATAACCGGTTTTGGTCTAAAGGAGTTTTGGGCAGTTTAATGTGTTGTTGGATAACGAAAAAAGACATTTATAAAGAGGGTATTCATTCCTCTAAACAGTGGTACAGGTGGTCTTGTAGGTTTTTGAAGGATTTGGAAGATATTCAAATTAGACCAAAAGGATTCTATGCAGTCTACAAGACAGCAAATTGAATGGTATAAACCATAGTAGGCATACTCGCCGATTAATCGCCGAGTTTTCCAGCTCAGCAATTAACTCGGCTAAGTAATCGCCAATTTCAACTTGCCGAGTTTTATAAAAACACAACCTAAAACTCGGCGAGTTTTTAAGAAAAAATCGCCCGCATCTAAATAAACAAAGTACAGATGCAACAATCATTAGAATGGCAAGGACTGGCAGCAGCTATGGAGAGGGTTCTAAAAAAAAAAACGACGACAAATCAAAACAGTTCAAAGTGAATAATGTATGGTACCGAAGGGAAGGACATAAGCAGGTAGTGATGAAAACATAAGCGGTTGACAGAAAGAGTATGGCTAAAGAGTATGGCCCATGGAGTTCTATGTGGGTTTGAAGGTGCTAATTTGGTCTTGGCGGCGGGGGCTCTACCCCAAGACCTTGCTGGAGGCATTGCCCCCTAGACCCCCATTTTCCTTGTGAGTTAAGGTATCGAAAACGGCAAGAGGAAATTATAATTTGTAATGATGTATTTCCTTCTAGTTTTCTAGAACTAAAAACTATTTAACTTTACTATTTTGCTTCTAGTCATCAGCATTCCACATGAGAATGCGATTTTGTACCCACTATGCATTTATATATATCTAAACTTAGCTTGTTTCTTTTGTTTTCTCATTAATTAACTCATTGGATGCATCTTCTCATAGAATTTTGCAAAAAAAAATGCATTTTTAATTAAATTTTATGCTAATTTTAAGTTGCCGAGTTTTTCCAAAAACTGGCCGAGTTTTCCCGAATAATCTTTTCCAAGGCTTGGCGAGTTTTGGGCGAGTGAGAGTTTTCCAACTTTGGTATAAACATTTCTTTCAAATTTGATATTTATGATTGAATAATGGTTGCAGGAGTATATCAAAGGTTGAGAAGGGTTTATTCACTGATATTTTAATGGTTTACATCAGACTTTAATCAGATGTTTTTACAACACATGAATATGCATTTGGATCTTTAATGTTTTGAAGGGAAACATGTTATTTATCTCTCAAGAAGAAAAGAATTTTGAAGACCATTGATTAAACTCGTCCTCTTACATTTAGATGTATTGATTTAAGTTTGATTGCACATTTCATGATTTGATAAAGTCATTTTGAGAAGGCTTGTATAATTTGGTATAATTTGTTGATGTAAAAGAATCAGTATGAGAAGTAAATCCTGCTTAATGTTTTTAACTAGAAGTTGAATTCTTGATTCATGATTTGTATTGTAACAGAGAAGATCCTCTGATTTGCATCTTCAAATATAATGGACTGGTGTTCCTTGAGATAGGTGTCTCTAAAATAGGGTGTTGGTGCTTCCCAAAGTTGTAGCTCTAAAAATTTTGCCCAAGAGGCTAATAAAGGTTCAAATTCAAAGTGGTTTTTAACCCTAAGGGGTTTTCCACTATAAATATTGTATAATTTGTTCCTCTTGCATTTCTTGTTCTTATTCCATAACTTCATGTTATAATTGTAAAAATTGAAAAGCTTGTAAAAGTTAAAAAGATCAAGTTTCCAAGTAACCACTGATTACCCCCCCCCCCCCCCCCCCCCCCCCACCTCTCAGTGGTATTTGTATTCCAACAAGTGGTATCAGAGCAAGGTTCCCTACATCAAGTTTAACAACTTTGGGTAGATTTTGGTTGAGTGGAATACTTATCTATAATGGCTCAAGATAGTTCTTCAAAGGTTCCTATTTTTTATGGATCAAATTATGTTTTTTGGGAAGTAATGATGCAAACATACTTGTTATCAATTAATGTTGATGTTTGGGCTTCAGTTGTTAATGGCTATAAAGTTCGTAATGCTTTACCTACAGATCCTGATGAAAAGAAGTATGAAATTGATATGAAAGCTATATTTGCTATATTTAACAGTTTGTCTAAAGATGTGTTTGTTAAGGTAATCCATTGCTGATCTTCTAAAGAAGTATGGGACAAATTGGAAAATTCTTATCATGGTAATGATAGAGTTAAAGAAGCCAAAATACAACATTTGAAAGCAATATTTGAAGACCTAAAGATGGGTGATGATGAAAAGGTAGAAAACTATCTCCTTAAGATAGATGAAGCAGTGAATGGCATAAGAGAACTTGGTGAAAAAATTGATGATATTGATGTTGTAAAGAAATTTTTAAGATCTCTTCTTGATAAGTTTCATTCTGAAATATGTTCCATAGAAGAAACTAAGGACATTAACAAAAAAAAACAATGGAAGATATTCATGGAGCACTTGTAGCTTATGAAATGAGAAAGTTTGGCAAGTAGGAATCCACGAGAAAAGAAGCAGCATTCAAAGCAGAAAAGAAGGTGAAGCAAGTCTCATCAGAATCAGAAGACCTTGATGTTCTTGAAGCACATCTCTTAAGGAAATTAAAGAAAAGAGCAGGTAAAAACTCCATAGATATATTATTATTTCCAAATTCTTTGTTGTATTGAAATTTGAAATATATTTAAAATCTATGCTCCACGGAATTTCGGGGACAGGGACGTTTTAGGGGGTGGGGATGTGTTTCTGGTAGGGGTACAGTTCGAAGCCAAATTTTAGGGGACGACAAGGGACGGCTATTAAAAAAATAGGGGAATTTATATATATATATATATAGAGAGAGAGAGAGAGAATTCAAATTAGCATATCATTACATTGATTCAATACAATGAATACATAGCAAATTAACAAGAATCAAACACTTTCATAATTTCATTGTAAAAATATGGCATACATATAACAAAATTGCCCAAAGGCTCCAAGTTTCATGCATGAGGTCAAAATGACATAAAGAGAAGTCCTAAAATACTAAACAATAACATAGAAGTTCAACTCCATAATCATAAAAAAATGCACTTTTTGCTTGACGCAAATGTATTTTTTTTCTTGGGAAATGGGGGGACGGGATTGGGTACCGAGGACAGTCGGGTCATCCCCTAACCATCCCCGGTACCCAATTCCATCCCCCCATTTCCGAAACTCTGTCATTTTGTCATAAGGAAATGTTTCATTTTTGGGAACGGAAATGGGACAAATAGGGGACACCGAATTTCCATCTCCGTGTCCCCGATACGAAATGGGGACGGGAACGGGGGTATTTTGCCATGGGACGCATCCCCGTGGAACGTAGTTTAAAATAGATATATAAATATATTTACATATAAAATGTAAATATATTTACATTTTAAATATATTTATTATTTAAAATATAAATAATGAGCTAACTTTAGGACCGACAATGTATTGGACATTTGCTAATAACTTAATGGATTTATCATACAGTAACTACAGTTAAGCTACTAAATTAATACATAACAAATAAAAATTACTGATTAGAACTTAGCTAACAGTTAATTTGTTAATATACTTCATTGACTTAGCTAACATTTGATCTAACTTAGACAATTATTTGGTGAATATTTGATGATTGATCTCATACTTAGACAGTTATTTGGTGACTGCCCTCTTTAAAAGTCTGAGAAATTTTGATCTCACTTAGTTTATATTTGATCTCAGACTTAAACAACTATTTGTTCACTGCCCTCTTTAAAAATCTGATAAATTTTGATCTATTTTACTTCATAGACTTAACTAATATTTGATCTCAGACTTAGACAACTATTTGGTGACTGCCCTCTTTAAAATTTAGATAAATTTTGATCTCAGTTATTTCATTGACTCAGCTAATATTCAATCTCATACTTGGACAATTATTTGGTGACTTCTCTCTTTAAAAGCCTGATAAATTTTGATCTCAATTACTTCATAATTTCATGCTCATAGACTTGGCTAATATTTCATGTCAGACTTATCTTATATCTGATTCTTTATCCTTGGACTTGAAGACTTCCAATGTCAGTAACTGTAGAAAATGGTTCGTGATAGAACAAGGGACAAATTATGGAAACATGGGACACCAGGAGCAAATCGAGGAGATATGACTTGTAACCATTCCACCAAACAGATGATTGGGGGCAAAATTCAGCTCAAATATCACCTTCGAAAGACTCCATGTAATGATATTACACTGTGTGATGGCTGTCTCGAAAAAGCTACAAGGGAGGCTTTGGCAAGCCTTGAAGCATATACACAAAAGAAGGCGGCAAAAAAGAGGACAGTAGAGGCCATGGCAGCCCCAATGGGAGATTTTAGTTCTACAGAGTCGCAAACAAGTGCAGCAGCTTCTTCTTCCATTGGGCCACAAATACAAGGATCGAGAAATGTGTGCAAACATATATCAAACTTTTGGGTTCCGCGTAACACTCCTAGTGCTCAACTCGGATTGCAAGGCACTGCATGGAACAAAGAGATGCACCAGCAGACAAAGGTGGCAGTTGCAAGATTTTGGTACTACATGATATTCCCTTTAATGCTTTATGTAGTTCATTTTTGGATCAATTGGCCACTGCAATGACCGTGTCTAGTAAGGGATTCAAGGCCCCAAGTTGTTATGAGGTGAGTGGGTCGTTGTCGCGGGATGAGGTCCAAAACATTCATCGACATGTGGAAGAGCAAAGAAGAGTTTGGGAATAGAAAGACTACACCATTATATTTGATGGGTGGATAGATGGCAAGAATAAGATGCTCGTCAACTTTCTAGTTGCTTCAGGGGGACAATTAGTATTTCTAAAATCAGTTGATGCCTTTGATCAAGCAAAAAATGCAGCGACTTTGTACAACATGTTGGATGAGGTGGTAGTGGAAGTGGGAGTGGGTAATGTCGTCCAGATTGTGACTAATAATGCAGCTGCATATGTGGCAGTCGGTAACCTTCTGATGGATAGGCATCCCACATTATTTTGAAGCCCTTGTGTTTCCCATTGTCTTGACTTGCTCCTTGAGGACCTAGGGAAACTAAGTTGGGTTGAAGATGGAAGGAATATCACAAAGTACATCTACAACCACACATAGGTCTGAGTTTTATGAGAGAGCACACTGATGGTAAGGATCTCGTGCAATCTGGGGTCACACGCTTTGCTACTAATTTTCTCACCTTGCAGAGCATATTAGCCACATTGCCCAACCTGAAGCAGATGTTTGTGAGTGAGATGGTTTGAGAGTCCATATGCCAAGAAGCCTAAAGCAGAGAAGGTTGTGAAGGTTGTTTTTTATGTTAGATTTGCCAAGATGATGGAAGAGATCATCAATGTAAGTTTTCAAACCTTGATTGATGATTCATTATTTAATTTTCAGATATTGCAATTCATTGATTTTTGTTAAAAAATTTATGTCCACATGTCAGAACCGTTGGTGAGGGTTCTACAAATGGTAGATGGGGATAAAAGCCCCATGGGGCATCTATATGAGGCCATCAATAGGGCCAAAGAGGCCATTCAACACTTGTATGGATCAAACAAGACCAAACATGAACCCAAATGGTGCATAATCAATAAGAGGTGGAACCAACAACTCCACCAACTTATTCATGTTGTTGCCAACTACTTGAACCCCAAGTTTTACTTTTCCAACACTTTCAGAGCAGATGCAAAAGTTCAAGTTGGCATGGATACGTGTATTCGGAGATTAGTTGTTGATTTGAACCTTCAAGACCTCATACTTGATGAGTTACAGAGCTCTAAGAGGGCCATTGTTTTCTTCACCTAATTGCAAATGTAGGAGAGACATCATGCAACCAGGTAAAAAAGAACACGTGTTTAGTTTTATTATACCATTTATTTCACTCATTAAGTTTATTGGAATCTTTACCAAATTATAAATGGTATTTTTTATCCTTGCAGATCTGTGGTGGGAAGATTATGGTGTCACAACACCTAATCTTCAAAAGCTTGCCATCCGAATATTATTGCAGCCCTGTAGTGCTTCTAGTTGCAAGCAAAACTAGAGTGTTTTTAAAGTCATACACACAAAGAAGCGCAAAAGGTTGACTCGGAAGCGCTTGAATGACTTGGTTTATGTGCAGTACAACCTTCGATTGCATGAAAAGGAGCAAGGGCAGACATCACATGAAGCACTTGACATGGATGAGATTGATCTGTATTCATTAGATTGGGTTGTTTCTCCTGATGGTGATGATGTGTATGTGGATGTGGATCCTTTCTTGATTGATGATCACCTAGTTAAGTTTGAGATGGAGGAAGATGACTAGGATGCAAAAGTGGCAGCACACGAGGAGGAACATGAGTTTGGTCATCCATCAGAGGCTTTTGTCGTGGCACCTGTTGAGGATGCTGCAACTACTTAAGCACCACCCACCTAGCGGCAGCAATCTATTTTGAGCTTTAGTCATAGACACAATTTATGATTTCTACTTCTAGTTTTCATTGATATTGAAACTCGATCTTAATATGTATTCAAAAGTTGTAGTTTCATGGAGTTTGACTTTGATATGTATTGAACTCAATTTTATTCAGATGCTGCACTTTTTTTTGGTATATGATTTTATGTTAATTTGCTAAGTTCTAATTGCTATGTATTTAACTCAAAACTTTGATTAATATATGATAGAAAGCTCAAATCAATATATATTCTACAAATTTGGTGTGTGTTTTTAAGAATATTTTAAGAAATTATATATTTTCAAATGTTCGATAAAAGTATCGATCTATTGTCGATTTTTTCACCAAGTTTTTGACAATTCCGAGTTTTTCAAAAATTTTGGGTCGGTCGAGTTATTGTTGAGTCCAAGTTTTTCAACTATGGTATAAATAATCCGATTTGCCAATTCTATATATAAATACATATATGCATATTGTGTGTGAGATTAATGCTTACGTATATGCTTCTATAATGGAAATAGATAATCATATTGTCTAAAACCAATCTTGCCAGGAAGAGGGCCTGAGGTGTAAGAGAAGGGTAGCGAGCGGGCTTGTAAGTTAGTTGTCCTAGAAGAACCATTGCGGCCTAGGACAAAGAGAGCCCTTACAGAGTCAAGTAAAACTTTACAACCTCCACCCAATCCTACAAGATGGCAATAGAAAATAGATATTCATATTGTTTGAAATCCACCTTGCGAGAAAGAGGGCCTGAGGTGTAAGAGAAGATTGGCGAGTGGGCTTGTAAGTAGGTCGTCCTAGAAGGATCATTGCAGCCTAGGACAAAGATGGTAATTGTATATAGGGAAACAAGACACGATTGGTGAAAGTAGGTACAAACCGTCAAGAAGAAGGTTGTGGTAGACATCCACTCTTAGGCTTGGTGTAGAAATGGCTTCAAGCAGACCCATCGTGTCTCTTCCCCCAATGTGTTTATACTTTATACTCTACAAATATAATGAAGGTTGACTAACCCCAAGGTTACTGTGTGTGTGTGGTGTGTGCGTGCACGTGCATGTGTATTTTGCATATGTTTTTCATGTTGTGATTGTAGGATCGTGTTATTGAGGAAAGATTTGTTTGGTAAGATGTAACCCTAACCCTAATTTGTTGCAATCGTGATTTTAGGGCAAGTAAGGAAGGGGACATTACAAGAATCCATGTTGCCCTTATTTCATTTGACAGAAAAATGGTCCTCCTTGACTCTTTTAAATATTGGCTCTCTTCATCTTACTAGACTATTGATAATTTGCCTTACTAGCTTTTGACATGTTGTTATCCTTATCAGGAACCTAATATAGGCACCACCTCACCACCAAGTGGCCTCATTAAGTTTGGTTTCTTTTGCATGTGTTGCAAACTCCATGAATTCCTACAATTCCAAACTGTGCCATTCAATGAAATATTCTTTGTCAGTACAAAGAGCAAGAGAATGCATCCTACCAAGAAGCTTACATTCATGATATACACAAAAGATTCACTCTAGTTAGGAGAATCCCTAATCTTGTATGCTCCATTGATTTCCTCAAGCCTTATAGTTTTCTAAGTCTCTTGAGAGCAATAATTATTTGCCTTGTCCTTGGACAGACATCATGATCTACTAGTATGACTTTGGCCTTCCATGTACCTAGCTATTTCCAATCACACCATATCTTACACTGTTATATCTAATATTACACTTGATGATATAGTTACCTATCTAATATTATAACAGATCTTCCAAATAATAAAAGATACTAGCATAGACTTTGAATTCCAAACCAAGTTGTCGGTACAAGTACAAAACGATTTTTTTTCCTTGGGTATAGTATGTTTTGATACGTATATGTGTGCACGTGTGCGTGTGCATGTGCATGTGCGTGTGTCCACATAAAAGAATGCACTCAACATAAAAAAAAATCATCTAAGAATCTGGAATCGTGCATCTCATATATGTATCAAGAAAAGGTGTCAATATCAAGTACAATGAGATCATAACAATAAAATCAAGATAAGAGTATTATCATAGATCATCAAAATATCAATACAAATTCATCATGGTACAAAGTCATAAGGTTCATGGGAGCAGCGGAACAACAACAAGACTAGGGGCATGCTTCAGCACATGTCTATAAGCTAGACCCTAAGGGATACTTTGGGGAAGAGGAAGTCTTTATCCGCAAAATCAAAAATGAAAAATAAAAGAATGAATCTTTTTGGGAAAACTCCTCTAGTGCACTTTCTGACTCCAAAAGAGTAAAAACAAAGGGCATATCTTCTAGTGAAAACCTCTCTGGGCACCAAAGGATGAAGACTTTCCTCTTCCTCTTATCCAACAACCACAATAGTGTGAGTCGCACGATCAACAATCAAACACTTGTGTGAAGTGAAAACCACATCAAGTTGAGGAGAATGTTACAAGATCTAGCTCACAAAAAGAAGATTCAGTTCCATACCAGGAACGTAGCATACATTGAGGAATATGAAATTCCTCCCTCCAGACTGTATTTGCACATTGCCATTGCCGACAACAATATACTCTTCTCTACCAAAAATAGTTGAATCAGTGAAAGGTAAAGTTTGTGAAACGATCATGTCGATGAGTGAAGTGTCGAGAAGCACTAAAGTCAATGTACCAAGCAGAAGACCTCACATGATCTGCTGTAATGTCCCCTTCCCTCTAGATGTTTTGGTTATTTAAAAATAATAAATTGCTACGCCTGATTTTGTTTTTATAAAGTCCCATAGGCTAGCAAAGTTAATAAAGGGGCAGGTCCTATTTTTCAATCATGAAAGGGGACCAGTTTAAGTGGTTGTCGTTATGATTTTCTTCCACCTCAATCGAAACTTCTACAGCCTGATCGCATTTTTTCCTGACCAAGCAAGTGGGAGTGCAAATTAGAAAGTTTCCATCGAATGGTCTTCCAATTTAGAAGTATTCAAAAATCTGCTTTTTGGAGCATTGGGCCTTAGCTATAAGGAATTCAATTGAGAAAGAAGGGGGCATTTTAAATATTGTTATTTTCTTTTACTCTGCAAGCTTGGACACTTCAACTTTCTCAGGATGCAAACCCTGAAGGAACACTCACGACTGGACGAAACCCCAGATGTATCATGGTGGTATTTTAGCAGTATGTGCACACAGTAATAAACAGGTGATAGTGCTGGCAGTTTGAAGTTGGCAATGAAGGTACAACTTCATATCTCTGGTAAAGTCATATAGAGAGACCGTGCTACAGCCAGCAGTTTGAGGGAATGCTACAAGTTCTAAGGCATCAATACAATTCGATGATTTCATTTATGGTATGAACATTTAAGCTATTTAGTGTTCAATTTGTTTGGTAATCAATTCGTTGTAGTCAGAGGACATCACCTTTGTGATAACGGAAGATATATATTGTGCATGCATTTAATATAATTATTTTGTGCCTTTAATCCTCTTGAATCATGCAAAGAAGTTATATTTTGGACTGTGTAGTTTATATCTAAGGTGAATTCGGAGCGCTGAGAACCTGTTAGCATGTGAGATTGTGGATGCATTTCTGTGTATTCAATTGCATGAACTGGCTATATAATTGCATGTTACTGATAATCAATTGCATGTAAGTTTAAATTGTTTTTATGCACTCTAGAGGGTCAAGATCTCACAGATATTTTATAAGGAATAGGACTGAACATCAGTGGCAAGAAGAAGAAAACCCCTGGTTTGATCAAGGCATTATAGAAGAACAGAGGAATGATGGAGGTAATGGTCAACCTAGCTTGCAGGACATTATGGCACAGATGGCACAACAACAACAGCAAATGATGCAAATGTTCATGCAATCTAAGCAACAACTCCTGGCTCAAATTGGGAGCTGAAGGATCCAACAGCCTCAGGCACAAAAACAGGATGGGGAATAGAGATGTCGGGAATGAAAATCATGGGAGAACCGCTTCTAATACTGTTAGAGTTGTAGATACCAAGTCTGATAGACCTTCTAGACCGGTATTCTTGCCAAGACCAGTTGAAGAAGTAGTTCCGAAAGAAGAAACCCATATTACTGATGATGTTATGGCAGCACATGATGAGTACATAATGCTTCCTGCGGAAGTCAGACAGTTGATAAACTTATATCAATTTATGAACCAGCTAAGGGATAAGGCCAAAATCCAACTGGAAAGACAAGAGAGGAGACCTAGAGGGCCAAACAGGCAAAGCATGCAGCCACAGGAATTCAAGGAGGCATTAAATAAGGTCCCTCTACCCACATTTAATGGAAGCAGAAAAATTAGTGCTAGGTCTTGGGTGCATAAGCTAGATACATTCATGTCGCTCAAGCCAATGGAGGAAGATAAAGCAATGCAGTATGTTACTATGCATTTGGAAGGTGTGGCCTATGATTGGCGGCACCACAGATTAGTGTCACAGGACCATGGCATGATACATTCATATGAGGAGTTTGTGAACAGGTTGGTAATACGTTTTAACAAGGACACTGAAGTTTACTACAGAGATTCGGCGCTGCTAAAGCAAGTGGGTTCCTTGGAAAATTACATTAATGAACTTCAATGAGTTGTTGTCATGGTCCCTGAGATGCCTCTAAAGCGGGTCACAATGCTCTTAGTAAAAGTTCACAAAACTACTACATTAGATGAGGCTATAGAATTGGCACTTGACCTGGACGTGACTCCATCTTATCAATCTCCCAAGAAGAATGTCAGCACATGGAAATCTGAAAATAAAAATTTTAAACAGCAAAAGAGCATGCCTACCAAAGCGGAACAAGAGTCAAGGAATGAACTGAGAAGGAAAAAATTGTGCTTTTCATGCAAAGAGCCATGGGAACCGGGACATTGCTGCCTTGGAAAGGGCAGGGTGCATCTAATTGAAGTATATTCTAACAGTGAGAAGCAGGAGGATCAAAGTGAGAGCGCTGATGAAGAAGTAGTACAGGAAAATCAGCCCCAGCAGATACAAGTGAAGGACACTGCAACTAGAGAGGCTCCTCATATTGCTACTTTATCCGGAGTACCTCACAGCCATCCTTTTCGGCTAAAGGGCATTCTTAGAGGATAGAAGATGGTGTGCCTAGTAGACAGCAGAGCTACGCACAATTTCATTGATAAAGGGTTGGTGATGAAGCGGGGCTGTAAACTAAAGAATTATCGGGGTTCAATGTAATAGTTGTTGATGGGTTCCCATTGAGTTGCACCAGAATGACACCTCATCTTAATATTCAGATTGGGGACTAACTCTAATAGGTGATTTCTATGTATTGGGTTTATGCAATGTAGACACTGTCTTAGAAATTTAGTGGTTGGAGTCTCTTGAGCGGTATGTCCAGGATTTTAAACAAATGCACTTAGAATTCATGGTAGATGGCAGGAAAGTGGTGTTTAAGGCTATGCCAGATGGGGGGATCTTCGGGTAGTTTAAGCCAGGAGAATGGAGGCATTTTTTAGACATGGGGATGTTGATTGGGCAGTGCAATATTTTGTTTCCAACCAGCAAGCTTCCAGTAGTAAACCAAAATACTATGTGGATATACAGGCAGTACTAGATAAGCACAGCGTAGTCTTTGGTGATATATTCCCAAGATGTCCGCCAAATCGTGGGTTCGAGCATGTGATTGAATTGGAATAAGGAGCAAAGCTGGTAATCACCACACCTTATCGAAACCCACGGCACTTCAAGGAGGAAATACAAAGCACAATCAAGGAACTTCTCAGTATGGGACATATACAACCCAATTTGAATCATTTTGCCTCATTAGTGGTTCCGGTCAAGAAAAAAGATGGGACTATGCGCATGCGCATAGACTACAAGGCACTCAATAAGAGGACTATTAAAAACAAATACCCTATACCCAAGATCGATGAGTTGATTAATGAGTTGCATGGGGTTGTGCACTTCTCCAAGATCAATCTATGCTCTAGGTATCATGGGATATGGATCAGGGAGGCAGACATTCATAAAACAGCTTTCTGGTGCCACTACGGACATTTTGAGTTCCTAGTCATGCCTTTCGAACTCACAAATGCACCTGCCACATTCCAGTCTTGCATGAATCATTTGTTCTATGATCAGTTAAGGAAATTTGTTTGTCTTTTTCGATGACATTTTGATCTACAACAGGACTTGGAGCGATCACCTGCATCATTTGGATGTGATATTGGATGTTATGGAGGCTCAATAGCTTTATGCTAAAGCCTTTAAATGTGAATTCGGAATGACAAAGATACTATATCTAGGAAATATTATTGGTGCAAATGGTGTGAAAGTTCATCAGGAAAAGATAAGGCAATCTTAGATTGGCCGCCACCTAAGAATGTGTCAGAGTTGAGAGGATATTTGGGGTTGTGCTCTTACTACTGAAGGTTTGTCAAAGGGTTTTCACAGTTGGCTTCGCCCTTCACAAATTTCACTAAAAAGGGGGCATTCCTATGGACTGAGGAGGCATAGGTAACTTTTGACAAACTCAAGAAGGCTATGAGTTCCTGTCCAGTGTTAGCGTTGCCAAATTTCACGTAGCCATTTGTTTTGGAGTGTGATGCATCAAGACAGGGAATAGATGCAGTGTTGATGCAGAATCAACATCTGATTGCATTTGAGAGCAAAAAACTGAGAGATTCAGAGAGGTTGTACTCTACATATGATAAGGAGATGCTAGTGATTATGCATGCGCTAGCCAAGTTCAAACAATATTTGGTGGGATCTAAATTTGTGGTCAGAATAGATCATAATAGCCTCAAGTATTTCCTGGAGCAAAAGGACCTAAATGAGCGGCAATAGAAATGGGTGAGTAAGGTACAAGCCTATGATTTTGATGTGGAATATGTTAAAGGTAAAAAGAATGTGGTTGCTAACACGTTATCCAAGAAACCGACTTTGTGCTCTCTCATAGAGATTTCCACTGATTGGAAACCCTAGTTGATTTCTAAGTATGAGAAGAATTCTTTTGCTTCAAATTTGTTGGATGGGAAGGGACAAGATGGTAGATATTCAGTAATTGACAATCTCATTTATTACAAGAACAAGATTTTCCTAGTACCTAACTCAAAGTTGAAGGCAAAAATATTAAGGGTGTTGCATGATGCACCCATGGCAGGTCATCAAGGCTTCTACAAGACCTATAGTCAGGTACGTGAGAGATTTACATGGGAAGGGTTAACAGACGATCTCTTGCAGTATATTCGAGAGTGTCTGACTCGTCAACAGAACAAATCAGAACACACATTTCCAGTGGACCTTCTACAACCACTTCCTATTCCTGAACAAAAGTGGGAATGGACTTCATTACTGGACTTCCACGTGTGCAAGGGAAGGATTGCATCTTTGTGGTAGTTGATCGACTCACAAAATATGCTCACTTCTTTGTTGTTCTCATAGACTCCTCAGCACAGCAGATTGTTGAGCTATTCTTTAAAGAGGTCTTTAGATTGCATGGGCTGCCCAGAACCATTGTTAGTGACAAAGACAGCAGATTCATCAGCGTATTTTGGAAAGAGTTGCTCAAACTAGTAGGGACTGAATTGACACCCAGCACCAGCAACCATCCTCAAACGGATGGCCAGACAGAAGTGGTGAACAAGAGGTTAGAAGGGTATCTCCGCAATTATGTCATGGGGCAGCAATGTACATGGGTGAGATGGCTCTATTTAGGTGAGTATTGCTACAATACCACCTATCACGTGTCCATAAGCATGTCTCCTTTCAGAGTACTTTATGGGCATGATGCACTTTCGTTCATGGATTTGGCCTTTGAAGATAGCAAAGCCCTGAGCTAAGGAGACAGTTCAGAATTATCAGGATATTCTACGAGCACTAAAAGACAACATTCAACACACACAAAATCAACAAAAAATTATACGCAGATAGACATTGTGTTGAAAGGTCTTTCAAGGTCGGTGATCTAGTTTTCTTGCGCCTTCAACCCTATAGGCAATCATCACTTGAGAAGAGCAGAGAAGAAAGTTTGAAACCACATTTCTATGGGCCCCACAGGATTCTCCAGAGAATAGGTGAAGTTCTATATGAGCTAGAACTACCTGAAGGCAGTAAAATCCACAAAGTATTGCATGTCTCCTGTTTAAAAAAGGCATTAGGCCATCATATTGTGCCATCACTAGAGCTGCCACCCTTAGATGAAGGGAATTTAGTCCTGGTGCCTAAAGGTATTGCTGATTGGAGAGAAAAGAGACTAAGAAACAAAGTTGTTCAAGGATACCTGATCAAATGGAAGGACCTACCAATTGAGGATGCAACTTGGGAAGGAGAGGAAATTCTACAGCACCCCAATTTGAGATTGCTAGAGGACCAACAATCTCGGGAAGTGAGGACTGTAATGTCCCCTTCCGTCTCAATGTTTCAGTTATTTAAAATTAATAAATTGCTACGCCTAATTTTGTTTTTTTAAAGTCCCATAGGCTAGCAAAGTTAATAAAGGGTCCTATTTTTCAATCATGAAAGGGGACCAGTTCAAGTGGTTGTCGTTATGATTTTCTTCCACCTCAGTCGAAACTTCTACAGCCTGACCACATGTTTTCCTGACCAAGCAAGTGGGAGTGCAAATTAGAAAGTTTCCATCGGATGGTCTTCCAATTTAGAAGTATTCAAAAATCTGCTTTTTGGAGCACTGGGCCTTAGCTATAAGGAATTCCATAGAGAAAGAAGGGGGCATTTTGAATATTGTTTTCTTTTACTCCACAAGCTTGGACCCTTCAACTTTCTCAGGACGCAAACCCTGAAGGAAGACTCACGTCTGGACGAAAGCCCAGATGTATCGTGGTGGTATTTCAGCTGTATGTGCACACAGTAATAAACAAGTGATAGTGTTGGCAGTTTGAAGTTAGCAGTGAAGGTGCAACTTCATATCTCTGGTAAAGTCGCATAGAGAGACCATGCTACAGCCAACAGTTTGAGGGATTGCTACAGGCTTGAAGGCATTAATACAGTTTGAGGGATTGCTACAGGCTTGAAGGCATCAATACAGTTTGATGACTTCATTTATGGTATGAACATTTAAGCTATTTAGTGTTAAATTTGTTTGGTAATCAATTCGTTGTAGTCAAAGGACATCACCTTTGTGATAAGGGAAGATATTTATTGTGCATGCATTTAATATAATTATTTTGTGCCTTTAATCCTCTTGAATCATGCAAAGAAGTTACATTCTAGACTGTGTAGTTTATATCTACGGTGAATTCATAGCTTAGGATACTTCATCTGCAAGTCACTTTGCCATGAAAGCATAAAATGTAGATTCTTTCTGCTCAAAGTGCTATGTGACATTGGCCATAGGTTGGACCCTCTTCAGAAGCAATTCGATTTTGAAAGTCCTTCATCAAGTGATCAAATTTGTGGCAACAGTTACACTAAACTTTCTTCTTCGAGTTATCTTGAGGCTGACTGGAGCCTTTCTATTGAGAGAATTATGCTTTGCCTTTATCCTTGTGATAGGATTTGGCTACAAAAGCTTGTTCTAAGAAGGATGAAGTGGCACTACTACCAAATGTTGTTTCTGCTGATCCTGCTGCAGAAGTTTGGTGCACAATTCTGAAAACTTTTAAGTCAACTTTAGTTGTAGTAATGTTGAGTGTTTCTCTGAAGTGCTCATAGGATTTAGGTAGACTCTTCAAAGTGATGATTACCATATCCTCTTAATTCATTTTTCAACCAATGGCCTCAAGTTGATCTTGAATGTCCTTAAGCTTTGTCAAATGCTCCTATAAGGACATATGCTCATCTATCATAATAGAAAATAGTTGGTTCTTCAAGAAGAACGCACGGCTCTTATTTGATGTATCATGGAGATTGTTCAGACTAACCCATATCTCTGCAATTGTCTTGCCAGATGGCACTTGTGGCAGTTGATCATCAGTAACTGAAAGCTTGAAAAGCATGACCACTTCTCGGTTGCGCTCATCAAACTTACCCTGATCTTGTCCAGCTCTAGTAGGACAAGACTATTTGCCCAAAACGAGCTCATCAAGGCAACAATACTCGAAGATAGTCATCATCCTCTTCTTCCAAGTGTTGTATTTCTTGTCGTCAAATCGTTGATTGCCTTCCAACATTATGTTGGTCAAAGATGTCATCTGCACACTTTTCAAGGCACAGAAAATGAGAACTTTTGAAAAGGTAAAAAACTAATTGCAAAATCCATGGCACAAATCCCAATGCAAGAACAAAGGCAAATCGAGTACAGACTTCAAAAAATATGAAGTACTATTGGCAAAAATCCCAATGTACAAATTTTTAACAAACCTTGAAAATTTTGTGAAAGACCCAGAAATCTTTGGGAAAAACCCACAAATAAATAGGTCAAAAAAAAATTCGCCCAAGAAATCAGAGAGTTTCATAGAAACCCTAGTCGGCTAAGAAACAAGTTTTGCAATCACTAAGAAAATGTGAAAAACAAGGAGCCGTCGCTAGAATAAAACCCTAGCTCGCAATAATCAAAGGTTTGCAATAACAAATGACCAAGGAAATGGTCGTTCAAGCTAAGAAACTCGGAACTGGAAAAAACCAAGCCAAGAAATGTAGAAAATGGCACCAGAGAGGCTTGAAAATCATCAAATTGCGAGCAAAGAGTGGTCATCACTGAGACTACCATCACAAATAGAAATAATGAGTTTGTGGTTTCTTGTTTGAGATTCACGAGCCCAAAAAACCCAGTTTTTTAGCCTGTTCGTGCGACAAGATTTCTAGTCAACTCTTCATTTGCGACCATCTTTGGGTGTTTTTCTGCAAACAAAGGCTCGTCTTCTGCGTTTTCTTGCCTCCACAACCATCTCCTTGGTCAATTTTTTGTTGCAGACAACTTTCTTTCTACGTTTTCATGGGTTTTCTAAGCGACATGTTTTTCACTCGATCCTGATCACACGACTGGTTTTTCACTAGCTCCTGCAACTCCTTTTTTTGCAATCCGTGTTTTTTTAAGACGCCATACCTTTGCATGTCTACACTTTATAAAAACCCAAACCGTGGTTCTTCATTTTCATGGATTTAAGAGATTTACTCTCAATTATTTCTACAAACCTATGGCTGCTAGGGTTTCCTACCTATGATTGGCAACGGCCTCTGGTGTTTGTCTAAAGATTGTAGAGCCTTGTTTCACATTTTTTGGGCATTTTTCTACGACCTAGGGTTTTCAATTCCAACCAACTAGGGTTTTTACAAAATCCTTTGATTTTTTGGTCAAATTGAAATTTCACCTACATATTCTGTGGGTTTTTCACAAAGGTTTTCGGGTCTTCATAAGATTTTTTAGGGTCTAACAAAAATCCACACCTCAAGACCTATGCGAGTCATACTTCATATTTTTAAGTCTACACCTAAATTTGCCTTTTTTCTTGCATTAGGATTTGTGCCTTGAATTTTGGACTCTATTTTTTGCCTCTTTAGAATTTGGTTTTTTTGTGCCTTGGAAAACGTGCAGATGGCGTCTTTGACCAACATAATGTTGGAAGGCAATCAGTGATTCAATGGCAAAAATTACAACATACTGAAGCAGTGGATGATTGCTATCTTTGAATATCGTCACCTCGATGAGCTCGTTTTGGGCAAACAGTCTCATCCTACCAGAGTTGGACAAGACTAGGATAAGTTTGATGAGTGGAACCAAGAAGCGATCATGCTTATCAAGCTTTCAGTTACTAATGATCAATTGCCTCAAGTGCCATCTGGCAAGACAACTACAGAGATCTAGGCTATTTTGAAGGATCTCCATAAGACATCAGATAAGAGTCATGCAATCTTCCTAAAGAACCAGCTATTTTCTATCATGATGGATGACAGTATGTACTTACATGAGCATCTAACAAAGATTAAGGAAATTCAAGATCAACTTGAGGCCATTGGTCGAAAAATGGAGGAAGAGGATATGGCAGTCATAACTTTGAAAAGTCTTCCTAAATCCTATGAGCACTTCATAAAAATGCTCAACATTACTACAACTGTTGTTGACTTAAAGTTTTCAGACTTATGCACCAAACTTTTGCAGTAAGATCGTTAGGAATAACAGTTTGATAGCAAAGCCACTTCATCCTCCTCAGAACAAGCCTTCGTAGCCAAATCCTTTCACAAGGATAAAGGAAAAGTTCAATCCTCTCAACAGAAAGGTTCCAGTCAGCCTTAGGATAGCTTGAAGAAGAAGAAAGTTCAATGTAACAACTGCCACTATTGATGTTTCGTAGCTTCAGTCGGATAAACACTACGAGTCAATACTAGTGAAGATGTGTATATATATATTTAGTATATATAAGATGTGTATATACACTTAAATATATATATACATATATAAATATTATTATTATGTAAATATTAGAGAAATTAATATAATAATGACTCAAGAGATATTATGTATATATATATATATATATATATATATATATATATAATCATAATTGTCATTATATTAATTACATAATAATGAATAGACATGTCTCTTCTTAGCTCATTCTCAATATAAATGCAAGTGATTGTTGCATTTGGAAAACACGTACTTCACAAGTAGTGCTATTACATTTGCAGCGATCCTAAAACTTAACATGGTATCAAAGCCAGGCTGCAAATGTAGAGAAAGGAATGAAAGAATTAATAATGAAATGGATTGATCAGGAGGATGAAATAAGATATTATAATTGGTTGTATTTAGATTGGTAAATATGAAATTGCTGGTGTCTGCCATTAGTCTTCAAGCTTGTAATTCGTATAGTATAAGCCCATACGTTCTTCAACCTTCATTGATGTTGCAATCTTGAGGGTTACATGGAGATGGGAGGCATAATGTTGGATAATATTTGTCAACACTCCAAAATGATGGTTGAACCAATTATCTATTATTACTTGGGAATTCTTATGTTGGGCGATGCATATATATTGAGTCTGCAATACTATATAGTTCACACTCTTTGGATTTTCAATCTTTAGGATTGAACTGACACACGTAGCTCCAAAAAGAAATGTTATATCGCTAATAATGTTATCACTAAAGCAAGTTTTGAGGAGTATCAAGTGCATCCATGGGAATGGTTTTCCATCGACATTGAAGTCAAACAATAGGGAACTATCGTTAACAAACAACATGAGACAATGACCAAATTATATTATGAAGGAAACTCGATGTCGGGTATCTCTCTCAAGAGAACGGGTGCCAACGAATATACAAGCGTATTACAAGGAGGACAACATAGAAACTAAGTTGAGTCAGCGGGAGTCAGCACCAAAGTAGTGACAAATAATACGAGTCTCCACATCCACCTTGTGAATTGCTATTAGCGAATTGAATACAGAGCATTATAATATTGTTCGAGGGTAGCAAACAGGTATAGTAGAATTAATATTACAAAACGTGATATTTGAATAATATTAAAGATGAGGCTTTAATATATATATATATATATATATATATGATGTTAGTATTGGGAATTACAAATATAAATAGCTATAAGCAATGCCCCAAAACATTACTAGCATTGACTAAGTAATAAGGGGAAATATAATAACCTTGGAAGTAGTATATGAAAGAATATAAAGATCTAGTGGGAGTCATTCTAAGTAAGCAGATGCTAGAAGAAACTACAAATAAGACTTTCACTCACATGTAGAAAGGACTCACATCGTGAAGGATGTATTGGATATTTGCTCCAAAATAATGAGATAAGTATTTTTTATTATTATATCTTGAGAACTACCTTTATTTACCTCTTGTAGTTAATCTCTTATTTGTATTTCTATATGTACCATAAGAGCTATTTGCCTTGATCTTTTCCGGGATGCCTTGCAGGAAAAGAAGATGGATATCAGATTTAGAGGGAGTCTGACACTTCAAAGGTAACTTTGGACGAGGAGCTCAGAGGATTGATATCAGATTTAGAGGGAGTCTGACAGTTTATCTTAAGCAATCTTGGATGAAAAGATCAACAGATTGATATCTGCTCAATGAGTTCTTTGTGAGAGAAGTTCGAGGTGAAATCCTTTGTTTCCACCCTTTGCGCTGAAGCATGGTGAATGTCATGTGTGTGACTCCATGTTTTTAATGGGCCTGCCCCCTATGTACATCATGAGGAAGTGACAACTTCCAAATGATTATCACTTGTATTTGCAGAAGTTATTGAAAGGTGACGATCTTACAATAACTTAATCTTCTATTATGATGGACATCCTATGATGTCTAAGCAAATCATGATAGATGATAACTTGCATGGTGGATTAAGTTCCTTAAACAGACCGTGGCCTTCTATTGTGATGGACATCTTATGATGTCTAAGCAGATCATGATAGATGATAACTTGCATGGTGGATTAAGTTCCTTAAACAGACCATGAATGTTCCTATGGTAAGTATCATTGAGGATACGTGTGCACATACCTTATTAACATTTTGAGTATTTGGTGAATATCATGAGACTTGATATTCTGAGGCCACATTACTCGAAGTAATTGGTGAATATCATGCGACTTGATACTCTGAGGCCATTACTCCTGATATCATGAGATGATATCTAATTGGTGGGTATCTTCTAATCAAAGATATCTTTAATCATGCCAACTTGATATTACATTGAGGTAATATCTAACCATGTGTTTATCCTCCCTAGCTAAGAGGGAGTATTGATGTTTTGTAGCTTCAGTCGGATAAACACTATGAGTCAATACTAGTGAAGATATGTATATATATATTTAGTATATATAAGATGTATATATATACTTAAATATATATATATATATAAATATTATTATTACGTAAATATTAGAGAAACTAATATAATAATGACTCAAGAGATATTATGTCTATATATATACAATCATAATTGTCATTATATTAATTACATAATAATGAATAGACATGTCCCTTCAAGGGACATGTCTCTTCTTGGCTCATTCTCAATATAAATGCAAGAGATTGTTGCATTTGGAAAACACATACTTCACAGGTAGTGCTATTACATTTGCAACAATCCTAAAACTTAACAGCCACAAATTTGGTCACTTAATAAAGGACTATCGGAATCGGATTGCTTCTGACCAGCTGAAGCAAGGAGACTAATGTTGTAGAGCAAAAAGAATCTACATTTTATGCCTTCGTGGAAAAGTGACTTGCAGATCATGTGAAGTCTTATGCTTGGTACATAGACTCTTGCGCTTCTCGACACTTCACTCATCGACGTGATTGGTTCACAAACTTCTCACCTTTCACCGATTTCAATTATTTTTGCTGGAGGATAAGAGTATACTATTGTCCACAAGGCAACGTGTAGATACAATCTGGTGGGAGGAATCTCATATTCCTCAATATATACTATGTTCTTAGCATGGAATTGAATCTTCTCTCTATGAGCTAGATTATGCAGCATTTATCCTCAGCTTGATGTGGTTTTCACTTCACACAAGTGTTTGATTGTTGATCATGCAACTCGCACTATTGTAGTTGTTGGCATCGAGGATCATGGTCTATACAAACTTGTGGATTCAGATGATTCTCTTGAGCATGCTTTTGCAACTAAATCATCTTCCATCAACAGTATGGTCACCTAAACATTCACTATCTTGCTCAGCTTGTTCGAGAGGATATAGTTCTTGGCTTACCTAATATTCAAACTCAACATCACCGAGTTTGTGGAGCTTGTCAGGCTGGGAAGCAGCACAAGACACCACTCATGGATGGCAACTCATGGCAAGCCTCAAACGTATTGCAGAAGGTACATGTTGATGCCAATGAATACTTCTTCTATTACTAGTGCTAGGTATTTCTTTCTTTTTGTTGATAATTTCAATCGTAAAATGTGGGTGTACTTTCGTAGACACAAATCAAATGTGTTTATTGTATTTCATAAATTTAAGGCCTTAGTAGAAAAAGAGTCATGCTGTCCTTTAGTCACTCTTAGGTCAAATAATGGGGGGGAGTTTTGTTC
The DNA here is from genome assembly GCA_027943335.1 of Chamaecyparis obtusa. Lineage (NCBI taxonomy): Eukaryota > Viridiplantae > Streptophyta > Pinopsida > Cupressales > Cupressaceae > Chamaecyparis > Chamaecyparis obtusa. Next base: position 366,927 of record BSBK01001943.1, read on the forward strand.
TAATGCTTTCTCCAACTTTTGTGATACACATGGCATCAAACATCAATTAACCACACCTTACACTCCACAACAGAATGGCATTTTCGAATGTCAAAACCACACTATAACTGAAATGGAAACAGGCTCCTTGGGCTTGGTACATAATAATTGACAAGTACCATTCAAATAATAGTTTTCAGAGGAGGCCATCTGATTCCAATTTGTATGTCAAAAATATTGATGATTATATTCTTCTTCTTGTCTATGTTGATGACCTGATTATCACTGGCAATTCAGCACTTTTAATCGATCAGATCAAACAGAATTTGTGTCAATCCTTTGACATTACGGACTTAGGACTTTCGCACTACTATTTAGGTGTTGAAGTTTGGCAGCTTGAAGGTAGTATCTTCTTATCTTAGTCTCTTCTTATCTCAGTCTAAGTATGCCCGCAGTATGCTGGACAAGTTTCAAATGCTAGACTGCGAACCTGCATCCACACCTATGGAGAAAGGATTGAAGGTGATCGCCAAATCAAATTCACCTGTGGTGAACAAATCAGCATTCAGGCAATTGGTGGGCAGTCTCATCTACCTTACTACTACTAGGCCTAATCTCAGTTTTGGAATGAGCTACATTTCACGCTTCATGACAACCCCCAGGGTTGATCATTGGGTAGCAGTGAAACATGTGCTATGTTATGTGTAGGGCACTTCTAATTTTGGTCTTCTGTACAATAGAAGGCATAATCCTAAACTTATTGGTTTTACAGACTCAGATTGGGGAGGTTCCAATGATGACAAAAAATCAACATCTGGGTATGTTTTCAGTTTGGGATCTGGTGCAGTCATATGGACTAGCAAGAAGCAGCAAACAGTGGCTCTTTCCTTGACAAAAGTTGAGTATCGAGGAACAGTTAAGACAGCTTGTGAGGGAGTTTGGCTTCGAAGAATGCTTTTAGACATGCAGATGTCTCAAGCAAATCCTACTCCCCTTTACTATGACAATCAAGGGGTACTCAAACTAGCCAAGAATCCGGTTTTCCACAAGACAACCAAGCATGTTGACCTTCATTGTCATTTCATCCAGCAGCTAGTTGAAGACAGATCAGTTCCATTGCATGTTCCAACGACGGATCAAACAGAAAATATTCTCAGCAAGTCTCTAAGCCTAGACAAGTTTGTAAAATTCATGGGACAACTTGGTGTAGTTGATAGACTGACCATTAAGGGAGGGTATTAGAATAATATCCTCTTAAATATCTTTATTATTTCTTATTTAATGTTCAATATTGTAGATTATGTATATATTAGAAACTTTCTGAGTCTATGATTGTTTCATAATAGAAACATTGTCTCTTTGTAATCTAAAAATGATCGCTTGATCATTCATTCAATATTTTACCAATTACTTGCATAATAGTTAAGTCTTTGGATAGTGGCAATGGTAATAATCACCACCTTACCATGGTAACATTTAAGGATGTGTTACACTTTCTCCTTCTTTTGAATTGAACGATCGCATCCATATTCTCTTTTCAATGAGTCTTGAGCGGGATTTTTTAGGAGGAATTCCGGAAGATCATAAGGCAAGATATGAACTATTCCACGAAGACTCCTCGTGGCGGTTTCCTAATTTTGTTCCTTCTTGGAACGGAGGATTGGGATTGTTATCAATGTCTTTGCAGGAGAGATAGGAATATTTCAAAAGAATAGATAGACAAAAATCATCGAAGAGGAGGGGACACCTCGTTCTCACGCAACCTATATATTGTCATTTCATCCTTAAAGAACGGATGCATTGAACAATTATCTACTACTCCTTGGCTTCTATGTTCGTGGGCAATTTCTCGAGGAAAAAGGAGGGGGTTCTAGTTCTGTGAGGATCCGGTGTTTTGAAAAAGAAGCACGACATCTTGCTAGGGGAATGAGAGTATTGTTTTGGGATTGACCACTGCTTGTGCTCAACAAAGTAATCTAATCACTTTTCACCTACTCTTTATCCTGGGATGCTCAGTGGGAAGCTCTGCAATCTAGTAGAAAGTCACTGAATATGAATGAGAGAGATAGTCTCTGCGACTGTTTCAATTCTGGAAGGATATCAACTCTCACTGAGAAAGGTTACATTATCATTGGAGATAGCTACGATTCTGAGAAATTGTTAATCAAACCAGCAGTTTGAATCAACCTTTGATACCATCAATCTGTTAAGTATTCATTGGAATTGATTTTCTGTAGAGATTACATCTCAGCTCAAACACGCACAGCGATTGAATCCCATTTATCACTGCTCTTCTCGAAAGATAGGCGAGTGATTCTTTTTAATTATTGAATGCATTTTTCTCTTTATGATACTGAATTCTTGTTATCATCATCAAATGAAATGAATCTGTAAGCATGAATCTTATTGCATGAAAGAATGTAAAATCAGTATTGTGCAAGAATAAGAGTCAAGGTTGTACATTATTTGAATGCATGAATCTTACTGAATGAAAGAATGTAATAACAATGTCGTACAAGAATAGCAGCTACTGCTGTCCATTCATCATAAGGAAATATCATCTTGATACGTATTGCATGGTGTATTGAATCAATATTTTATAAGAATCTTAATGCATTTGAATTCATCAGAGTCTGTAATGAAGCCATATTGTAACAGTAGCAATACTTGCATGAATATATCAGACGAAATGATTATGAATAGACATAATCAATTGTTAAATGGTATCAACTGAAATGATAAGCAAGCCGATACATAACCATACCTCATAGAATCTGCCTATCTTATAATCTATCGCATTGTAAAACCGTAACTCGTAATGGAAGCATATATCTTTACTGTCATGGGCATTTTGAAAAGAACTCCATTTAAGTATATACCTACATATCTGTCTTACCTATCCAAACATCGCAGATTATTATGCAATATGAATGAACCTATTGTAATACCCCTCCCATAGTCTTTTTTTCAGTTTAATTGGCTAGACTCTTTTAAGCCACTCTTCATGTTAATTATCCGCATATGCTGATGTTATTTATATTTATGGTTTTACTGACCTCATACTTGCTTGTGTATGGTTGCCGTGTATGTTTTATATTTTTGTTTGACGCACCTGATGTGGTTGAGGGACGGAGTCATAGTTGCTTGCAAGATCCATGCGATCAGTCAATCTCCACCATTGTTTGTTATATTATATGTACATGCTCCTATTTTTTGCAGGTTTGCAGGTACCGGGCATCGACTTCCCTGAATTGCCAAGATGAGTGTGCCCTATCGCAATATCAATGGTCAGAGAGGGAAGATAACATACAAATCCAAATCCCAACCCAAGCCATTGATTGTCCTAAAATAATGGATAAGTATCTGTTTTCTACCCATCTAAATTCGTCAAGGTGACATGAATTCGTGAGCCCTTCCTGGGTGTTTGTTTGTTGTTTAAGTTAGTTGATTTTTCGTGTGTTGTGAGTCAAGACTACCGCAAGCAGCAGCCATGGGGTGGGGTTGTAACCCCCCCCCCCATGTGGTATGTTTTTTTTAATAAATTCTATTTTATTAAAAAATTTAATTTAATTAAAACTTATTTAAATTAGTTTAATTAATATTTAATTTAAATTAATTTTTAAGTTAGTTTATTTAATTTATATTTATTATTAACTAATTAATATTGTTAATTCATATTAATGTTTGTTTTGTTTTTTTTTAAAGTATCATTGGTGGTTTATAATTATTCTTTCTTTTATATATATGTGGATGTTTTAGTATAGATATGGAAATTAATATATTAAGTTCTATATGGGAGTTATTGTTTTTTTTTTTGTGTGTTTATTTGCATGGTTATACAAACATGCAGTTATAGTCGAACTAGTTATGTTTTAAAATTAATTAGATTTCTTCATGGGAATTGTGTTTTCTTGTAAGTGTTTGAAGTTTTGATTTGAAGGATTTTTGTTGAACCTTGTTATATCCTTAGAGATTGTTGGGGGTTTTAAGTTGACTTTGGGGGATTGGTTGACCAAAGGCTTGGGGGTCGTTTTCTATGGTTGCATATGCGTTCCTATGTCATGAATTATAATGTGGTATCTATTCGATCCTGTAGATCCAACCTTGTTCTATTGAAACTTATGATTATGAAATAACTTGAGAGTGTGTTTTATGATGTTTTGGTTTGAGGACTAGTGTGTGTCCCTGATATCTTTTGTGGACTAGAATTTTGATCATTATACTTTTTGGAGACCTATGTGGTTATTTATGACTTGTGAGCCTAGGGGAGGTTAAATAGGTGCATCTTAGGCGAGTGGCTTACAATAGGGGTCCAAGACCCAAAGTGGTCAGTACCAGGGCAACCTATCATAAGTTTGTTAATAAGTGATAACATAGTAATTAAAATTTGGAGTTTGTTAAAAAGATAATTTAGAGATTATGCCTCGCCCATGCCTTGAGCACTTGTATAGGCTAAGGATGGGAATGACATGATAACTAGAGAGTAGGTATGATTAGAATTCCTCATTTTCATGAGAGGGTATTCTAGTTCTGTGTGGGTCATATTGAGGGTCCGAGGCCCAGAGTGGCCAGTCCAGGGTAACTCAATGCTTGAGGGTCTAAGGTCCAGTGTGACTAGTCCAAGGTAACTCAAGTAGATGGCCATGTGATGACACTCTCATAGTATGTAGCCTAAGTCTCCTCCGTAGTTTTCTGCATTTGCCTCTAGTGGTGTGTCTTTGGTATTGTAGTATTACTTGGTGGTCTACTTTGGTATTTTGGTATTTGGTGATTGGTATTTGTTCGATATTCTGGTATTTGGTGTTTTGGTACATGTTGACATTTTGGAAAGTTATTATCTTTTCTTTATCATTAGTTGGTGGTACCTTTTGAGATAGAAAGCCTTCAGGATCCATTGCTTAGTTGTTTTAATTGGGTCTGTTGTCTGAGTGGGGTTTGTTGTTATCTCCTCAACACGGTGGGAGTGGACCTTTGGTTCTACGAGGTTGGGTGGTAGTGTTTTCTTTTACCATTTGAGATTCGGACATTCCTGTAGTGATGTTGGATGACACTTGTTGATGTTACCTTCTTGTTCTTCATTGGAAGCTTGTTCATATTTATCTGTAATGTTCCCTGTTGAGACTTTACTTGATTTATCTTAAATTTCTTGATTAAGGTTTGGATTATAATTTCCATGATAGAATTAATCATTTATCTCATTAGATTTAAGTTATCTTTAATGCTCGTGTCCAACTTTATTACTATCTAGCTTAAGACGGAAAGAGTAGGTGTTAAACAAGTTGCCTAGGTACCACTATCAATGGATTCCCTCAAAGTTTATAGGTCCAAGTCCATATCACGAAGGCTTACGGAATGCTGACCCCTGCCCTATCTTGGGACAAAGATCCATTGCTTGGATTTATACAAGCCCCTCTTTGGTAATATCACAAACTTCCCTTCTATTAATCAAATAGAAATAGGATTGAAATATAATTTTTGTATACAATTATAAATGTTTAATTTATTTAGCGTGAAAATATATGTTCTTATATATATAAGGATTTGTGATCCTAATAGAATGCAGGTATAATATTTTGCAACTCATCATTGATTTACAGATAAATTACAGCATTTCACTATGCTGTCATATGAGATTCTTGCCAACCATCTAATATAAAGTGAATCCTCTTTATTTAGGCAATATATTCTGAATATCAAATATAAATGATTTTCTTTCCTATTTCGTTCGGTACTTTGAGAATGAAATTGATTTGTATTATATACATGGTCTGTGTACCCTTTTGTATGGGTTGTGACTCCTCTTAAACAAAACAGATTTTGTATGATCAAACCCCTTAGACAATTGGTATTGCTTCTATACTTCATGTGATTTGTTGTGCATTGTATAATCATTTTATATTATAATTTATTTGTTTATTTATTTATTTTATTTAATAATTATCTATTCATACAGTACCATTATTATTTCAATAATATTTTAATAATAGATAATCGTATCAAGATTATTATATTTATAATAATGACAACCTTTATTTGTCATTTAATCTATTGGTTTATATAATAATATTTTATTCAACTATTATATTTATGTATTTTATAAAATATTTTTTTTGCAATTTAATTAAATTATTTATTATCAAACTCTAGGATGGGGACATCACATTATCTTATGGTAATTATAATTATATCTTATATCAGTGCTCCAGAGATGATTCCTTTCAGATATTGTACTAGTTGTATGGTTATTGTGAAATACCTTGCGACTTGTGCAGAGGATGTTATTTCATTGTATTTATACCTTATGGTATAGGATGTAATTGTTATTCATTTGTACATGAGATATTTGTTATTATTCTTAATCTAAATATTTAATTAGTAATATGTAATTCTACGTCATGGGACCCTTGAGAATTGTTAACTGTATTTGAGTTGTACTTATGCAATTGGTTATACCTTATGATTGTATTGTTTCCACATTGTTATCATTATTGTTTGTAAACACTTAAGAAAAAAATTATTCTGTAAACATAGCAACATATATTAGGTTAAATTCTCCTAGGTTCCCTGGCCACCTATATTCAGGCAATCAGGTTAGGGAAACCAGCAATTTTTAGCATTGAAACTTTCAAATAACCAGCAATTTGAACTAACCCTGAGGGGCCTCATTTGCCTAACATCCTCCAATGATAATCAAGTCTATTGTCAGTACAATGGTATACATTAAGGAATTAAAATTTAAAATACCAAATCATTCTGGGGTTGAGTCAATCAAAGCTTTAATAAGTATGTGATAGAATGTCATCTATTGGGATACTAAATTATCCGATTGTAAATAGGAAACCAAACTCAACCAATAATCCTAAAGCATGAGGTGAATAATATAAGTTGGAAAGGGACACCCTAGTGGGACATGAACCACAAATGTTTTTCATATGCCAATGACACATCACTCTAAGGTCATTTGACCGCTATTGCAAAATTGGACTATAAGTCCAGTTAAGGTCGAGGAAGACTGAAAAAGTTTTAAGGGCTCAATATACAAGGATGGTGATACTGACAGCACGAAGTACAATGCTTGCAATTGCAAACCTTGGCCAAGGTGATGCTATGCAATGGTGTAGTGACCGTCAGTCACACAAACCAGGAGTACACATCTAGTCACGGGAGGTCATTCTCATAGGCATGGATGTGTATAGGGTGTAACCGACTAAGATTGTTGTGGGTTCTAAACACCAAAGACTCGGATCGCAATGATGAGACCTGGAACCTATTTTTGCACCTCTCGTGTAGGGTCAGACCGCTTCTAAAAGGAAGTTGTGTAGGAGACCGAAAGGTCGATGAATGGGAGGTAAAGCCTCTTATGATGCTCTCCCTCTCCCAGGAAAACATCAAGACAAACATCAGAAATAGAACAATTCTCAAACACTTCATTTATAGGTCCCTGTTATCTCTTTCTTATGGTTAGTTATTTTAGTTTTTCAGTTTACTTCCTTTTTAGATAAATCAGTTTTATATAGTTAGTTATTCTATTGTCATGTGAAGGCAGTTAGTTTTAAATATCGTATTTTTCTTTATACTGAAGTTGGTTAAATCAGTTATTTGAAGTTTTTGTATTCATGTGAAAAGGAAACAATTACTTTCTGTTAAAGTTAGTTAATTGAAAAGTTTTATTTCCTGTGAAATGATTAGTGTTTGTTTAGAAATTAATTTGTTAAGGTTTAGTATGTTGCAATTTGTAAAGCTTCAGCCTATCAAAACACTACTGACTTTGCAAAGCTACAGCTTACCAAAACACTGCTGACTATGCCATTTCATCATGTGTTGAAAGAGTTCGACAGCGGTCAAACCTACTTGAAAGCACTTCTAGATATAACAGGATAGATATTTTTAACATGACATCAACATTTCAGAACACATGCTGTAATCCATCAAGTTCATTCTCTTCCTTATGATGGATCGTGGAATGTGACCTAAAACATTAATGTCAAATATCTCTACAATGTTACATCCCAAAGCACTTTCATGCGCTATTATGGACTTTAGAAATATCATGCCTATTAATGGTCAAAACTATTTCAGTCAACTGTCACTGCCGAGAGCAAGTTCAACTGTTACCAAACATATCACCCCCGTGCTATGTTCCTGTCTAACTTCAATACCCCGAGTGCCTAGATCACTTCGTCCACAACTGTCACTTTCATGCACTATTATGGACTGTCAAAATATCACGCCTATTAATGGTCAAAACTATTTCAGTCAACTGTCATTGGCAACTGTTACCAAACCTATCACCTGTGCTATGTTCCTGTCTAATTTAAATACCCCGAGTGCCTAGATCACTTAGTCCACAACTGTCTTTGTTCTGCCCTAACAATCTGAACTATGCTACTCTCTTTCATTTAGTTTCTTGTTTAAATGACGTCTTAAAGTTTAGAGTGAGTAGTACGAGGATGAGTTTTGAGAATATGATCTAACTAACCAAGCTGATTACATTGACTTAATGATCTCAGATCATGTGGAATTATAAGGGATTTTTGGGAATGCTGCTGCAGGAAATTTTTGAGATCTGTTTTTGGTGGTAGGTTCAATGATGAATTCTAAAATTTGGACAGGTTAGAGGAAATGGTGCGAGGAAAGTATAATCTGCTCACAAGGGCAGATTTGGGACAACCATATGGATTTGAAACAAACCCATCTGGTTGGGTCCATGGAGGACATGTGAGAAGATTAGAGTAGCCTCAAAAGAGCATAAATCATGGACTATTCAGAAGATGGTTTCTCCCATCATCAACAGACATTTTGTAAAAAAAATTCTCTTGGAAAAAAATGTCCTAGACTAGGAATATCTGAATTTATGTTGGGTGAAAAGCAAATCATCAAAAATTTCAAGTTTCACAAATAAATATAAGTTTGTGATTCATTAACCAAACGTTTGATAAAACTGGCTGATATATATATATAGATTGATTTCAATAGGTGGATCAAGAAACCCGATATGTATTGTCAGAAAGATGAAATAATTATCCAATAGACCCATGTTAGAAGTTGGTATATGTTGTCATTCCATTAATGACAATACTCCATGCACATTAAAAGCTCACTCGCTTAAACTACATTTTCACTTCACCACTAAAGTTGCAAGTCTAACATTTCCTTTATCAGGATCAAATACAAATTACCTAAGTTCTTCTTACCCTTTTCAATAATTGCACACTTTATGTTCAGCATGCCTTTTTTGGATGTCCTTGAATCTTAAAGATAACATGTTTGAATGTTCTTCAAGATAAAGGGCACTTCTGTCAGGCAATAGACTATAATGAAATCAGTCCTGAATAACTTTCAGACTTGAGCTCCATATCTTGATAACACATCTTTCTTAGAGTAATTTCAACATCCCAAATTTTAGAAGTCATTTTTTAATTTGAAAAATTCAACGATCTTGACTTCATGGAAACACACCTTGAGATCTTGTCATTCTCAACTCTAACCTGTTTCATTGTATGCTCATTGAGATACTTGCAAATGATTGTCATTAATATTCTCAATAACGTAATATTCACTTCCAAACAAGTTATGTACAAGGATAGTTCCATGGATGCCAAAATTAATAATCATAATGTCAGGAGATTTAACAATAATTAATGAGAGTCCTTTGTCTAGTCTTGCTTTCTGACGTTGAACTATGGAGAAACATCTCTAATAGTAATCATTTCCCCTACGTATGACACCAACACATGCATAATGGATGTGCATATACACACATGCAGACATGTAGCTCTTATCCAGAAGATATGTAAAGTTGAGCCACAAACCTTACAAACTTAATTTACTTGGAACAAACACGTGTCATCTTGCAAAGAATATACAGGCTAGAAAAATGAATTGTATTTTGCAAAGGTCAAAGTAATCTAATGGTTTACGCATTCATCATAAAATTTTAACAAATGACGAGATTTGAAATAATTTCCTACTATATTTTACATATCCCTCAAAAAGTAAATGAACTTTACAGTAAGATAAGACTTACTCTTTAAACATTTCTTTCAAGCCACCATACTGTCTAAGGGAAATGCCACAGAGTCCCAGAATGTAAATCCACCATATAGCAGACCACAAAATGAAGTGTATTACAGGTTTCCATGAGAAATTATATTGACAGAATCCAGCTTGAATGTTTTCAGACTCGCCCTTTCCAGGGATTGGCCTTGAGTTGGCCGCACCATCCACAGTAGATTCAACTGATTGTTTCATATCTCTGAACAACTTTCTTGGAGGAGTATCTGGACCATAGCCCAAAAGGTATATAACCTGATGCGTATTACACATGTATGTTAAGCCAAGTATGCATTCATATCTAAACACCCAAAAATGTTACACTTGTGAAAGCCAATATGTTTTTGATATTCTGCCTTTGAACTGAGAAAGGATAGAAATTAATGAGTTGGTACGCCAAACCACCAGAAGAAAATTGTTATTGTTTGGCTTTTATCACACATGGAAACATTATTCTTGCATTTCTACCAACAAAAGAATACATGTTTCTAAGGAATTAATACCGGAATGAACAGCAATCCAGGATAAAGTGCCAAGTGAGTTGACATTGCCCATCCAAAAGCAGCCAATGGAGCATTGCCTGAATAAATATGAGAACTTGTTATAAATTTAATAAAAGTAAGAACGGCAATACTATGCCATCTTAATCACCTTATAGTTTACAACTGTTGATCAATAATTAATCATTGTGCACTTGCTTGCATACAATGAAAACAATGTCCTAAGCAGTAGGATTTATAACATTGACATTAATGTGTCGATTTGCTAGTACTTTTACCATGAGATGAAGAAAGAAAAAAAGCAATACTGAAGATCAATAGCCATCCAAATCTTCCATGTTGCACAATTGAGGACTTCGGCAGGTGTGCTAGGAAGTAAGATGTGAATAAAGCATAGTGGATATGTGAGATTTCTTACAATTTGGCCAAAATTAAACACATCAATGTATGGTGGATGGTATAACTCCCATAGCATGCAATCATGGACGCCCTAAAAGTACATTGTAAGATAATTTTCCAGGCATTGCATGGAACAATGTACCTAGTGTGCATGGTCGAGTTGTGATTGGCAGGGTGATTGTGCCTAAACAACTTCTACCCACATTAACAAATCCTCTAGTAGTTAGGTTGGATGCCTGCAACTTTAATGGATCTACCTTGAGTTGTTTAGACTTCAAGCAATCCTCAGTGCATATGTTCAAGGTAGAGATATTAACAACTAAAGAGATGCTTTAAGTTTACCATATGTTACAACAATGTTTAAATGTAAAGCTTTGTTAATAAATGGCTTGTGTTCCAAGTAGGCAAATTCTTGATGCTGCCATTGCAACTCATGAGATAATTCGCTCGATGGAAAAAAGTTGAAATCAAGGTATGGCTTTCAAACTAGACATCTCCAAGGTGTATGATAGAGTTAGAAGGCAATTTATTTACAAGGTTTTAGCTAAGATGGGCTTTAGTGATAAATTGATTAGGATTGTCCATGAATGTGTTGAGACGGTACACTATTCTGTCTTGGTTAATGGCATATTGTGGGGGTTATTCAATGCTGGCAAAGGCATTATACAAGGTTATCCTTTATCGCCCTACCTATTCATTATGGTTATTGAAGTCCTTAGCAGAATTTTTATGAATTTATTATGCACAGGTAGAATTCAGGGAATCAAACCTACCTCCACTCTGCCTCCCTCAGTTCTACAGCAGTTTGTTGACGATACTTTTCTTTTTGGTAAATCTTCAGTGGTTGAGGCTAGAGAATGGAAGGGCCTCTTTCAGGATTATGCTAGTGCCTCTGGCCAATGTATCAATTATCAAAAAAGTAAGATATATTTTTTTAACACCAAGGTGGATCTTCAAGTAAAAATTATGGATATCTTGGACTGTCAATGTGCCACTCTCCTAGGTACTTACCTGGGCCTCCCCCTTACTATGAAATAGGTTACCCCTACCTTTTGGAATAGTATTCTTCAAAGGATCAAGAAGAAACTTTCTGGTTGGAAGGGCAAGCTCCTTAGTATCGCTTGTAAGCTACAATTGCTCACTGCCTTCCTTCGGGGGATACCGGTGTACTTTCTTTCTCTTTTTAAAATCTCAAGAGTTATGGCGGAAAAACTGGAGAGAATTCAAAGGACTTTTCTATGGACTGGTGTAGAGGAGAAAAAAAGGTTGCCTCTTATCAATTGGGACACTATCTACCACCCAAAATACCATGGTGGTTTGGGGATTAGAAAGTTGACCAATTTAAATAAAGCCCTGATTGCCAAAAAGGGGCGGAATTTAGCAGTTGGCAAAGCAGACTGGAGTAGGATCTTAAGGGCCAAGTATTTGAGCCAAGAATGCTTCTACAGAGCTCTTGACTCAGTTGGCTTCCCATCTAGATCAAAGATTTGGAAAAATATACTCAAATATAAATCTCTAATTAATGATAGTCTGAAATGGCAAATTGGTAATGGGAGATTAATAAGATTTTGGGAAGACCGATGGATGGGGGACAAACCCCTTGCTGACAATGCTTCCAGCATACTCATGAGGCAAGCTAAAACTGCCTATGGCTCTTATATCGCTAACTATACCAATTCCCAAGGTGAGTGGAAAAACCTTGAACAGAGTTTTTTGAATAGCCCTAATCTTCTCTCGAAGGTTGTTGAACTTCAACTTCTAAAAAAAGTGAGACTCCCTTTGTTCCCTAAGGAATGCAAATTTATCTGGATGAAAAATCAATCTAGGGCCTTCTCAGTTAAGTCTACTTACAATGTGATGTCAAAGTATAATGGGGATTCGAATTGCTAGAGGAAGATTTGGAACCCTCAGCTCATTCTGAAGATCAACTTCTTCTGGTGGGCCACTCTTCATGGTAAAATCCTAACCTTAGACAATTTGATGAAGAGGGGTTTTGAATTCCCAAACAGGTGTACCCTTTGCAAACAGGACAAGGAGACAATTTCCCATATTTTCATTCATTGTCACTTTGCCTCCAAGTTTGGTAGGATGTTCTTCAAAAGTTTAATATCCAATGGGTGTTTCAGAGGGACATTCAACAATTTGTCCTTGGTTGGAAATGCCCTTCACATCACCCTCTTATTAGGCAGCTTTGGCAGCAAATTCCCCCACATATCTATTGGCATTTGTGGAAGGAAAGGAATAATAGGATTTTCAGCGAAAAGGAGAAGAGTGTTGACAATGTGTTGATCATCCTAAACAAGCTTCTCTTGGAGAACATCTCGGTCTGCAAATGGAAAATTCCTAGTAAACCACCCTCTGATTGGAACTGTGCTCTTGCTAGAGTTTGGAAGCTTCCTGAGGGTTTTCATAAATTTGATAATTCCAAAAAGGTTGCTAGATCCAACACTAAATGGAAACCTCCTAGACCACACTGGTGTAAACTAAATTTTAATGGGGCGGTCAGGGCTAGGAAAGCGGCTGGGGGGTATAATCAAAAATCATGAGGGTGCTCTAATTGTTGCTTATACAAGGAATTTGTAGGAATATACTAGCAACCAAGTTGAGGGTATGGTCTTGCTCTAGGGCCTTAAGATTTCTTTGTCGATTGGAGTTCAGACCTTGGAAATTGAAGGTGATTCCTGATTAATAATGGAAACCACAAAAGGGACAATGACTCCAGGATGGTCTGTGCAGGGGATAATAGATGACATTATATCCCTCCTTGTTGGGTTTGATGAATTCACAATATAACACATCTACAGGGAAGGCAATGCGATTGTGGATCATATGGCAGCCATGGGTCTAGACCAGGTCGGACTACATTGCTAGAGAAAGGAGGGCTCATTGCCTCCTGGTACAATTACTCTTCTGGGGAGGGATACACCAATTTAGTTGTTATGAGTTCTAACATTGGCTACATATGTGCCCTGTTATGGGCTTACTGACTTTACTTAGTAACTTTGGCAGGATTTCAAATTTCTACCCGTTATTGTATGAGAATCTTCTTGATTCAAAGTTGCCACATGGACAGTACCTTCAAGGTTTGTGTGTCGCCTTAAATTGTTATGATGAGTTTAAGGGGACAAAAGGTTGTGATTTTTTGTACCCCCTCTGAAAGTGTGAAATTTTTACTAGCCTGGTGGATTTTTTAACATCTTTCAACATGTCTGGAAATATCAATTTCCCCATTCCTTACCGAACGATGGACTATTTACATGGGGGAGCTGGCAAGTTTGAGCTGGACACAAACAAAGGCACTAAGTGTAATAAATACACACATTACTACCATTTGTCATGCCCTCATAAGATTTTCTTTATTGCAAACTTAAAGTTTAGGTTTTTTCATCACAATTGCTCTGCAACTTTACTCTCCATAAGCTTTTCTCTCTGCAATTGTTCTGCTTTTCATATCTGCAAAGCTATGGGAGGTGACCATGTTCGTGTTGAGCTTGATAAATATGATGAATGGAAGAATGACGGAACCATTTGGTATATTTGCAGAGGGGGTGGGATTACCCAATTCATTTAATGTATGAAGGGTCATGACGAAAGCTTGTCCATGCAATTCGTCACCTCATGGGCGGTGAGAAGGGTAATAATGGGGAGCATTTCCTTCGAAGTCAATGAGGAGGTGATAGCTCAAGCCACCGGCCTTCTGACGAACAAGCAGAAATGGGAAAAAAAAGAGCAAAGTTTCAAATATGGCGAACCTCAATCAATTCTTTCAAGGCGGCGAGAAACCTACCAAACTTCGTGGGGGCTATGACTGGGAGCAACTACCAGAACCCTGGGATGGAGTGTGTTTGGTTGTGATGAAATATTTCACTTTGGAAGGGTGTTTTGGTGTGTATTACTATTACCATCTCCCTTTCCTCAATCATTTTAGATATCATACCTCCATTTCTATTCCGTTTTTTCTGTTACATTCTCTTGAAAGTATTGTTAAAGATGTTATTGAAGCGAAAAACCTGGGCAAGAATTTCACTATCTTGCACCAAGGGCTTATGTTTAGACTTTATCATTTCCATTTAGCCCTTTGCCCTCCTCGCTCCATTTTGTCGAGGAAGCCCCTACCTCCTCAACCCCTCCATTGGCCAATATTATGGACACCTCAAGTACTAGCAAAAAAGAAATGTCTCAAAAATCCTGCTTTGAAAGCCACACCCCAAGACCCCTCTCCTAATTCTAAGTCTATGGAACAAAAGAAGGATAAGAAAAGAAACATCCCTTCCCCCAAAATCAAAGCTAAAGCTTCAAAGAAAGCTAAGTTCAATCTCCACCAAACCAAACTAGACATAGAAATTACAAAGGAAACTAGCATGTCACGTAGGTCCACTAGATTGGCCATTAAACCAAAAAAAAAAGAGAAAAATCTCAAACAGGCCTCTAACTCTATGGATGGGGGAGAAAGCAAGAATAAGTCCAAGGAAAAGATAATGGGGGAGGACAATGCGCTTTCTGTTTCTGCTAGCAGCTCCTCTCACATTTCTGAAAGTATTAAATTGGATTCTGGTGATCCCACCCGTGTTGTGGAGGAGGTCAAGATCATGCCCGCAGTTACTAATAAGGGTAAGGCTCCTGTGGAGGGGGAATGCAGTAAATATGATTTTGTCTAGGAGGGGGTTGGTAAGCTAAAAAAGAAAATGGAGGATTTGGAGAAGCGACTATATGATGTTTCCCCCTTTGCTCTCAAGGTGATGCACAGTTCCGCCACTACTTTGTGCCTGTCACAGGCAGATGCTTCCACTGTGGATGATGATGAAGATACCAACTGCAAGGAATTGTTTAAGTTCCTAACTGAAGACTGGGCCACGATGATGTTGACAAAGGAATACAGGAAGAAGAAAGTCTAGGGAGATGCTCCCTGTTTATTTTTTGCACTATAGTTAGGAATGGCCTTATAGGCCTTGCTTTATTTTGCTTGTACTTTTATGATGCTACTCTAGTTTATGTTTATTTCTCAGACTGGTATGACCCTCATGGATCTATGGTTAAGACCTTTATTACTATTACGTTTATTTTGATGAACACTAGTAGTATTCTGGTTATTCTAATGGTAGATATTAGCATAGATTTTATAGCTATGTTCATTACTAAATATAGGTTAAACAGTCTTCAGGCGAATGTTGATATAATGGGTTCTACTCATAGCTGCTTGTTGTTTTTGATATGGAAAAGTTAGGGTGTCTGTTTTGATGTTTTTCTCTGTGCTGCTAATGTGCTATCGATGTAAGTCTATTGTTTGTCACCCTTTAGGCTTGTCTGTAAAGGGACAGCACCCTAGTTTTGCTGCTTTTTAATATCAAAAACATGTGAAAACATATTTTAACCAAATTTTAACTGCGTCAATATTTTTACCCATGTTTTTTTGTGTCTATAAAATCGCGAGAGTTAAACTTGTGAAAACACGCCCAGCAAAAAAATAAGAGAGTAATATAGGTTTATCAGTCTTCAGGCGAATGTTGATATAATGGGTCCTACTCATAGCTGCTTGTTGTTTTTGATATGGAAAAGTAAGGGTGTCTGTTTTGATATTTTTCTCTGTGCTGCTAATGTGCTATTGATGTAAGTCTATTGTTTGTCACCCTTTAGGCTTGTCTGTGAAGGGACAGCACCCTAGTTTTGCTGCTTTTTAATATCAAAAACATGTGAAAAACACATTTTAACCAAATTTTAACTGCGTCAATATTTTTACCCATGTTTTTTTGTGTCTATAAAATCGCGAGAGTTGAACTTGTGAAAACACGCCCAGCAAAAAAATAAGAGAGTACTTCGCAACTCAGAGAGTACTTGCAGAGTTTGCAAACTATGAGTCTTGCTACAAATTCATTCCAATCAATATTCAACAATAAGGAAAATCAACTATAAGAGAAAATTCTTAGTGATCCAATGATGATCGACATACTCCTTATGATAGTCATGAAAAGAATATACACCTGATAATTAGGCATCCCTCCAACGAGAGGTCCATTCCTAATTCAGAATACTAATTGGGGATTGCTGTGTGAACAGCAAGTGTGAACCCAAGGGTGCAATGATCATCCCCAAAAGTACAACACTAACAACAGAAAAATGGTCTTTGAAGTCAGGGTTGCTATTATTTCAAAAAACTGCAGGCTGGATGTCTCATACATGTTCACATAGATTAAAATATCTCCGATAAGACAACTTATCGCGAGAAGTTTTGGCTCCCTATAAACTGTGTAAAGTTATCGCGGCAGATAAGTTTCAATTTCTCGCCAATATTTTGATGCTTTATTGCCGATATATTGGCAATTTATTGCGATATTTAAAGAACTTATCCTGCAGGACCACTTCATACAACAATCATACTCACATATACGATATTATAATTAGCAATTTTATGCCAATCATTCGATTATCCGACTGAGGAATATTATTGCCAGTCGCGGTTTATACCATTCGAAATAAACTCGGGGACTTTCGGTAATGGGGACATTGTAAGGAAGAAGACAATCATCATAAAGGAGTCTATCGACAAAGACATATCTTAACCCTGACTATGTTACTAAATCAATGGCACAACTATAGAAGCGATGAAATACAATTAGATAACCAACATCATTAATATTGGTGAATAATATATGCAGTACGGTGATCAGTGGTCAACTAATATTTGCTATTTTTAGTTTGCTTTAGAGTTTAGACTATCAGACTATGGCTACGAGCCATTAACATTCCAAATGATGATGCGATTTTGTATCATATTTGCATTTATATATATCTAGATCAGTTTGTTTGGTTTGTTTAGTCATTTACTGACTCATTAGATGCATCTCCTTATTGAATTTTGTAAAAAATGCATTTCTAATTAAATTTAAGCAATTTTTTAAGTTCTCGATATTTTCCGAGAAGTTCCCGACTTATCTCTGATAATTGCCGAAATCTTTTTTTTGCCCTTGGCGATAAGTTGCCGATAACGATATTTTGAACTATGCATGTTCATAAACTTTTGCAGAAAGATCTAAATAGTTATGTTTACTTCCTTTTTTGTGTCATAAGTGAAGGTAGAGTAATTTAACATGAAATATCTTAAAATTTATAACAGACTTTAACTTTTATTGGTGTTTTATATTAAACAAAAACCAGATGTGTGGTATTTCCATCAAAATTTCTATGTTTATACACTGTAATATCAACTCTTAAAAACTTAAGTCACTGACATATCATAGAGCTTCCATATTTAGCTTCCAAAAATTGTCTTTTTGGCACTGGCCCAAAGTACCTTTTCAAAATATTTTCCAACTTCCTACAGTGGGGCAATGAGCTGAAACTTTAAAAATATATATAGAAGAGAATTGTCTATGGGATAAACTGCTATAGATTCAATTTGCAACATTCCACCATTGAAGAAACCCATACAAGTGAAAATATATAAAACTACTCAGATGATGTTAAAGAGCCGACAACATAATCAATTCAAAGAAGAAAAATGCATTGCCAAATGCATAAAAATGTATGTTTTTTTAATTGTACAGTTTAAACAGTGCTAGCAGCCACATCATGATGTACATATTAAGAAATACATCAAATAATGTGAAAACCACTAACAAATCATAAAACATGAAACCAACAAATTTTATCTCTGTGGCAGTATTTTGAATTAAACAAATAATTAAAAAAAATTGCAATAAACCAAAAAAATAAAATTTACAAGTGCAATGTATGTACTATGACTATTAAGAAAAGAGTTTTTTCGAGCTTTTTACACATTGCAAAGAATTCTAAGGGGTAGAAATCTTTATATGAATTAAAAATATAGATAGATGCGTGTATGAATTATAGAGTAATACTCTCATTACATTTCATAATGTTCTAATCATTCTATCATTACTTCACAAAATTCCTCTCAGTACAGTTTCATGCTCTTGAAAATGCAATGTGCATGAAATTACAAAATGCTAAATAAATGTTACTAGTGCAGATGGGAATAAAAATTAACTTCTTTTAAAGCACTGAGTGCTTTCTTTGTGTGCTCTTGGGCATCTTTTCTAAAAAGAAGTGAAGATCTGGAAAGAAAGAAATGAGAAACACAGAGCCAAATAGAAATTTCTTACTTGTAGATGCTCCATAAAGAGCCATAAGAATCATTAAATTTTCAATGGATGACACTGATGCACCAACACAGCTGACAATGGCCAAGGGATTCCACAGGTATACAAGAGCCGCAACATCTCCGGCTACGAAATTTCCTGTGATTCAAATATATCTAGTCAATTATTCCAAGGCTTCAGAAGTATGAATATAGCACTTATAATATATTGGGAAACCACTAAATAGGATAATGCTACATTGTCCCTAACAACAGATGTCAATGTCAACAAACAATTGCACTGAATCTCCAAAAAAGGAATTGTCCCAAAGCATTCACGTCATAATTTCTGAGAGAAGAGACACTTTATATCGATCAGTGAAGTATACAGACATGGATTTAGATACAACTATTTTCCAGAGAGCCTAAGTTAGAAAAAAACACGATTATGTTTGTACAAAGATATAATTCATAGGCAAAACAAAAAAATTCTTGACACTGGACATACAAAAAAGATATAGAAAACATGAAAGTAAACAAACAAATAATGCAACAACAGAAATGATCAATAACAAATCTATTCTTCACAAAAATGTTTAACCAATGACAGTGGCCAAATAGAAATGTCTCATCAACTAGCATCATATCAAGTATCTCAGAGCTTGTCAAGTTGAGCACACCCTTGAATTTAATCACAGATTTGACAATTTACAAGGATATATCCCAGAGCGTAATCATTGAGCATGCCTTTGCGATTATGGGCATGTCTTTGTACCATTACACATCACCGAAACACAATGCCAAAAAAGATAAAAAGTCAGATTAAACTAGTTTTAGGGGAGGCATAGCTCTACAAATACTTTCAAAGATAATACTTGCATATAGCTTCAGGATGAAAAAACAGAGGTTCCATTGATATAAAAATGATCAGCTTGCAAAATTTCTGATACTACTGAATTGTCACAGAATAACATATGACCACCGGAACCATAGAAGTTAGAACCAAAACTGAAAAATTGATGCAACAGCTTCCATCCTTTACAACCTCCATAGACATCATGAAGAATATCTATTTCTGGACTAGTAAAGAAACCTTTTAAAAAGGAGAGCCAGACATCACTGCACTTACAAAATTTGAGAATGACAGAATATTAACTTAGTGTCTGTTTAGGGCAACTATTAAAAAGCCAAATGTGGTGAGCAAAAAAGTCTGGATTCACATAAGGCTGTTACTAATAGTGACTATCTATGGTTTTGCAAATATTCACAGTCAATTCATAGTTTTATAGAAAATTCAAAGCTTGCATCAGTAAGCAAATTTGTTAGCAAGCAGGAAACCAATGGCTGCAAATAAAAATGGAAAGTCTGTATTTCAACACACATTTTAATAAGTAAAAGAATAAGATTTAATTCTAAACAATTCTTAATTACATTAACCATTGGACAGACTACGCCCCCACACTGTATGTTGAACACTGTGCATATATGCATTCATTTGAGGCTGCAGCAAGGAATTAACATCTTGTAGGCCCTATGTCCAGAATATAATGACATTCATAGCTCCCCACTGCAACATCTGTAGTTACCATCTGCAATGGAGATGACAGTAGGTGGAATTTCACAGAGAATGTTGTGCTTAAGCCCTTGAATCTCTGTGAGAAGCTTTATGGACTAGAATCTCTATCACTCATATCAACATCTCCATATCCATTAACTAGTTCTCCTAGATCCTCTGGAACTGCATCTGGTGTTAATTTTAAAAACTTTGGTATTAGTTTTGAATATTTCAATACTGGCAATCTTGCAACTGCCTTTGAAATTTCTTCTAAGGCCTTGATATGTTTCTTCTAAGGCCTTAATAAATTTCTGCCTCCCACTCATGTTGCCTGGATTTTGATAAAAAAGAGATGCCACCAGTACTAAGGGAGAAGTTATTTGGACTACAGTAAACCCATCAAAACATATTTATCCCATTTAGTCCAGTCTTTCCAATTTGTCAAGAAATTTCACTATTTTTTTTTAATTTCCAGATTTCCAAATTTTTCAACCTTCCATACAAATCATTTGTTTTTAATCTGGTAACTATGCCAGCAGAGGATTGGGAAGAGGCTGTGGCCTCCTTAAATGGGCCGTTTTCAGGCTAACCAATGAAAAGCCAATGATGGGGGATCTTGTTGGGATAAAGGAAAATGAGCTAGTTTGCAGTCATAAGAAGCATGAAATTGAGGGGGGTCAGTTGAGTGCAGCTGATTATCTTCTTTTCAACCCATAAAAATTGCAACACCATCAATATTTGCATACCTGAAAAAGCTGATTCATAGTTGATAGCATCTGCTTATCAGGATAACAAACTACAATACTAATTTGATGATGCCTACGATATGCAAATGAACTCAATTTTCAAGTTTCAGAGCAACTTGCCTTGCATTTGAACAGATTTTGACAAATTCAATGATATTATGCTTCTCATATGTGTCAACTGAAGAATATATCCAATACGATGCAATAGCAGTGCACCCAAAAGATCTGCAAAAACAAAAATAAGACTGCATCCTGCCCAGTTAATACCACTGATGTAATAATTGAAATATTAACAATGACAACAAGAAAATGTCATATGTCTACCAAATTATACAGTAAAATTCAATTAAGTTTTCGAACTCATGATAAATAAATAATTCACTTTAAAGGTTCATTGGCCTAGCCCTTTCCTAAAATTCCTTTTATTGATGTAACAAAGTGGAGATATTCACCTGGCATGATGTAATCATAGTATTATATGTTATTTGGGATTGTAGAATGTTTATGATGTGATTAAATTGTTGTATGTTATTTGGGATGGTAGGATGCTTATACTTTATACAACTATAGCTAAGGGGATCTGCATGAGGAAGAAATGTGAAAGAGTAAATGCCTGCAAAGAAGCTCCTTTGTTTGCCCTCCTGTTCTGTACCCACCAAAATGTTAATACACATCAAAACTTATCCAATGAACTTCACATTCAAATCTAAAAGCCCTCACTATGAAGACATAGAAAAAAAAATTACACTCACATGCTAACTGTTAATGGTCCTAGAATCTGAAGCAGTAAAGGTGATCCATGATACATAGAACCTGCACAAAGCTAATGACAACATGCTTGAAGTTGATGATCCATGTCTTCTTTTATTAAAATGAACAGTAAAATTGAAGGGAAAAAAAATCACATTACAACTGCATAAAGAAAGTAATAAATAATGCTTGACAGTACAATAAAATTAAAAATAGCAGTAATTTTACTGAATTTTAGAAGACAAGGTAAAAAGATGCATCTTTCATTGTCTATAATCCATTAGAACAGCTTAACTGTCAAAAGGTTTAAGTCAAATGTTATCTGGCAATATCCAACAAAACATGATGATTTATTAAATTATTTATATAAGAAAATAAGAATGTTGCTCTGTCATCATTGGCTCAATCAGACTGTAATGGCAGAGATTTCTAGCAATAAGGTAATATAGAGGGAATTCATTGTACCACCAACCAATTGTTTTGCTTCAGTTTTCAGAAGGATATCAAGGTCTCAGTTCCACTACCTAGATAAGCATTCATGGAGATCCAACTTATAAGCTACATTGTCAATCTGATGGAGAACCTTATAGGGACCATTAAATTTGGGCATGAGCTTGGTGTTCTTATGCCACTTAAGTGACAATTGCTTGTAAAAATGCAAACAAAGGAATACCCAATCTCCGTCCTCAAAATGTCTCTCATTCTAGTGTTGATCTACTTCTTGTTTCATCCTAGTTTGAGCCACAATTAAATTTTTTAAAGGATTTGAATTATTTCTTGTTGATGTTAAATATGAACCTTTACCTCACAAGCTTTGAGAAGAGCCCATACATAAGTAGCATATGGTGGGACCATAACCATAAAGAGCCTGAAATGGAGTCATCTTTGTTAATGTGTGAGATGATGATTTATACCACCACTTTAACAAATGAAAGCTACTTAGCCATTGTACTTGTTTATTAGAGGCAAAGCAACATGGATATCCTTCCAAGATTTATTCACAATTTTTGTTTAGCCATTTGATTGTGAATTGTAAGATAAGCTATGTGCTATTTTGTCCCCTGTGCTGGAAATTAGTATCCAAAAGATACTAATGAGATAGAAGCACGATTACTCACAATGATTTTGGGAATATCATGGAGTTTTTGTATATTTTCCATGAATACTTCTGTCATAGGATTAACTTGGTATAGATAAGAGTGTCCATAGAAATGTGCATATCTAGTGAGTTTATCCACAAGCACCAAAACCATATCAAGGTTATCTGACTTTGCCAACCTCCATCAATATTTCCTCCCACCATTGTGCTAGTATCCTTGATGCTTGTAAGAGGCCTGCAGTCTTTATTGTTTCACCTTTGTTTTGTTGAAATATCAAATATTAGCCCACAAATTTATTTTTGTCCCTCTTAAGACCTTCCCACATAGGTCCTTAAAAACCCTGAATGTCTTCCTATTGATGAGTCGTGCATTTGAGACAATATGCTAGCTTTCAACATTTTTTGTATTAAACAAGCCTACCTTTGTACCAAGGAGTCTCCTATCCGAATATTCTTATCTAGATGGGTCCTAATGAGTTGTTGCATGAGTTTCTTCGTCAGAAGATATGTTACCACTCTTCTTATGCAACTTCTAACTATTTAGGTAGAAATAAAGAAATGGCACGAATTGTTGCAACCTATTTTCCCTATCAAGAAAGAGCATTGTCAGCAATATTCTTCTTGCATTTTTTGTAACTAATTTCAAAGTCAGAACTTGGCATCTTGGTGACCCATTTTTGTAGCTCCTCAATTGTTGATCCAAAAGAATATTTTAGACTCTCATGATTGTCTTGCCTTTGAATTGTCTTCCAATTACATGATGGTACCATTGTTTGACTACATGGATTATACCTAACATTTCTCTCCCATATGTGGACCTTTCACCAAGTTCTTTCCTTTGAGTTGTCAGCTCTCAAAAGCCAAGGAACGCCCTTTAGAAATGCCCCTTTTCGGATTTTTTCTAATTTTTGTCTTCAACCAATAATCTCTACCCAAAATGATACTAGCTTTATCAAAGATTAAGAATTTATTACAATATTCAAATTAATATGTCAGATAATTCTTAAAATCAATCATATCTTGAATTCTTGAAAAATACTTATAAATCTGCTGACTTAAGAGGTTTTCACCTTAACTCAACAATGGCAATATCAAGGGTTTTCGTCCATAACTTGCCAAAGTATTTAAGGATTTTTGTCCTTCAAATTATGAGTCCACCTTGGAGGGTTTTTGTCTTCCTCGACAAAGATTTCAGTTTTCCTCCAAACTTGATAAGGGAGATAAGGGTCTTTTCCCTTAATCTCTCATGACTTGGAAGGGGTTCTGTCCTCCCTGTTTGCCAGACACTTCCTCAAATTCAAAACTGATTGCTTTATGTATTTGCCAAATTTATTGCTGATTGATACTTCTTGATGGATTGGTAAGTGAATGTTTGAATGATGCTTGTATGATTTAATGCTTGAATGATGGATTAATTTATGTGTTGATTGCTTGTCAATAAACTGATTTGCCTTCTTTACCCATTTCTAGAAGTAGTCAACATCCTTCACAAGAAATGAGTCACAACCCTTCATTACCCTTCATTGCTGCCTTTTGAAAATAATAATTTATTTCCAAATTGATTACTTCATTGCCAAAATGATTGATGATTGATTCATTTCTTTTATACCTTTAATCCTCCAGTAGTCATAACTATTTATTTCATGCCCCTTGACCATTCAATAAACTTAAAAAGTTTTCATTTTATATTTTATAATTATATTATATTTTATTTTTACTATTTTTTAATATTTAAGTTTTTTATTATTATATATTACTAACTAATGTTTCAAAAAGGGGCCATTACAATCCTCCCTTCCCAAGATTGCTTGTCCTCAAGAATCACAAATTAGAATAATAAACAATTATTGTTTTCTATTTCAAATATTATATTCAATTTGTTGACTTTTGTAGACATTATCAATTACATCTGTTGACAGAAAAACCCGGACTGGATTGTAAGGTTTAATACTCTGTTATATCATATATGTAGTAAACCTTGTTGCGGTGCAATAGAAAGGGAGAACGTATATATGCAATAATTATAAACTAAATCACAATAGATTACATATATTCATATATATACATCTCTAACTTCATATATCCATTAACTTTAATAGCTTACACGTGTCTTATAATTCATTCATCATGCCTCATTCATATATGTCTATATATCACATATATCTTTCACACTTCCTTATTAGTATTTGTCATAGGCAATACTATTGCATTCATTGAAGCCTATAATTTTTGTTTCAAAATTAACTTGAATTTTATAAAGTTGAGATATATATTTTTTAATTTAATATATTGTATAAAATATTTATCTACACTATTATAGGTTTTAAAAATGTGGTGTCATAAGAGCAGATTTTTAGGAATGGTTGAATTTTAGCTTTTTTATTTCTTTATATTTAAAAAATAAATGTCCATTTTAATTTTATTTTTATTTTTTATTTATAATATTGCAAATAAAGTGATTTTTCTATACACATATATATTTCACACTATTTAAATTAAACTAAAAAAAATTAACTTGCTAAAAACCCCAATTATTGTATGCATTCTTCAAAATTATAATTTTGTATAATTTGTTTTTGATATCATTCTATTTCTTAATACATTTTTTAAAACAGAATTTTCCTTTTAATCATTTACATATATACAAAGTAATTTAATAACTCTTAATCAAAAATCTAAATATTTTCATCTAGTCATTAAAAAAATGACTATTTCCACTCTAATGTTTATATTATACAATTTTATTATTATTAATAAATTTATTAAGATCAGCTATAATTAACATTGCATAAATATTATTAAAATAATATATCTAATAATTGATAATTAAGTTTAAGATTGATTTTGCTATTATAACTATAACTCCATAGATTTTTAAACTAAATTGGGATTGCATTCTTAAGAAAAATGTATAATTTACAATAATGTTTATATTATATTCTAATTATTAACAATATTTTATTGAATTAAGAGATGTAGTTAATATTGCATAGCTAAATTGAAATAATATAATTTCAAAATAACAATAATTTAAAATTATAATAATTAAAGAATTACAACAAATATTTTTATTATAATACTATTAACACAAGTACTCGCCACTATGTGGCACTTATTAGAGCATTTAATTATTATTTAATGGTCATTCAGTTATTTTAGATAGTTTCTATTTTAATCTTCTATTTACGAGTGTTTCTTTTAAAAACATCGTCTTGTAACTGCCTATATGTACAACTTTGTTTTCATAATTCAATTAAGCAATTACCATTTCACAGTATCAGAATAGGATTAATTTTTTTTGCAAATTGGTGCAAGGTCAGAGTTGAGGGTTTTTCGGCATATCTTTGAAAATCAAAAAGCCTTTGCCTTTGCATTTTTGCATGGGTTTTTTGTCTATATTGCATGTTTGTTTTGCCTAAGCCTGTGACTGTTCCTCTCTGTCGTGACCTTTCTGAATCTTGTGACACGTCGGGAGTTTTTTGGCAATGGCTCTGGTTTTGTCTGAAGAATCACGACTTTTTAACGAGATTTTACTTGTGTTTTATGCCTCATTCAGCCCACACATCATCCTTTTTCGCATTTACAGCGCCATTTTCCCATTCTTGTGCACACGACTAGGGTTTTGCATTTTTTTGTGGTCTACAGACATGATTCTTTAAAAAAATCGTGCTACTTTTTTGTGTCCAAAATTGCTCCTAAAGGCACACGCTTTTGACGCAATTTTCATCACATCTTTTCTAGGCAGCCCTAGTCATGTTGATTATCCTCATCTGGACACGGGTGCTTCTACTCTCTGACCTGAGTGGCGGGAAAAGACCATTGGTGTTGTTTGAGATGATGAACTGGTTAACAGTAAATCTTCTAGAGGCAAGAGAAAAGAACATAGTTAATTTTGTTTTTAGGGCAAATCTTCAAAGTGTTTATGAGCCTCAGACTTATTTAGAGGCCACAAGTATACCTAAATGGGAAAAGGCGACGGGAGCTGAATATCATAGTCTTCAAAAAAACAACTGTGTTCTGTCAAATCTTCCACCTAGGAAGAAACTCATTGGCTACAAATGGGTCTATAAAGTGAAGTATAAAGTTGATGGAACTCTTGAGAAGTACAAAGCTCAATTGGTGGCTAAGGGCATCTCGTAAAAAGAAGGCATTGATTATAAAACCTTTCTCCTACCACAAAGATGAGCATCATCCAGTTGGTTCTGACCATTGCAACACAATGTGGTTGGAAAGTCCATCAAATGGATGTCAAGAGTGCCTTCCTCAATGGTGATTTGGAGGAAGAGGTCTACATGACGCAGCCTCAAGGTTTCAAGGTTGCTGGTAAAGAACACCAAGTATGCAAACCAGTGAAGGTTCTATATGGCCTCAAGCAGACTCCTCAGGCACTGGAAATCAAAATTGACAAGTAATTGGTTGAGCAAGGCCTCCAAAGGAGTCCTTCAAATCCCAACTTGTACGTTAGTCAAGAACACTAGTAGTGAAATCCTTCTTCTTGTCATCTATGTTGATAACTTGATCATTATTGCTAGTGCAACACATCTAATTGAACAAATCAAACAGAATTTGTGTCACTCATTTAATATGACAAATTTGGGACTTCTGCATTACTATCTTGGTGTAGAGGTTTGGCAAATAAGCAGTAGTATCTATATCTCTCAGTCGAAGTATGCCAGGAGTTTGCTAGATAAGTTTAGAATGGTTGACTGCAAGCCTTCATCTACACATATGGAGAAAGGGCTGAAACTATCAGCCCAATCAGATTAATGAATGAATCCACATTCAGGCAACTTGTTGGCACTCTTACCTATCTTACAGCCACCAAACTAGGTCTTAGTTATGTTGCGAGCTACATATCTCGTTTCATGATAGCCCCTATAATAGGGGTTGCAGTGAAGCGTGTGCTAAGATATGTGAAAGGGACACTTGGCTTTGGCATTTTGTATAGCAATCCTCGACTGATTGGTTTTATAAACTTAGATTGGGCAACTTCAATTGATGACAAGAAGTCTACTTCTAGGTATGTCTTCAGTCTTGACACGGGTGGAGTCACATGGACCAGTAAGAAGCAACAAGAGGTAGCTCTTTCCTTGGCAGAAGCAGAATATCAAGGAACTATAAAAGCAACATGTGAGGCAGTTTGGATTTGAAGGATGCTTTATGACATGCAAATGTCTCAAGCAGGTCCTTCACCCTTCTATTGTGACAATCAAGGGGTGTTGAAACTTGCCAAGAGTCCAGTCTTCCACGAGCGCACCAAACATGTTGAGGTTCATTGTCATTTCATCCGAAAGCTTGTAGAAGATGGATGAATACAATTGTAGTATGTTCCAACTAAGGATCAAACTACAAACATCCTCACTAAGTCTCTAAGCCCAGACAAGTTTGTAAATTTTGCGAGGTAATAACTTCGTGTAGTTGATAGGAGGTTATTAAAGTATTTAATGGTTATTTACTTATTTTTAGTTTAGTTTAGTTGTTTTAGATAGTATCTATTTTAGTCTTCTATTTACGATTGTTTCTTTCAGAAACATCGTCTTGTAATTGCCTCTATGTACAACTTGTTTTCATAATTCAATTAAGCAATTACCATTTCACTTCTTCGCCTGTAAATTTAGTTCACTTATGCACAATACAAGAAGATGGTTACAATTCAAATATTGTTCCTATCCTCCTTGTTTTCTCTGTGAGACAAACTGTACATTTGTTCCTTCAACTTGTTGACCGTTGTGTTCACCACTTGTCCAACGGCTTCCTTCTTCCTCCCTTTCCAATTCTATGTATTACCAAGTTTTACACCTAGGCAGTAAAATAGCCCAACCATCCAAACATTGGGAGAATTCATCGAATTTCCTAGCTTTTCATTTCAAACTGTGAATGATGAAATTGCTATGAGTCACTTTCAAAACCACCAAGTTAGTTCCGTTTCAACTTTTACCAATTTCATCACTACCTCAACGAAATCATTTCTATCAACCGGCAATTATAAAATCACCCCTAATAAACTAGTTGTCTCAACTATGTCAAAACAATATTTCCCAAAATCCGATTTTTGAGGCAATCATTTTTTTGAAAACTCCAAAGCTCCTTAATCCTTTTTGGATCATTTGCTCCCACATGGGTTTCATTGAAGTAAACCTTTGGCTTCTTAATTGGGCATGGTGTTTGCTCCAATTTATACATTGCAAATTTGCAAGTTATTTAATGGCAAGTTTACAGGACTTGTTTCTTCCATTAAGTCTATACATTGATGTCTAGCATATGGTTCATCCATCTTAGTTTATAATTCAGGTGATAAGGGTAGTTCTTACTTTGTGGAGTTGCAAGTGAATTTGCAAGAATATAAGAAGAGCAAGTGCAAAAGTTTGTTGCCTTGTCGAAGAGATGATGAGTTCCAAATCTAGAATGAAGAGAGATGCAAAATACTGTTGTGAGGTTTTCACACCATCGCCCCAAAGAATTTGGGGACCCCCCAGTTTTTGAGCGGGCCTTGGCAATTTTCCTAGATCTAGGTATTCGGATGCCTTAGTGAGTTTTGGAGTAACCCTAGGGTTTTGAGACGATAAATTTGCAATATTTTTTAGACTTGGATGAATTTTGGAAATTGATATAATTGCATAACTTGAACATTTTCCAAAATTTAATTGTGAATTTGGATATTTTTGGGGAAATCTTGTAAATTTTTGGTGGTGAAAATGATTTTTTTTAATGAAAATTTAAATTGCCAAATGGAAATTAAATTGCTAAATAATTTTTGGATAGCAAAATAATAAAAATTTAAATTGCCAAGTGAGATTTTTGAAATTTTAAATGGGGAAAAAGAGTAAATGAAAGTTGGAAATGGAATTGAAATTTATTTGAATTTTAATTGGCTGGCAGATTTTGATTTTGGGATGGTGTTGTTATGATTTAAATGGGCTAAAATCAATTTTTCTTGGGAAAAATTCTAAATTTATAAAATGAAAAAAAGCTACAGCTGGCAGCCCCTTCCCATTTTTTATTTTTGCTTGGTATTGGGCATAACAAACATAAATTTTCATCACCCAAGGCAGCCATCAATTCCAGCCCTACTTGCGATTTTTATGCATTAATTTGGCAATTTTAAAATAAATAAAATCATATGTTTGGGCTAAGTGTTTGTAATTTAGAAATTTAATTTGGGCCCCTTTGTGTGTTAAATCCAATGTATTTTAAGGCCTAAGAGGTGTGAAATTCAAGGTAAGTTATTAGGTCCACAATGGTGAAGGTTTAAAGCTATATTAGAGGCCTACATGACCTTTTTCAAAATTTCAATTTTAGGGCCTATGATAATTTCGGATTTGGCTAATTTAAACCCATAATTTTTGCACTAGGCTAGCCCAATTTTAAATTAAAATTAAATACCCAAGGCTGTGTGATTTAATGCATTTAATTTGGGTTATATGTTTGGCAATTTAATTAATTTTATTTTCCCTCCAATGCAGGTCGGCCCTATTTGAAAAGGCAAAAATTTAGTATAAAAGGAGGGCTTGTCTCCTCATTTTCTCATTCATTTCTCACTTGTCTCTTGGTAGCCAAGGAGGAGCTCTTGGAGGAGCAAAAAAGCGAAATTTTGCAAGGAGTGCATTTAGCAAAGGGTGATTTTCTTCTTTTGGTGGAGGAGTGCATTTTTGGTGTTGTCTTCTTCTTCTTTGGAGGAGAATTTGTTGGTGTAGAGGAGGATCTTCATGCTTGAGGGTGAAGGCTGGTCTAAAAGGCAGATTTTCTCCTTGTTCTTGTTTGGTATATTTTCCCTTTTTTTTTCCTTGCATCATCCATCCATCACTTCATCATTTCATCTAGGGCTTGAAGTTGGGAGATATAAGGGTAATTTTCATCTAGGATTTGGAGAAAGGAGATATAAATGGTAGTCCCACCCCTAAGAACAAAGTTGGGAGATATCAGTGTAGTCCATCTCATAAATTTTCGAAGAGGCAGAAATAAGTGGTAGTCCCACCCCTAGACAGAGAGGCAGAGATAAGTGTAGTGTGATAGGAATCAGCGAGGTAGAAATATGTTAGTCCATCCCTAGGATTGGAGGGGCAGAGATAAGTGTTTTCCCACCTCATTGTAGAAAGAAGAGGCAGAAATAAGGGTTAGGATGGCGGATGCTAGTGCAAGCAAGAGCCAAAGGGCAATGCATACCAAGTAAGACAAGGAAGACATGAGGCCCAAGACCACCTTCTTCTCGAAATTGAAGCGAGTGGGTGACACCAACATTGGCACAATGGACGTGGTACAGTTGAGAGTTGGTTGCAAGAGGATAAGAAAGAAGTTACCAAGTCGTCAAGGCTCACCAGGTCAGATTTCAAATCAGAGTATGGCGATCTTATTGTGCTTCTCAACCGAGTCATGGGCTCCGCTCAAGGTACACAATTTGATCCTTGGATGTATTATTTTATTGAAGGAATTGAGAATGGAAAAAGAAAGTTTGTTTGGGCTAGGATCATTAGCGAGAATTTAGAGTTGCAACTTAGGATAGTGCAAAATCAAAAGCAATTCTACATGGGGTCCTACCTCTTCTATTTGATTGCAAGGTTGTTGGCGATGCTTTACTAGTCGAACCAAATCCAAATTTGGGGAGATGCACTGCACCACTATGGTTGAGGCAAATGCTTATGCCAAGGGGCGAGGTTGTGGCAGTTTTCGAACAGTTGAAGGCATTCAAGGGTTAGCCAAAGAGGAAAACATTAGTGAGAGGCAAGTTTCATTGCAGATTGGAAGAGATTTGAGGATATTCAAGGCTAGGCAAGGCTTGGCTATTCGTGCAAGCTAGTTTGGTTAGATTTGAGGGGGAGGTAAGGCCAAGGCAGGTGCCCCCAGAACCCAAGAGTATTGAAGCATAGAGGGGGTGCATGCAATCCAAATTCGAGTAGGAAGGTTAAAGAAGGCAAGGATAATGAAGGAGGAAAGCGAGACGAAAGGTTGAAAGGGGTCAAGTTCGATTTCAAGGCGGTGGCCAAGAGCAAAGCTCTCAAATTGCAAGAAGATTCACATCCAGGCAAGCCACCGAGGCCAAGGCAAGATTACCCCAAGTGCATAGAGACCTCACCCTTTCAAGGTCAGGACATCAGGTACAAGCAAGTTCAAGTGGTGATGAGAAAATTTCTAAGGACGAGCTCAAGCATCCAAGGCTTCACCTCATCTCAAGGATTAAATAAATTTATAAGATAAGGTTGATGAGGTGGCAATTTCACGTGCATGC
The DNA here is from genome assembly GCA_027943335.1 of Chamaecyparis obtusa. Lineage (NCBI taxonomy): Eukaryota > Viridiplantae > Streptophyta > Pinopsida > Cupressales > Cupressaceae > Chamaecyparis > Chamaecyparis obtusa. The sequence continues at coordinate 399,326 of BSBK01001943.1, forward strand.
AATCAAATCATGCGAAGTGTCCTATGTTCTCATTGGTTGACAGATTATTGTAATTTTCTCATTGGCCCACAAAGTTGGTGCCCTCATGTAATTGGTTGAAAGATGGTAACCCTAATTAGGGTTTGTAAGGTTTAATCTTGGCCCTTGATTTTGCCCCTTAATCTTGGCCACTCGTTGTAATTTTGAGCCTCTATATAAGGCCATTTGTTCTCATTTGTAAAGAGAGTTATGTTGGAGAATTGTTGGCAAAATACTATCAAATTTGTTCTCTATTCATTGTTGTGGTTTGCATGGTGGATATACATGATCATTTTGGTGTATTGCATGTTTCTTCTCATCTCTCAAATTAAAGTAGGATTTCATTTCATGTTGTTAGAGTAGAAGTAGATGGCTAGTTGTATGGTGATGTTAGTGAATGTTTGATAGGGATCTATATACTAGGCCACTAGCATCCTAGCGGCTTGTTGGGAAGCCTTGTGTGGTAATCTAGTCTAATCGTTCCCAAGTTCTACTTGCATTTCATCTTTCCGCTTGTACTTCAAGTTGGGTTGGAAGATAGGTGTTAGTGTGAAAATTCTAAGAGTATCCCTTTGAATCATTGCACCAATGGAGGTAGTGCCGCAGGCAAGCTTTCATTTGGTTGGATTCTCATCCATTTGCTAATTTCTTCATTCATAGGAGTAGTAGTAGACCAGTAAGCAGTTAGCAGTAGGAGTAGTTGAAAGTGAAAGTGATCAAGGAGAAAAGAACAAGTCAAGCAAGCGAAGTACCACCAAGTTATCTTTGAATGAACAACGTAAGCCCGCCTATGTGATTAACCAGCAAATCACATTAATATAACTGAGTTAGTATCCACAGGTGTAAGAAACCTTGGAGTTTTCTCATGTTCTTCATGAGTATATACTTTTCAAGAGAGGGTTGAGTGTTTGGTATGCTATATCAAGTATTCGATTGCTATATGTTATGTAGTGGTACAAAACTGACATCAACAAATACCTTGGCAAAGAATAAGGGTTCCTCAAGCTAGAAACTGATGTTGCAAGAATATTTCTATCAAGGAAGACTACAAAGAGCCTAACAGAGACTATCATGGAGAAGTTATTCTCATTGGAAGATGTCAAGACCAGGGGAACAAATCCCCTCCAAAAATGAAGATAATTTCCATTGTCAACAAGTCTACCAAGAACACCCCAATGGGAGGCCAAAGCAAGAATTGAGATTCTGCCATTTGAAGTAGATGCAGAAAGGCTGGAGAATTATTTTGTACGATTCAAGGTATAGTTATGCATTCTCAAAGTAGAAGAAAAAAATTCCTACAGTAAATTGAGACTAGAAAAGTATGCTTTGAGAGCTGGTGCAAAAGTCTCTTGTATTCCATGGCTTTCAGAAAGCGATCTTCTATTAAACCTTAGGTCCTTGGAGCCAATTAATGAAATTTACAGAACAATTTAATCCAAAATGTCATGAAAAGCATAAATGTATGGATGTTGGAGAAGCGTGTGCATGTATTGATAGCATTCCATCATTCCCAATGACAAGAGAACCCATAGCCAAGAAAAAGAAAGCAAGTGCTCGAAGCACAAATAAAAAATCCTGCTATTTATTGTGACCATTGCAATCCAGGTGATAAAACAGATACAACTTGTTGGAAGCTGCATCTAGAACAGTAAGATTCCAGAAAGGCAAAAAGTGTAAGAACACTACCATGCCTACGGTTGCTAATATGGGTCACTGTGATTTACAAGTTACTTGTGGGAAGGAATTCTGACTTATGCTCTGTTAATTCTGCTATGTCCTGCAATTTTGATATATAAAATACCACTTTTATGGTCCTTCAACAGAATATTATAGAATTTATCATTATGAAATGTTCTATAACACCATAATCATGCTTGTGATCATCATTGTCAGCTTCTCTTGCAAGGACTTGAAAAGTATGGTGCTCAAATAGTAATATACAAGTGCATTGATTTGATTAGAACATGTGTCCATCTAGAATTTTTAACCTGCATTAAACCTTATAAGTATTTGAAACTTTAGAAACAATAAAAACATCCAAAAAAAGGATTGAGTTAAGATAAACAAAAAATTCATATTCCCCAAAAATATCATCAAATAATAATATAAAAATCGAACTCTAAAATGAAAAGAACTAATATATTAAGATATAAAGGCCAATTATAAGCCTACTCTACCTGCATAAGGAGACATAGCTAACTGCTTCAACCATTGTCCCTCTGCCACTGCACAATTTGTAACTCACTTTAGATTATAACAATAAGAATTTCCAAGAGTGGAGAACATCTCCACATTGTAATAATATCATAGCTACTTGCTATAAGGTAGCAAAATTGAAAAACACGCGCATTCATGCATACAAAGAATGATCAGTTATATCCATTACAATAAATGTAAGAATTCATCTAGAAAATATATATTTATAGCAAACTTGAACTGGTACATAATTTTTAAGTGTTCTATTGAGCAGTAAACAGTAAGCACCATGCATAAACAAAAACTTATGTGTGGAAACATATGAACCCGATATTGTTTTGGGGGATTTTCATGAATAAGAACATCCTTGAGAGAAAGAACTGAAATGTATTAAGGAGAACATGGCATGCCCTTACAAGAAAGTTCTGCATTTATTACAAGGGGGAAGCAAAACTTCCCAAATCAGATTCAGTTATTGAAAATGTTGTACGATTCTCATGCTATCACTCATCAGCTAAGACCCACAAGATGGTCAATCCTCCATACTGTCTTCGTCAATAAAATAGTCAGATCTGCTCAGCACCCCTTGTTGTCATAGTGAATCTCTCACAATAATAATTTCTCAAATCCGTGGTCACACAAAAGAAAATTTAGTGGCTAATTGGCTTTTTTTTTTCAGAATTTCTTCAGAGGACATTTGCCAATAGAAAATAACAATTTGCCCCAATATCTTTCAAACGGTAATTGTTTCTTGAGAATTTGCCAATTTCTTGTATAAAACATGCATCTGAAAAAAATTGATATTTTTTTATTTTTTATTATTAAACAAGATTTGAAAGGATTTCTAAACTTCTTCAAATGTGATGTAAAGGGATTCTCTTCTTTCAAGACTTGACAGAAAACTGATTTTGCAACATCAAATCCAATGCTAAAAGCTCACAATAGTATACAAGAAAAATTGAGAGATTTCTATTTAAAACTAAGGAGCATAAACTGAATACAAAGCAATAAGCCTATTGGCTTTCAAAACAGATGTTGAAATCTGATTCACATCTGATATAGACCTGCAACAACATAAATATCCAGTTACTACAGCTCCAAAAATATTTCTCCAAACTCTCCCATGACCAACTCTCGAAAACTACCCAAATGAAATGAAAAACTAGCATTAAAATGACAATTCCGCCAAATAAAATGCAAATGAATTGCATTTTGTTTTCCCTCCAAGATGTCACGACCAAGAAAAGTTTCCCTCCATTTCTCCCTCCTAAAATAACTCAAATTGATTATTTTGTAACTTCTCTTCCAAGATTATTAGGTTCGGTAGCCTGATTTTGTCTTTTAGCTTCTTTGGTTGCTTCACAAGATAGAACTCTCAAGATTACTCTTTCTTGATGCCAAGTTGCAATAATGAATGTGCCATATGTCATAACCATTACAAGATGCTCCCTTGCCCATTTTTGGACCCTTCTTGAAGTGGTAGGTAGTTCCACAAAGTCCAATACGGAGGTGAGAATTTTACAATTTTAAATTGTCAAATGCCATGAAATGCTAGAAAAATTTACATTTGGAGTTCATCACAAAAGTGCCCAAACATTTTAACAAATATTTGGCACTTATTAAATGCTAACAACAACATTAGACTAAAATCTACCAAGTTAGAAAATGAAAAAAATAATTTGGTTGATGTTGGATAGCCATGGACCATGGATGCTCCTATATCAAAATGTAGTTTTCCTTAAAAGCTTGCACTCTTGCAATAGTTATATTAACAACAATTGACTAAATCATCATCCTTAGCAACATCTATTCCACACTTTATGTGTCAATAATAGGCAAACATAGAAAAGTTATATTTCAATTCTATCTTATGTGATTAATTTTGCACTTAGGGTGTCTTCAAACAGGGAAAAAAGTCATTGTTTTGCTGCACAAACAGAACTAACTACTTTTTATAAATAAGAATTGGACCTTTATATGCTCAATCAATAGATCAAGCAGTATCACGGAGGTTGAGAACCTTTTAGGAACTTGTTACATTGAGTGCAATCTTTGGATGTTCAAGCCCTTGTTGATAAGAAGAAGTCACATCTTTCTCATTCAATGCAAAGCCATCAATGTCCTTTCCCATCAGACAAGAAGCTACAAGCATATTTTATATAGATCGTTGTGTGTGGTGTAAACTATTGATTATACAATACCTATTTCACAGAATTTTGATGCAAAAGTCTTTGTGATTAAAATAGCCATTTTAACTCTCTTGTTGTTTGGTCGGGTATTGTTGTCATTAAGTTCAAACAAACCTAAACATACAAAGCATTTAAGCTCACTGTCCTGTTGATGCTGGTATAATCATTCGGCTCCACTCTCAAATTGACTACAATCCTTTTGTAACTCCCCTTGGCTCGTAGAATTATTCTTTCTTCTGAGTAAATGTTTACCATAATGAATGCACTGTTGTATCTAAACTACCTACAAAACTATTTAGATATCCGACCATTCCTAATTTCCTCTCCGCATTCCATCTTCCTCATTTCATTAGGTACAAACCTGCATTGGAGCTGCGAATTATTGATCACCAATCCCATGGATTTTCTGATCAGACAATCTCTGCAATCTAGGTCCCAAGAAGGAGCCATGGTCAACGAGCAAAATGCAAGCAAAAAGCTCATAATTAAATACAGATTTGGGTTTTATCTTCCTCTTAAGCACATCGCAGCACCACACTATCTTTTTGACTGAGTAATCCCAATTCAAAACACCCAGGCCAGTTAACGGATGAATAATGGAGCCAGAACTGTACTACTGAATGTGATGCTTATACTGACATATTTTTGCCCCTGTAAAATCCATTAAAGCTGTCACATTTTAATAAATTTTCCAGCTCGATTTTGCAAACCCATCAATTGACCTGAAACTGCCAATTTTCATAACTGTTTATATAGTTTTTCCTAGAAGCTTTTCTTTACAGCCTATTTATACGTGTCATAGACCACTGTTTATTTTTGTAATCCAGATACTTAACTTCCGGGAACAGAAATTAATGGCAAACAAAGAGAAGTCTAACCCAAGAAGCAGGCACGTGTAGACAATGAAAACTGGAGTTAATAAAATGTGGGTGAGAACTTCCAATTTACTCCGAATTCAGAGGCTGCAAGGTCTGACATCGATACGGTTATTTTTTTGCCATGCTCCACAGGAGAGATTGTTTGTTTTGAGCTTCAGAGGTAGTACAGACAGAAAGGCAATATCAGATGGAATTAAGGATCAAAATTGATTTCCACCTGAACTCACTGCCCATGGATTCACCCTTTGTTCACCTTAAACTTAAGTTAGATGATAACAATAGCTTTCTGATCACCAAGACTATCTTAGTCTCAGGGACATATAAAAAAATTTCATTTCTATGATTTTTTTACTTGAATAAAATGTGAGATGTTGAATACAACTAAGAAAACAATATAGCACGTGACTTAAAATTAAGCTATCAAAGTCACTGTAGCCCTTGTAATATAAGTAAAAGACGTAAAATACACAAATCAGTAACATCCATTGCGATTTACATATTCTCATTCTTCGTGTATTGTGAAATGTGAAATCTCTAGATTTTGAATACAGTAAATGCAATAACTTAGCATTGTACATGATCTGAATAGCCGCCAATTTACAGGAAACCTAAGCAATTTAATGCTGTCTAGGGTTTGGAAACACATAACTTTACGTGAAAAGTAGGAATTTGAAATTGCTTGGGTTTATAAAAAGTGGAAATAAAATTACATCTGCGGAGGCTGGTGAGAGGGGTGGCGACTTCAGGGCGAGATAGAAGTGTTTGCGGGAGGCCGCCCATTATTAACAACACACGAACGCCCACACCAGCCACCACCGCTACCCAAAACCACTTCCATCTTCTCTCCTCCGCCTCTGCCACTGCCATTGTCGCTCTATGATCCAGCAAATTCACAATATTGTGAAAGGCTTCGCAAGTATTTGATTTCGATACTGAGCTCTGTTCTCAGTCAAAGTGGAGTTTTGGATATTGATAAAGGTCTCCATAGTTAGTCTGAGTATAATCGTGGGCCGGTGTTTTTTTAAAGTATTTTTCAACCAGGCTTTCCAATTTTTACAAAATGAGTTCTTGGTGAACCGTGTTGATTTGTGATTTCAATCATTGTGTAGGTATATTGTTTAGGAATCCTTTAGGTAAGTTTAGGGAAATAAAATAGGATTTAAATTTAAAATAGACAAGGAAAATTAGTTAAGATTTTTTTAATGAATGCATTTTATTTAATTTTTCATTAATAAAGATAAAGTAGAATAATATAAGGAAAAAAATAGGTTATGGTGGTAGAAAGTATATTCACAAAAGTCTTAGCATGATGGTCTAGTTTTTAAAATATTAAAACAAATGAATTAAGCTTGGCATAAATTTATGCAGTTAAAGTTTTTTTTTAAGGTGGCAGAGGATCATTATTATTTGGTTTCTCTGAAACATTCCTAAGGGCAGAGTAATCAATGGGCTTCCAACCAATGAGAATGTTATTATCTACAATTTCTTCTTGTAGTGGTTGCTAGCAAACTAGATAGATGGCAAGAGGCACATGGAGGAAGCTTGTAGGTATTAGGTCAAACTGCATCCTACTGAGGAGATGGTTGTGGCCATCCTCTACAAGATACAAAGTCTCCAAAATCGTCCTGGCAACTAGAAGAGTGGCTATGACCACAAGGATAGGTAGGGTCGATAGGAACCTAGGCAATAGTATAGCGAGCATTTCTCTAGTGGTGAGGAGTCACTATAAATGGATCACCTCAAGTGCAACTTTGCTAGCTCACACTTGAATCTACATGAGCACATTAGAATAGATTATAGCTTTGTTATATAAAGAAAATTATTCGGTAGAATTAGTGTTATTAAATAAAGTTGCTTTATTGTCATTCTAAATACTATAAAGAATCTCCACCCCAAAAAATGTGTCATATTTGGGTGAACTTTTGAAGGAGGTTGGGATAATCTCCAAGAAGAAACATATGTTGTGAGAAGGGACTAGGATGAAATAGCTTGAAAAGGTCGTAGATCTACTTCCAAGCTTGTTGAGCCCAATGAAAGAACAAAAATAAGTGCTTCAACGATGTAATACCCCAAAAATGGGCTTCAATTCCATTAACCTCTCACATCAACAAATTGATCGAAATCGGCCCTAAAGTCCTAACCTAAGGCGCATCTACACATCAAATAATCAAAACCCTAATCAATCATATCACAATTCTGCATCGGGAAATATTCCTAAAAATTCCTAATATATCCTAATTATCTCTGATTAAATATTATTTGGTGATAAATTATATTATGATATTTATCCTAAGTGCAATTGATTTAATATGATGAATATTTAATTAATTAAACTTAATTTGGTAACTTAATTAATTTAATTAGATTTAATTACTATTATCCTTAATTAATATTATTTATTTGACAATAAATCAAAAATTCTTAAAATAATTGATTGAATATTTATTTAATTGATTAAAATCAAATTGTCAAATTTAATAATATAATTTTGGATAAAGTTTGATTAAATAATTGATTAACCCATAAATCAGTTATTTAAGTGATTAAATCAGTTAAGTTGAGAATAAAAAATATGGAAATTAAATAAACTCACAATTATCTATGCAAAAATCAGAAGATCAATTAAACTCAAAATCAACTCTTGGGCTCATTTTGTTAACTTTATAAACTCAACATGTGATTGTTCATTAAAAAATAGATTGGAGTGATCTCAACTTCCAATTATGAGTTAAAAAGCTGATTTGCATGATTTTTACTAGATAACTATTTCTAATTCCCTGATAACTTACCAATCAATTCGAGTTAATCAAGGAGTGATTTTTGGTTTTTCCATGAGATCTTAAACCTGGATTTCTATATAAACAACCCTCAATCCTTCACAATGAGAAACTTGCAATTTTGAGAACAACAGAGTTATACTGTCGAGTTCTTGCGAGATTGTGCATCCATTTTTTAGATCAATTGCTATCATTTTTCTAGTTTTTGCATTCATAGCTAGTTTTCATTTCATTATTATCAAGTTTTAGATCAATTTCATATTGTTGTTATTGCTATTGCATTGAAAATCACAAAAACATAGATTAATCTTGCATTCATTTCAATAGATTTTGCATTCAAATCCTTCATTTAGGTGTTGCATTGTCACTGATCTCGGTCGAATATGAGAATACCATACTCATGTCTTCTAGAAGGCAGTAAATCACCTGATTGATGATACATTCATTCATTACTTATTTATTTATCATTGATCAATAATGTTTTACTGATGTGTTGTGTCTTTTAAGCAGATACAATTTTCACACACATTTATGGCACCCATCGTGGGGCCTGATATCAAGTTTCACATTTTTCACATTTCGTCAATTTTCTAATCATTTTTCATCAATTTATCAAATTTTGAAAAAATTTCATACAATCTCGTACGACAATTTGTAGTGTCATTTCAGACGTCTTTGTTTGTCATACGATAGAGGACATTCCTGAAGTGTCATATTAGTTTGTACACATTATCGTATCAAGGCTAAATTATCGTATGGGTTAAGGTATATTGTCGTATGACATTTCACACCAAAATTTCAATTGTCATATGGGTTTTTGCAGTCAGTTTTTAAGGTTTTTCCCTAAAATTTGATTAACGCTAATCCTGATCTCAGCTATTTTCTGGTGCCTAATTATTTTAGATAGCCTAACACTTCTTGCAGGATGTGAGATGAAGACCTAAGCATGGAAACCTATCTTTTTGGTCTATTCTTGTCTTGTCTTTTAAGCCCTTGTTTGCAAGAAACCCTTTCAGAAATCGTTGGCTAAAGAAAGCTCAATCAAATCAAAATTTTTGACTTGTGGTTTTGCAAGTTTCCAAAGTCTTCACCGAGTAAATATTGTGTTTGGTTAATCTCTTTTTCATAGGCACATAGCTAATTAAATTATGTGTGTCATATTACATGTGGTAGATATTGAGGGGATTATGCTCTTCTCTTTTTAGAGAATCAGAAACCCAAAAGGTATCTCCCCCTTGGCAATGTGCGTACTATCTCTAGATTAATTTTGCTTGGCATGTCTTGGATAGGGAAAAGGACAAGGTTAGGGGATTATGCTCTTCTCTTTTCAGAGAATCAGAAACCCAGATCTTGTGGTCCCCAACCTCACATTTCATTTAAACCTTTAGAGGGCCTTCTGACTGAGGTAAAGAACTCCCAGGAATGACCCAAGTGGGGGACAAGTCTTAAGCTGACTCTTCCACCCCACTATAAAATTTGACGCTTCCTTGAGGTTAAAGCCTCGAAAGACATAATTGTTCTTGTTCCTTGGATTTATTCCATAAACATGCTCAGATTTTGTGTAGAGCGGAGCTGCTTTAATCTTGCTTGCAAGACTACACGGGTTTGAGTACTCATAGGGTTAACAACCTCAATCCTACTTGTGGCACTATGGGAGACAATTGTGAACAGATGCCTTGATTAAAAGCCTAAGCTATTTTGCTACCGATCTACCTCTGAAGGATTTGTAGTGCTTGTGCGAGGTGAATAGTAATCACCCCAAGAAATTCATCATATCGATCCCTCCTTGACATTTAAACTTAGCTGATATGGGCTTCAAAATCCATTGCGTGTTGTTGGACCACCATATTCTGAGGAGTCATTGAGTGTGTTCCTAAGTCAATGAGCAAGTAATACATCTCTTCTCCTAGTTAGGTTAAGCTAGGTGTGTTTGATTTATTGAGTTAGTCCCCACATGTTTTTTTGTGATTGTGAGCCTACTGTTATGCTAAACATCCTCAGATAATTCAAAACACACAGATTCTAAAAATTGGAAAGAAAATTTGAAATGCAAATTGAGACAAAAACACTAAAATCTTGAAAATTTGAAGCAAAATCCCTTTCTGGTGTTGATGTCATCCAGCCCTGGCAATTCTCGTAGGACAATTGCTCAATTTTACCAAGTGTCATACCAAAACCCCCGAAGTGTCGTACGGGATGCTACAGAGTGTCGTACGAGAATTGTCAGAAATCATAACCAAAAATTAATCTCTGGTATCAATTATTGTACAAGCTTCTGGATTGTCATGCCAAACCCTATTCTGTGTCGTACGAGCCTGCATATTGTCATATGACATTTTGCACAAATTGTCAGAAAAACCCTAATTTTGACAGAAATCCAGTCAACCTTCAGCTTTAGTCAAAATACTGTCAAAAAATCCACTATGTCAGGTATAGAGCAAAGAAACAATGATCCATCTCATTTTCCTAAAGTGATCTATTTTTCTTGATTTGTCATCCTATTGATTAATCTGGAACACGTCTCATCCTATGTCAAAAACCTTGTCAAAACAACCTTGATCTATCAAAGGTTAAGTGTCATGAAATCATGTCCACCATCCTATGGGCATCTACCCATACATCTCACTCACAATATCCTCCACTTACATCCAATCTACCTTTTCATCAACAATCCAATCTAATCTTGATAAGGTTGTGTCACTTGATTATTCCTAAATCAGAGTATCGTTCAACTGTCTTATCTTGCTCCAAGACTCACCTAAAGGTTAATGGTGGAAACAAGAGCTTCCTCACACAGAAAACTAAGAGAAGATCCAAAGACATCACCCTTGTCTTCTCTCATTGTTCATTCTTTTCATCAACCCTATGATCACAATCTTTACGAAGAAGACAAACTAGGAAATTTGCACTTAAAAGGAGGTCACACAACCCCTCCTAAATCAACTCAAGATATCAATCAACATACTGCCATGTCTCAAAGAGAATCTAGCCATGGCTCACAAGGCCATGACTTTGATGAGGGTAGGACTCAAGAGTCTACATCTTTCGAAATTGCACAATACTGAGATGATGATCTCTTTAAGAAGCTCATAAATCATTTCCTACAAGAGGATAAAGACACATACTTCCTCGAATTGGCCCAACAAGGGGCTAAACTTCCTCACAACTTTAATGTTGAAGATATCATAATACAAGAGGAAGAGACCCCTATCACAACCATGATGAAACAGATGCATGTTATGCAAGTCAAACTTAACAAACTGGAAAAAGAGAAAGAACCCAAAGAATTCTCTATGGATGCTCTATGTCCATTTCCATTTGATCGAAGCATGTATATGCCACCATTCCCTAAAGGAGTGGAACTACCAAAATATGACAAATATGATAAAAATTCATATCCTCAAGATCATGTCAAAGAATTTTGCACTCTATCCATGGAATTCATGCATGAACCAACATACTTAATGCATCTCTTCCCTCGATCTTTGGGAGGGGTAGCCATCAACTGGTTCTCCAAAATACCTCCAACAATCAAAACGTTTGAGGAATTAATCAAGTTGTTCTATCAACAATACTCTTACAACATCCAACATCTGGTTACAATGATTGATATTTGTAACTTGAAACAGAAGGCAGGAGAACCCTTCCCGACTTTCCTCAAATGTTGGAGGAAGAAGTTCTTGCTTTATACCCGACAAATTCCAAAAAATGAAAAATTGGAAATCTTCATCAATAATCTAATCCTGGAAATCAACTATCATCTTCAGATGCAAAATCATACCTCATTTGACAAAATGGTGGATAGTGCCATGAAAATAGAGGACGTACTTGTTCGCAAGGGAGATATCTCGCTTCATAAAGAGAACAAGTATGATTCAAGTTCCAGTTCCAACAACAAAGATAGTCAAATTCTGGAACAAGAACAAAAATGTTGTCACAAATGGTGTTGTCGATCACATCAATGCTCCACCCAAAGCACCAGCATTTAATCTCACGATTGGCACTCAAGCCATAAAAGCCTCAGAGAAACAAGCAACTGAGCTTCCTAAGAAGTCAAACGATTGTAAACCGTAGGTTACAAAACCAAAACATGAGTTCACTCCTTCGGGTGAGTCCTTGGAATTTTCCATGAGAACTTTGTTGGAAAATAACATCATCACACTACCTGAGATGAAACCATATGACCCAGAAGTCAAACCTAAATGGTGGAAAGAGACCAATTTCTATGATTTTCACTAGAACAAGGGTCATAAAACCAACAATTGCATGCGTCTAAAACATCTTATTCAAGAAAAAATTGACGCTGGAGAAATTGTGATTGACAACCATAAATCCAACAACGATCATATGACATTCACAGAACCTTTTCCAAAGCATAATCAGGGAGAATCATCTTCTTCCAAGCCAAACATGGGTGCTAAGGTCAATTACACATACTCCGGCAACAATGATATCATCAACATGTTACATCCATGCACATCTTAGCACTGTAATGTCATCACCATTGTTGGGAAAGACAAATAAAATAGATCAGCTAATGCAGTCACTCGATCTCAAGCTCAGATGACTCTTCCAGGACCAAACTCGGGTTCATCAAATGCCCTGAAAGCGCCATTCAATCTTGCATCTGCAACTAAAAAAAGGACTGCATCTAAATATTCCAATTCCAAAGAATCCAAAATAACATCTTACAACCTTATCCAACAACTACAACACACTAATGCAAAGATCTCTATATTTGAGTTACTTCAAATTTCTCCTACTCATCGAGTTGTTCTAGACAAAGCTCTCATCAGTTCTAATGTTCCAGAAAATATTGATCTTGATCAATTCCAGACCATGGTGGGTCATTTGAATTCTCCTTAATACATTTCCTTTTCAGAGGAAGATGATAATTCACTGAGTCATCCACATAACCAGCCCTTACATATTCAAGTCTTGATTGAGAACCGTTGTGTCAAGCTTGTTTTGATAGATGGAGGAGATGGTCTAAACATTTGTTCATATAAACTAATTACACAACTGGGATTTTCAAAAGATTCTATTGATCCTAAAAATAAAATAACCTCAAAGGCATACGATGAGCAAGACAGATGTTCCAAAGGAGTCATTGTGTTACCTATCAGAATAGGACCTGTCATCAAAGATATCACTTGTCAAGTATTGGACCTCTCGCTGGCCTATAATATCCTCTTAGGAAAGCCCTAGATTCATGAAATGTAAGCTATTCCATCAACATATTATCAATGTGTCAAGTTTCCCTATGATGGAGTAGAGGTCACAATACCAACAGACATGTCAGCATCTTGCAATGCTTTAAAGGAAAGTGTTGGCAAGCTTGTCCCACACAACAGAGAGTCTTCTACTAAATAGAGTGATATAACATCCACATCCAAAATGGAAGACATAGCTAAAGGAGGTCAAAATCAAAGATATAGTAGGTATGGGAGAATACACAATAGAACCGGTTCTATCTCTTACATCTCTCCCACTTTCACTAAAGTCTTGCGGGTTACCTTCAAAGAAAATGAAACCAACAACTAAAGAACCACAAGTTATCTTTGATGGGAGTTTCATCACGGAGAAGGTGTCCAAACAAGAATCAAACAAAGAAGAAGTTGTCTAGCTTGGCTATACAAAGATGAACCTCAATCACAAGTAGTTCAAAAATGTGAATCCAAATTGCTTAAAGTTCCTTTAAAATCATATGGACCAGGGCACACATTGATTTCCAAGATGGGATATACTAGAAAAGGATCTCTAGGAACAAGAGGCAAAGGTATCATTAAACCAATTGAACATTATGGGAGGATAAACAAAGATACTAATGGCATATTTTTATCAAAAGAAACCTTTCCATCTCAGTGGAAGCTCTACTCATATCATAGAACAGATAGAACCAATTATGGATACTCAACAAGAGGAAGAAACGCATCATTCAGGTAGTGATGATTCAGACACAATGAATGTTTTTCCTTATGAGTGTATACCTCAACACATCTTAGACCTTCTTAAGGATGAAAAGAAACCTAAGGAACAAGTCATGTGGTAGACACACAAGAACCTGCTACTACAAAAGAGCAGACTGGTCTAGAAGAAGGAGAGACATCTCTCACCATAGTTGAACATTTAGGACACTCTAGTGATTCTGAGACATATTCTCATGAATATGAATTCTGTTCAGACTTTGAAGGCAACCCTGCTTAGGGGATTCATCCTAATTTCACACATGTTCTTAATTTTCCCAGAGATCCTAATGAGGAATATAATGACTATGAATGGGGAGTCACTCCAAAACTAGAAGAAGAGGAGATTATAACAAAAAAACATGTTGATGTTATTCACCAATACACACCTATAACCGATGTGAGTCTAGAACTATGTGACAAACCTCATGAAACTGAATCACTATTACTAACATAGGATCCAAGGATGACATGGAGACGCTTAACGAACTAAATATCTTGAGTAGTAATATCACATTTGAATTTGAGAGTCAGATCAGAACCAACGATGACAACATTGTGCATAAACATTGTCAGACAGTCCTTCCCTCCCCTTACTATCAAACATCCTGAAATTATTGACCAAACGTCCACAAATACAAACCAAGATATCCATACTTTCCGAATAGACTATGCTTTAGCATGTTACCTGAATGTGATTGAAACTATGAAAACTTCCATCAGTGAACCTAGTGTTAGCATGACAAAGTTGGATATCAAGTATCTTAGTCAAAAGAATAAGAACAAAAAGAAAAAGAGCTCTAAGGGTGAAAAGCACTATGTGGCAGTCTCAGAGCCAAATATAGTAAAAAAAAAAGACGTATATGAAGGTGAAAACCTCTCTAAGCCACCCCAGGATGAGATATTTAATGTCCTTCTAAGTCATTTGTAGGATAGATCGCCAGTCTTGATAGAGCCAACTCAGTCTATCAATTTGGGCACAACAGAGGAACCTTAGATGATTATTTTAGAGTAAAGAATTAATTTAATTACATTGATTAAATTAACTTTTCTACCTCTCAAGCTTTCACTTTATGCACTTGTATTAGTCATTTAATAATTAAATCTAATTATTAAATTCCTATTTACCTATTAGGGTTTCCCATTAGGTTTTTTGATCTCCTTCTATAAGGATTGATCCATTGTATATTTTCATTCATTCTTTTGGCTGATGATAATAAACTTTCATATTGTCAGAGCAAAACCCTTGTTTATTTCCTACAAATTTCTTCCTTGTGACAAGTTTTTGCATGCAGGTTTCTTGGGCTTAATAGATTTGTTTTTCATCAAATCTTACATGGTATCATAGCTAGATCTATTGTAGCTTGTTCATGTTTGAAGAAAAAAAAGGAGCAAGGGTTTGATAGAAGAAATTTGGGATTTTTTTAGCTAATTTAAGAGGTTTTGGTTATAGTTTTCAGATCTGGAGTTGCATGTGAAAGGGAATTTTTTTTGGGTGTCCTTCCCAACACCTTTTATAGTGGTGTCCTTCCCGGTGTCGTTTACTAGACCTGCACATTATTCCTCTAACCATCGTGCATGAGTTGACATCTGCGTTGGAAAATTCAAAAACACAGAACTTCAAACCCTCGCGGGCACCATACTTTGACTTGCAACATTTTTTACCTGCTATTGCTATCCAGATCTATGGATATTTTCATTAGAAAAATTCAAAGGTACACATGATACTCATTTGAAGCCTAAATTCTCTCTCATTGTAAGCAATCTTTTCCAGCTTCTAGGGTTCGGTTTATTGAATTGTGGGGGGTGTTTTATTTCTTATTTTTTGTAATTTACTTCAGTAAACTTGAAATTATATCAAAACAAAACCCCTTCCAAAAAAAATGGCCAAGACCTCTTCTTGTCTAGAACTTCTAACCCCTCATAACTATCACACATGGAAATCCTTGATGACACGACTTCTCTGGTCAAAAGGGTTGTGGTCTTGTTTAGACATAGTGCATCCAATTTTACAGAGGCCTTTCAAGGTCATGCAATATAGGAACAAGATGGATGAGGCAATGGGGTTGATTACTTTACATGTATTAGATAGTCTACAATTTCATCTTAAAGGGTGCAATACCCCTCTAGCTATGTGGACCAAGCTTAACACCTTGTTTGGTACAACAAATGAGTTCAGAGCACTTCAGATTGAGGTAGAGCTTACCTATCTTATACTAGATCATTTTCCATCCATTGAGGACTTCTTGATGAAGTTCAAGCAACAAAGGTCTTTACTGTAGGGATGTGGAAAGGCTGAGATTGACACACAGTGTATTTGCCTAATTCTGTCAAAGCTTCGGGGAAACTTTCAAATTTTCTCCTCCACCTTCCACTCTACCATGGATGCATTGGGTCAGAGATTCTAGATGCCCACTTTTGAGGTGTTCTATGATCAGTTGACTAGAGAGTAGGCCAAGCTCACATAGTTGGATTATTTATCTGGGACTAAGAACCAAGCTTTGGTTGCTCAGACTTCTAAGGGGACATAGAAGCAGAAGCAGAAGCCCAAAATAGATTTAGTTGGTAGTGAGCATTCCTCCAAGCCACCTTAGAAAATAGAGTATAAGAAATCCACTCCTAAGGGTAAATCTTCTAAGTTTGGCTAGTCTTCCTCCAAGACTAATAAGTTCATAGGTGAACCTTGTAGTTTTTGTGGCAAGGAAGGGCATCCAGTTTCTAGGTGTTGGAAATGTCTTGAGGCTGTAGAGGAAGCCTTGCAGCAGCATAGTATTGCTTCTCCACAACCTTCACCTACTCCCACAAGGAAAGGCCATGCTCTTTCTACACGAGCATTATCTTCCATTGCTACTTAGATCATTGATTCAGGGGCTTCACACCATATGACACACACACCTAGTTTGGTTATGTCACTTTCTCAGACTGCTACTACACATATTGAAGTTGGTGACTCGACACAACTTTCAATTACAGGTGTATTGTTTCAATGGATGGTGGCTCTCTATAGGATATTCTTTTGGTTCCTGCCATTTCTATGAAACTCATGTCTGTCTATCAGATTTTCCATTATGGTTCTAGTAAGAGAGTTGAGTTCTCACCGCATTATGTAGTTGTTACTAAAAAATACAACATACAATACAATAAGCATAAGTAGGAAAAGGTTGCATTTGTTTGTCTAATTAACACTACCATGCAGGTTTTGTTAGTTTATATGTCCTTATTGCATTCATTCTAGATGTCATTATTGCACTCTAAGTATTGATTATCATTCCAAAAAAAAAATTCCAAAATTCATCAGTAATCATTACATTGTGCTTTCAAACTGAATGTGATATACAAATGTCCTTTCTCATTTCATGTTTCATCAATAAGTAGAGTACATTGTGGAATTGAAAGAAAGATTGAAGTATGGAATAGGGGTCCCATGCATTGCCTTTTGTATTAGTTTGTGTCAGTTGGTTGTCTGCTAGGTTTCTGCATTTAGCTCTTCAAAGTCTGAGTCTCCATCTGCATCTAGATATTTAGGGTTTCATATCTGCATAAGAAAGGAAAATATGGTTAGATCCTGTTGGATCTAAGAAATACATGAGAAATGAATAACATACTGTAGCAATCAAGTTTTCAATCCTACATCAATCTGGAAAATTAAATGAAATAATGAAATGTACACTAACACTCATTGCAAGGTAGTGTTAAAGGGACTTGTTTCTGACATGAAACCTTTTACTACTAATGATCATTGTGGTGTATGTTGTCCTTTTTATTAACCAGGTGTCTGAATTAAAGGGACTTAGTATGTTTCAAATTGAGAAACCTTTTTTAGATAATGTATTTTATAATGATGTTATTTGAGAGCTTAACAAATTATCTTGCAGATAACAGTTGACTGGTTTTCATATTCAGTCATTGTCAAAGATGCAGATCAAGCTGGTTTCCATGATAAGAGTGCTATAGGAAGTGCCAATGATTGCCAACTTTCCAGTTCAAGATACAAATGGTGCTGCATAAATATTGGTACAAATATGTCCTTACTGTTTCAAAAGTACATTTTTAAGTCATAAACATATTTGTTGCTGAATACAAAAGAGTGCTTCAAGATTGAGCCATAAAATGATAAAATGTTTACAATTTTTTTTTATTGAGTGTCACGAACCCGTGTTTGAACCTCATTAATAAACATTCTGGTGTTTTTTAGTGTCACGAGCCCGTGCTTGAACTTCATTAACAGTGAACAAACATTTTCATCTTATTGTACTTATCATATTAAGTGCAGATTCAACATCAATGAGAATTGTATACAATGGACAAAGTTACAAGATGCAAGCTGAACATAAAGTAAAATATGTATAAACTGGAATAGAGTATGTACAGCTGACAGTGGAATATCATAAAGGAGGAAGCTACTTATCTACTGTGGAAATAATAATAGTTATATGTTGAGCATCTCTCAGTCATAATTACCTTCTAAGGTTTGCGAAGGTTATGAGTGAAAGATGTGATAGTTTTATTTATAACTGATTATATCTTTAACATTTTTCACTCATAACCTTGCAACTTTAGTGAGTCATTAGAGGTGTTTCATGGTTTCCTAGAGCAATTGTCCGTCATTGCCGAGCTTATAATATATGGTTTGCAAAGGAGTGAGTTCACTAGTTCATCAAATTTATAGCTGTTGATTACACAAGTTCTTTTCATGTCAGCAAAATGAACAATTTGGATGCTATATGCTATAATCACAGTTATGTACAAACCGTGTAAAATCTTTTAAATCAAGTTCTAGTAGCTATCTATTGTGCAGAGTGATATTTTTTTTAGAAGCTAATCAGAAAAGAGTAGTTATTTGATATTCCAAGTTCCTAGTCAAAATTCGGGTTTCATTTTTATGTTGTCACAGTCATGTGCTGAAAAGAGACCAAATTTAACACTACTATGCACAGTGAATTCAAATGTCCACACAAGTGTGGAATGTGTGAACTTAATATGCAAAGAGCTTCATGTTATAGCATAGAATTTTAAATATCTACCAGTTAAAGAGCTCAAGCAAGGTCAAAATTAGCAAATGATTAAACAATCAATTTTCGAGATAGCAGTGAGTTCACTCTCAAATAAACCGAGTTCATTCTCATTTAGTAAAGTCGAGCTTCAGTTTAGCTTTCAAAGAAAAAGAGTAATAGTCATTTTCAAATAATACCCACAAGCTACATACTGGATTCCCAGTTATCAAAAGGTATGAGGGGTTATTTTGTTTTATAAATTTAAGAACCCTGTAACTGTATCAGTCACGGCTTTATGTTCAAAATGAAGAGAATCTACAGTTGAAACCTGCAACTGTTACTAGCTCACAAATATGAAGCTCACGGTTCTATGACAGTCGCAAGTGGTCGTACATCATAAAGATGTATTCACAGTTGTTAATGAAAGTGTTTTGAACAGTTTCAGGTTCATAAGGTTCAGACCCATATATGGTTTGCAAAGGAATGAACTAACAGTCGAGCCCGGGTGTGAAGTGTGTGGATCCCGTGGAAACAAAAGACAGTTCAATAAGTATAAATAACAGATCAAAGACATGATGCCACGAACAAGTCACAGTTTGAGAAATACAAATGCAAACAAATCAAAAGCTCTCAGGAAGGCATGTCTGAGTTTTGCAAAATAAAGCAAGATACATATCAGTCACGACTGTGACTTATTCATGGCTTCATGTTTTTTTAAACAACAGTCATATCTCAGAAAGCAACAACAAAGATATATATATATATAACAGGAAAAGAGGTCGTAACTTATGCTGAAAAAAGTTACAATTTCATGATATTCATGCCAGAAAATGAGCTTCATAAGACAAACAAAGAGTTCTAAAGTAAACTTACAGTTCGGTGAACTTGAGTTTGTATTCAATGTCAAGTTCCTTGTTTGGGATGCACATCAATAAAATAGCAATGATCTTCAGTTTAACAGAAGGCTCGAGTTCAACAAGGGAGTTCTTTTACAGACAAACTAAGCTTCATCAATAGTTTTTGAAGGCTTTCTTGCATGATAGGGTTTCATTTCTCTTAAGCTTCTTTGTGAAGAATGAAGTAAACACAAGTGCCGAGATCAAAATGAGTATAACTGTTTGGAGTCCGCCAAGCAATTCAATGCCTTCAATGCATGTCTGATTCTTGCAGAGCCTTGAAAACTGCTCATAGTGCCACCTTGCATACTTATCTCCTTGATTTTTGCATCGCATTGCAAGTGGATGAAAAGTCATGTTGACTTTCCCACATTGCATATATTTTACACTTAGAGTCTTTTATCTAAGTTAGGAGATGAGGTTAGGTTATTTAATATTCAATTTTTCTCTAATGTTATTTTTTTCCATAATTTTGGCAATTATTCTTTGTAAAAGGATTTAATTCCTTGTTATAAGCCAAAAATTTTGGGTGGGGCATTAGGAGGAAGTTTTTAAAGGCTTAGTTATAGGCATGTTTTTTGGCACATTTTTGGGCTAAAATCGGGCATTTTGAAGGACTTAGGTTTTCGGATTTGAGGCACAGGGAGGATATAAAATTGTTTTTGGATGATCAATTAGGGGTTGCAGATTTTGGAGCGAGAGCATATAGTGAACACATTGTTCCTAAGTGTTTGGAAGGCCATTTTTGTAATCATTTTTATTGGATTTTGGAGGGAATGAATCAGAGATTTTGGCTCATATTTGTGAAATTGTTTTCATATTGGATCCTATTTCATCTTTTCTAACAAGTGTTAAATCATTTATTATCTAAATGAAGTGAGTAGATTTCTGTTCCTTCTCAAGATAATCAATTGCTCTTAGACCTTGTATGGGAAATGTATGTTTGTTGATTATCCAAGCTATTTGTGGTAAAACCCTGAGAGCATGTTTTGTCAACCTATATGTTGAACAGAGATTCAGAGTATTGAGATCTTCATTTTTGAGTTAGGATTGATGTTTCATCATTTCTACAAAGTCTGAGATATTTATTGGTGTATCACCCTAATCTTTTAGTTATAGTTTTCTTTTCCCTTTTCCTAGCAAATTGCAGATCAGGTTAAGTGATATTCCATATTTTATAGGAACCGACCTAGAATTTGGAGATTCCTCTTCATCCATAGTCTACCCACAGCTAGGAGAGGTTTCCATTGTCAGGATAGAATTGTTGTTTTGCCTTAATGCCTGATTTAGGGTAACAATTGTAAGCTTGAATAGTTTTTGGCATGCCCAGTGGGACCATGAATTGCTTCTCAGTTCTAAGCTGTTAGATTTATGATTGTTTCAAGTTTCAGTTGCAACTCTAAGTGTGGACTTTAATGAGCAGAACTCCAATGAGATCAAATAAGGAGGGTTTTGTGTATCAAGAATTACAACCAAGTAGAAGGGGAGGAAGATCATCTAGAGGTGGAAGAACATTGCATGATCCAAGAGGTACTTCTTTGAATTCATATTTCTCATCATTTGATAATCCTATTTTTGAAAAACAAGCTACAAATTCAGAAGAACTTGAGGTTATCATTAAGGAGCTCAATCTTCTTGAGGATCTAGACGTTCCTAATCATACCAGATCAAAATTTCCAAATATTGAAAATTTATCTATAGATAATTCTATTTTCAGAGCTTCTGTAAGTGGTACTATAGTAACTCCCCATAATCTAAAGACTTATCAAAGGAAGGTAGTTCAGCCTGCTCAAACTTTTGTTACACCAGCTATTCAGCAGCAAGCTCCCCCATATCAAGCAATGGCTAGGAATTTTCCATTTGGTACATTCAATCAAGGTAGTCCTTTGAGGATTGCAAATCACAATAATGTTCCATTAGCTGCTCTTAAAGGCTTGCCATCATTTACTAGAGAAGGACCAGTAATAGGCATTGAACACATTAGAGATGTTGCAACTCTTTGCAATGTTCATCATGTTACAAAAGAAGATGTGGCTTTGAAGCTATTGGCTGCTTCACTCAAAGGTAAAGCCCTTGACTAGTTTAGAACTCTTCTGGTAGATTCTATTGCTACTTGGGATGCCCTGGGTGAAAGGTTGTCTAAATTTTTTGAGGACAAATTTGATAACTTATCTCTTGTAGAACAATTAACTACAATCAAGAGAGCCCCACAAGAGGAGATGAGTGATTTTAATCTTCATTTTCAGAAGACTTGGAATCAGATCCCTGTTACGGTAAGACCTTTAGCTGAATATGCATTTTTATATTATTTGAAGAGTTTGAATAGTGATATCTTTGTAATGATTCAATCTATGGGAGGTAATACTCTACCTCAAGCTTTTGATACTGCTATTAGGGCAGAGAATAGTCTTATCTAGGCAAGAAAAATAGCCCCTAGGCCTCCTATGCCTTTCTTTCCTAATATACAGTCTAATATGCCATTAGTAGTTCCACCATTATCTACTATCCCATCTTATAAACCTTCAAAAATAGCTCCTCTGAATGAATTATAGACTATTAAGGACAATCAACAAAAAATTGAAAGTTTGCTGCAATCTTTTGGTAATGATTTAGTGGCCCTTAAGAGGAATCAAACTCAGGCAAACCCTGCTATTCAAAATCAGTTTGCTGGTTCTTCTTCACAATATCCTAGCCAACCTAATTTTTAGGCTAATAGGCAGCAATTTCAAGGAAATAATAATGCAAACAGACAGAATTGGAATATGAGACCAAATAGATAGTATAATCCAACACCTCTTAATACTGTTGGGGATATTGTGCCTACTCAGAATAACATTGCTACTGACTAGTGTTTTCCATGCAATGAGCCACATGATTACTCTACATGTTCTAATGGAATTCTTAATCAAGCTCTCATGGTACAAAATTCAATGAATTCACAGCAAAATGAGTTTGTTAAAGAAGTCCAAAATCAACCAGACCAAAGTGCTACAGATACTGGATTCTTAAATTGGCAAGAGGAAGAATTTTGTGGACTTAATGAAGATTCATCAATTGCAGCAAATACAAGAGCAAAAAAGAGAGCCCTTGAAGCTGATCAATCTGTTGGGAATGTTTCTTCTCCACCAATTTCTATTTTAAAGAATCTGTCAGCTTCCACTAATAAAGATCAAACTATAAGGAATGTTGATCAGAGTTCTCCTAGATCATCACATAAGGTACAATTTACTGTTCCGTTCAATATTGTTGATATAATGAAAAAACAAATGTTACTTTGTCTGCATGGGAAACTCTGTCTATTCCAGGATAGATTGAGATTTTGAAAGAAGAATTGTCCAAACTGGCAACTAATTCTCAGCAAACAGTACAATAGTCACCAAGTGTGGTCATGACTAATTATGAGCCTCATAAGGTTCAGGAAAAGCCATTAAAATAAGACAAAAAGCCTACTAAAGTTCAGAAGCCAGTAATACCAGAAGTCAAGAAGGCTGCAAATATTGAAAAAATAGCAGTAACTACTGATAAGAAACTGTCAAATGTACAAAAGACATCAGAAAAGGAAGGTAAGAAATATGCAAATGAAAAGCCTCCTCCTTTTTATGTCTCCTTGATCATTGGAAATAAATTAGTTCATAATTGTATGGTTGATAGTGGTGCAACCAGTACTGTCATGCCTAATAAAGTGGTAGATTTGTTGAACCTAAAATATGAGCCTCTTGAAAAGGGTGTGGTCCAACTTGACGAAACTTCTGTTAAGACTTTAGGAGTTATTAAAAATGCAAGTTTGACCCTGCATTCCTACCCAAATTTTTCAATTCCACTGGACATATATGTTATTGATTTACCAGCATATTTTGTTGTGTCTGTCTAGAGATTTCACAGCCAAAATAGATGGCTATTTTTCATCAGATTGGTCACATTTGTACTTCAAAACTAGATATGGTACTAAGGTAACCATAAAATCAAAATCATTGGCCAAAAATCACATAGAGCCTTATAATCCAAGTCCTATTAATGCAAGTTGTGTGATCATGGATCAAGATGAAATACTTAATTATCCAACATATAATACTCAAACTAAAGCATATCCAGATATTGTTCTAGATGAATGGGCTACTAGGAATGAACAAAATGATGACATGTTTGATACTGGTTTTGGAAACTACATGATTCTAGAATATGATTTAGTAGTGCCTAATTTGATTAAAGATCCTGAATCTGAATCTGATGTGTCTAACCAACTTTGGGATTTGTATTTTGATGGGTCAAGGAATAAGGATGGAGTTGGTGTAGGGGTTATGTTGGTATCACCAGATGGTGATAAGTTTTATGTTGCTTTTAAGTTGTCCTTTCCTTGTTCTAGCAATGTGGCTGAATATGAGAGTTTGATTCAGGGATTAGAGTGGGCAAGATTGAGAGGTATCAAGTGTTTGAGAGCATTTGGTGATAGTGAGCTTATTGTTAAGCAAGTGAGAGGCATCAATACTGTTAAAAATGATCTGCTTAAGATGTATAAATCTAGAGTTTCTAATATTCTAGATGAATTTGATGCTTTCAACCTGATTTCAATTCCTAGAAGGGAAAATCTACATGCTGATAGGCTGGCTGGTATTGGTGCCCATATTGCAATAATGGAAAATAAAGGACTGATTTCAGACCAGTCACACATTAAGATAATTGTTAGGCCATCCATTCTGGATAATGACACTTATTGGCAAGTTTTCAATACTGATGAACATATCTTAAGTTTTCTGATAGAAACAGATGGTTTTTCAGCTTCAAGAGATAACAAAAACATTCAGAAAATGGAAGATCAGATTATTCAGTTGAAAACCAATAAGCTTCCAAAGGGATTAGTCAGCTTGGAATCAACTTTTAATTCTGATGATCAGTTTAGGAAGGGTAAAACCAGCTTGCTAATTAAAGAAGATCATTATGAAGAAGTGGAAATTTTCAGAGATAAGCGATTGAAGGTTGGTAAAATAAATTCTCCCAAAGAAAAAGAACTATTTATTGATCTTTTTAGGGAATATAATGATGTTTTTGCATGGGATTACTCTGATTTGAAGGGTTTTGATCCCCAATTAACCCAACATACTATAGAATTGGAGCCTAATGCTAGGCCAATCAGACAAAAGCAAAGACCTATAAACCCTAAGTTAGAGCCATTAATGTTAAAAGAGCTGAGAAAACTTTTAGATGGTGATATCATATTTCCTATTAAGTACACATCTTGGGTTTCTAACTTAGTTCTAGTAAGGAAGAAGAATGGAGAGATAAGACTTTGTGTAGACTTTAGAGACCCTAATAGGGTATCTCTGAAAGATAGACACCCTCTTCCTTCCACGGAATAGATTTTACAATATGTTTCAGATTCTGAGAGATTCTCACTCTTAGATGGATATTCTAGTTACAACCAGATTTTAGTCAAAGAATCTGATCAATTTAAAATAGCTTTTACAACTAAATGGGGTACCATGGCTTATAGAAGAATGCCATTTGGGCTATCAAATGCTGGAGCTACTTTTCAGAAAGCAATGGACATGGCTTTCAAGAATTTAATGTATAAGTTTGTTCTAGTATACCTAGATGATGTGACAATTTACAACAAGGTTGCAAATCAGCACATTGATCATTTGAGACATATATTACAAAGATGTAGAGAATTCAGAATTTCTTTAAATCCTAAGAAATCTGTGTTTGTAGTTCATGAGGGAAAACTCTTAGGATACCAGGTGTCTAAGGAGGGAACCATAATAGATCCTGAAAGAATTCATGCAATTCTTGAGCTTTCATTGCCTAAACACAAGAAAGGATTGTAGATTTTATTGGGAGAATTAATTTTGTAAGGAGGTTTATCCCTGATATTGCAAACCTACTAAAACCATTGACCACAATGCTTAAAAAAGATATTCCTTTCAGCTGGAATGATGAAGGAAAAAATAATTTTGAACTGATAAAACAAGCTTTGTCTTCAGCCCTACTCTTGTTAATCCTAATTTTACTAAAGATTTTATTATGTATGCCTATGGTGGTTCTGATACCATTTCAACAATGTTGGTTCAAAAGAATGATGAAAAACAAGAGCAGCCAGTTGCTTTCTTCAGCAAAGGTATGGATGACTATGAGAAAAGGTACACTTTTATTGAAAAGCATGTACTCTCTGTTATTAAAGTTTTGAAGAAATTTAAGCATTTAATTGCCAAAAATAAAGTACACTTAATGGTTGCTCATCCTAGCATCAAAGAGTTTTTGCTAAACAAGGATGTTAATGAAAAGAGGGCTGGTTGGATAACAAGGGTTATGGAATATGACGTATAGATTCATGTGACTAAGCTGATTAGAGGCAAGGGCCTTTGTGCTCAAATGGCAGAAGAGGAAGAGCAGGTTGAAGTTTCTAAAGAATCTAAAAATTTACAAGGTGATATTGTATTATTCAATGATCCTATGACTTGGTTATCAAATATGACCAGATTCTTGCAAATTGGGCAATGCCCAAATAATCTTGATAAGGCAAAAAGGAGATACTGCAAGTTACAATCTATTCCCTATGTTCTTATTGACGGTGTTCTATATAGAAAAGACTATTCTGGAATGTTTCTTAAATGTATTGATTCACTAGATCAAGGCAGAATTTTATCTGAGTTTCATGATGGATCTTGTGGAGGACATTTTAGTCCTAAAACTATAGCCTGGAAAATACTAAGGGCAAGCTATTATTGGCCTAATTTATTTAAGGATGCTCATGCTTAGGCTAGAAAATGTAAAAAATGTGCAACATTTATAGGTAAATAAAGGCTGGCAGCACTACCATTAAAACCAATTGTGGTTGATCAACCATTTGCTAAGTGGGGTATGGACTTTATTGGTCGTATCAATCCTAATTCTAGTGCAGGTCATAAATGGATTTTGACTGCTACTGATTATTTTACAAGATGGACTGATGCAATTGCATTAAAGGATGCTACTAGACCCGTTGTGTTAAAGTTCTATGAAGATATTACAACCAGGTTTGGAGTTCCTTAATCAATTATTTCTGACAATGCTATGGCTTTCATTGGTATAACTATTACATAATGGGTTGTGAAGAATGAGATTTATTTAAACACTTCTTCTAACTATTATCCTTAGGGTAATGGTCTTACAGAATCTACAAATAAAAATCTAATTAGAATTATCAAAAAGACTCTGTAGGAAAATAAGAGAGACTAACATTCTAAATTAAAGGCAGCCTTATGGTTGGATAGGATTACACCTAAATAGGTAATTGTGAATTCCCCTATGTCCTAGTTTATGGTAAAGAGGCCAGATTGCCAGTTTCCACTGAATTTCTAGCCTTGCAATTGGCTGATCAGATGTTATTATTTGGAGAAGAAGATCCTCTTAAATTAAGGTATGTTGATTTGTTGCAGCTTGAAGAGGAAAGGAGAAAAGCATTGGACACAATGGAACTAAAGCAAGCACAAACTAAACGATCTTTTGATAGGAAAGCTAAGTTCAGAGAATTTAAGGAAGGAGATTTAGTACTCAAGTGGGATGTGCTAAAGAGTAGGCCAGGGCAACATGATAAATTCGATAATTTTTGGTTAAGCCCTTTTGTTATAACAGCCTGTAAGGACAACAATGCTTTTCAATTGTCCACAACTGAAGGGAAAGAATTATAGATTCCAGTTAATGGAATACACCTCAAGCTTTGCTTTGAGGGTTAAGTTAGTTTCAGTTTTTTTCAAATTCAATAAGTGTTGTCCAAGCACTAGGTCCTTAGGTTGCTTTAAGTCTAGTTTAGATGCATTTTCATTTCAATAAAGGTTGCATTCATGGTTTACTTTTCCTAAATTCTATTGCCCTATGATAAGCCTACAGGTCATGTCTAACAGGTAGACATCTAGCAGAAGTCGCCAAAATTGTTACTCAAAAATACAGCATACAATACAATAAGCATAAGCAGGAAAAGGTTGCATTTGTTTGTCTAATTAACACTACCTTGCAGGTTTTGCTAGTTTACATGTCCTTATTGCAATCATTCTAGATGTCATTATTGCACTCTAAGTATTGATTATCATTAAAAAAAAACATTCCAAAATTCATAAGTAATCATTACATTGTGCTTTCAAACTGAATGTGATATACAAATGTCCTTTCTTGTTTCATGTTTCATCAATAAGTAAAGTACATTGCGGAATTGAAAGAAAGATTGAAGTATGGAATAGGGGTCCCATGCATTACCTTTTGTATTGGTTTGTGTCAGCTGGTTGTCTGCT